>CAWUFW010000022.1:987500-1317500 GCA_963921515.1 Calotriton arnoldi | reverse complement strand
TACCTTAGTCACTTTTTGACTACCCTTTTTTGAGACTTTTTGTCTCCTGTTAGCTTGGTTTCCTTGGTGCACGTAGGGATGCCTGGATTTAAGTCTTGTGGGGCCTGCCGTCGCAATATTTCGGTGGCGGACCCCCACGATGTCTGCCTCTACTGCCTGGAGACCGACCACGACTCCCGGTCCTGTCGGGCCATGGCCCCGAAGGCCTTGCGGGAGCGGCACCGGAAGCTGCTGGAGGTCTGGCACTCGTCCCAGCGCCGGTCCCGGGAACGCTCGCGGGGCCACAGTCATCGCTCCTCGGGCTCCAAGTTTTCACCCTCGGATTCGGGTAAGAGACGACACAAAAAGTCGAAGAAGCGTGTTCGCTCTCCGACGTCCCCCCCGTCGGTCCCCGGATGCGGACGAGGGGGATGCAGCTCTTTCGGAGCTCGAGTCCCGCGGCCTACCCGCCTTACCCGGGTCCGTCGGCGACTCCCGCACAGGTGCAAGAGTTTCTTGCTACCATGGACCGCTTTCTTTGGCATCGGGCTCCCGCCGGCGCGCCCTCGGGCCCCGTGTCAGGATCCTGTTGGGCCGTCTGCACCGCCGGCAGATCCAGCTTCGGCGCCGCAGGATCCTGCGCCGTCGGCTCCGGCCACGGCGCCACATGGTCCATCGCTGCCGGCTACGGCCCCGCGCCACCATCGGCTCCGCCTCCGGCGTTGCAATGGGTGCCATTTGTCCCGCCCTTGCCCAGGTTCCAGGACCATTTTGCTCCTACCTGGGTCCGCATTGGGACTCTGCGCCGGTCCGGCCGGCGCCGTTCCCGACGCAGTTTGTCCCTTCTCCGGCTCCTGCCCTGCCGCCATGGTCGGTACCACATGCGGCGGAGGTGGAGGATGACTGGGAGGGGTCTGAGGACCCTCTTGCTCGTCAGTGTGACTCTGAGCAGGACTGGGCGGACGATTTGGGGGACCCCGGCGACCTCAACGTCTCTTCTGACCCAGGGTTTGCCTCTCCCCCGCCTACCATGGAGGGCGCCTCCTACACGATGGTGCTCCGTCGGGCAGCTGAGGTTCTCAACCTTGACCTCCCTACGGTGACCCTCAAAACTAACCTCACTGAGGTGCTCCAGACGGCGTCCACTTCGTCGGAGCCCCTGCTGCCATTTAATGACTACCTCACTGACGTCTTGCTGGGCACTTGGTCGCGGCCCGCCCCAGGGGCCCCTGTGGGTAAGAACGTCGCCAGGCGTCATCGCCCGGCGACCCTGCCTTTCTGACCACTCATCCTACGCCCGAGAGTCTGGTCATCCAAGCTTCGACGTCCCAGAGTGCCTTTCCCACGGCTCCACCGGATAAGGACTCTAAGAAGCTGGAACAGTTCAGCAAGCGGTTGTTCTCATCGGCCAGCTTGGGGCTGCGGTCGGTGAACACTGCATGCCTATTGGGCCGTTATTCCCACGCGGTGTGGGATACAGTTGCACAGGTGTTGCCTCAGTGTCCTGAGGAGATCCAAGCTGTGCTGTCCCAAGCTGTTGCCGAGGGTAAAGATGCGGCTAAGTTCGCCATTCAGTGTGGTTTGGACACCGCGGACTCACTAGGTAGAGCAATTTCTACGACTGTGGCGCTTCGTCGCCACGCCTGGTTGAGGTCTGGGTTCTCGCCAGATGTCCAAAGCTCACTCATGGACATGCCCTTTGATGGCACTCGCCTGTTTGGCGATAAAGCCGACAGTGCGCTGGAGCGTTTTAAGGACTCCCGGGCCACGGCCAAGTCCTAAGGTCTTTCCACGCGGAGCCCAGCCACTCCTGGTTTTCGTTCCTTTCGTGGCCACGGAAGGGGCGCCCAGGCACGTTCCTTCAGCAAGCCTGTGCAGCACCAGCCTCAGCTGGGCCGCGGACGCGGTTTCTGCAGGGGCGGGTCTGGGAATCAGCGTGGGGGACAGTCCACCTCCGCCCCCGCTGCTTCCACCTCCAAACCTTCCTAATCTGAGCTTTGTGGGGCACCCCACGCCAGTGGGTGGCGGGGTCAGCCATCATCTCCCCCACTGGCACGCTATCACATCGGACAAGTGGGTGTTGCAGATCATCCGCAAGGGTTACGCCCTTCCCTTTCAGTCCACCCCTCCAGCCATGCCACCTCAGTTCCACCGCATGTCGGGGGGACCACTTGGCACTTCTCCTGCAGGAAGTCACGGCCCTCTTGGCCAAGGGGGCCATCGAGTGTGTTCCTGGGCCAGAAGTAGGGAGTGGTTGTTATTCCCACTACTTTCTGGTCCCCAAGAAGGACAAGGGGGGCTTGCGCCCCATCTTGGACCTCCGGAACGTCAATCGCTTCCTCCGGAAGGAGAAGTTCAAGATGCTGACTCTGGCTCAGGTCTTGGCTGCCCTCGACCCTGGAGACTGGATGGTAGCGTTGGACTTGCAGGACGCCTATTTTCACATCCCCGTCCTGCCGGCCCACCGGCGTTACCTGCAGTTCACGGTAGGCCAGGAGCATTTTCAGTTTGCCTTGCTCCCCTTCGGCCTTACAAGCGCCCCTCGGGTGTTCACGACGGTGATGGCGGTGGTCGCAGCTCATCTGCGCAGGTCAGGGGTGTCAGTCTTCCCCTACCTCGACGACTGGTTGTTGAAGGCGGGTTTGCCCCAGGCAGTCGTCACCCACCTTCAGACTACGGCCGACCTCCTGCATTTGCTGGGGTTCTCTATCAACGTGCCGAAGTCGCACCTGAGTCCCTTTCAGAAGCTCCCCTTCATCGGAGCGGTTCTGGATTAGACGCTGTCTCGGGTTTATCCTCCCAAGCAGCGAGTCCGGGATATTCAGGCTATGATTCCGATCTTTCAGCCTCTAACCCGGGTTTCAGTCAGGATGACCCTCCGGCTCCTGGGCCTGATAGCCTCCTGCATCCTGCTGGTGCAACATGCCAGATGGCATATGCGGGCTCTGCAGTGGGACCTGAAGTTCCAGTGGGCACAGCATCAGGGCAACCTGTCCGATCTTGTCCTGATCTCGGAGGGCACTGCACGACATTTGCAGTGGTGGCTCACGAATCGCGATTGGGTCAATGGCAGATCCCTCTCCCTTCCCCAACCGGAGCACACAGTGGTGACGGATGCGTCCCTCCTGGGATGGGGTGGCCACTTGGGAGGCGGAGATCAGAGGCCTCTGGTCTCCGGCGGAGTCCCGGCTCCATATCAATCTTTTGGAGCTTCGGGCGATCCGGCTTGCACTGAAGGCATTCCTTCCCTCTGTCCGGGGAAGAGTAGTGCAGGTGTTCACGGACAACACCACCGCCATGTGGTATTGCAACAAACAGGGAGGGGTGGGGTCCTGGACCCTATGTCAGGAGGCTCTGCGCCTCTGGACATGGCTGGAACATCAAGGCATTACCTTGGTGGTTCAACACCTGGCAGGTTCTCTGAACGCCAGGGCGGACGAACTCAGCCGCCGGTGCTTGATGGATCACAAATGGCGTCTGAACTCGGATGTGGCGCACGGTCTCTTTCTGCAGTGGGGAGAGCCTTGGTTAGATCTATTCGCCACCGAAGAGAACGCGCAGTGTCATCAGTTCTGCGCGTTGGAATTTCCAAGGCGGCACTTGCTCGGCGACGCTTTTCGTCGCGAGTGGAGCTGCGGTCTGTTGTACGCCTTTCCACCTATACCACTTCTGCCCAGAGTGCTGAAGAAGATTCGGCGCGACCGGGCCCAAGTCATCCTTGTGGCTCCGGATTGGGGACGAAGATACTGGTATCCCGAGCTACTCAACATGGCGCTCGATCCCCCGATCCGCCTGCCTCTTCGGGAGGATCTTCTGTCGCAGCAACAGTGGACGGTCCTCCACCCGTCCCTGTCCAGCCTCCACCTCCATGCGTGGAGATTGAGCGGCGACAGCTGATTCCATTTGACTTGCCTCCTGAAGTCTGTGATGTCATTCTGGCAGCCAGGCGTCCCTCCACTAAATCGGTATACGCCTGCAGGTGGAACAGATTTGTGGCATGGTGCACAGCTAAGTCTGTGGATCCCCTTTCTGCCCCTCTTTCTGAGGTCCTTCTGTTCCTACTCTCCTTGGCCTAGCAGGGCTCTGCTTTGGGCACTGTCAAAGCTTATCTTTCGGCCATCTCCGCCTTTCTCCGGCTTCCAGATCAGCCTTCTCTCTTTAAGTCCCCGGTTGTTAACCGGTTCCTCAAAGGCATTACACACACGTTTCCTCCTGTGCCTTTCATACTGCCTCAATGGAACTTAAATCTTGTCTTGACCTATCTGATGTGCGCTCCTTTTGAGCCCCTTCATAACTGTCCTTTACGTCTTCTTACTCTCAAGACGGCTTTCCTGGTAGCTATCACCTCTGCCAGAAGAGTGAGTGAGCTCCAGGCTCTTTCTTCTAAACCTCCTTTCCTTTCTGTTCATCCGGACAAGGTGGTTTTAAGGACCCGTCCTTCTTTCTTGCCAAAGGTTGTCACGCCCTTCCACATCGGGCAGACCATCACTTTGCCCACCTTCTTTCCGCCTCCGCATCCTTCAAAAGAGGAAGAGAGGCTCCATCGTCTGGACCCAAAACGTGCACTCTCGTTCTATCTCACGCGCGCACAACAGTTCCGGGTGGATGACCAGCTTTTTGTTGGATACGTGGGCGCCAAAAAAGGTCGGGCCGTGCACAAACGCGCCATCTCTCGGTGAGTCGTTTTGTGCATCAAAGCATGTTACTCGTTGGCTAAGAAGGAGCCTCCTGTGGGGCTGCAGGCCCATTCTACCAGGGCAACAGCAGCCACTACTGCCTTGGGACGCGGCGTTCCCTTGCAGGATATTTGTCAGGCAGCCACGTGGGCCTCGCTGCACACATTTACCAAGCATTACTGCCTTGACGGTCAAGTCCGGAGAGACTGCTTCTTTGGCCGTTCTGTTCTCCGTGACTTTCTGGTGTAATCTATTCGCAGACCCACCACCGGGGTTGATATTGCTGGGGTATCTATTCTAAGGTGAGGAATCCATATATAATAGTCTCTTTCAGATGAACAAGTTACTTACCTTCGGTAACGATATATCTGTAAGACATATATTAGTTATGGATTCCTCACCGCCCCACCCATCCTCCCCGTTCTGCGAACTGACTTCTAGGGTAAGGGACTCCCTTTCAGGGCCCTAGTTTTTGTGCACCGGTGGTCAGTGTCTTGCATGGCTCTGCGCTTCTAGCGTGGAATGTCATGTAAAGAACATGTCAGCGCGCAGGGGCGGCGTCTAAGTAGATACCGCGACATCATTCCGGCGATCACTACGCCAACGACTAACGCGGAGTTGACCGACTCCACCTACCGACACGCAGGGGTACTGCTGAAGAAATTCTCCGGATCCAGTCTGATGCCTGGGGGTAATTCTAAGGTGAGGAATCCATAACTAATGTCTCTTACAGATATATCGTTACCGAAGGTAAGTAACTTTTTCTTTCAGTCTCACCAGCATCAGACCATGCCGCTGGCACAACAGTCTTCCTGGCCATTTCATGGTCGAGGCAGTGACTCCCAGAGACGACATTCAGGGCATCTGGGACAATGTGTAGCTGTCTCCCTCCAATCATAACGCTACAAAACCACTTTAGTGTGTCTCTTTAAATACACAATACCCTTGTTTTAGGAAGGATCAGACATTTCCTCCAAGGCTGCATGGGTCCTCCAAATTGCCCAACTGAGCTACGCCCTTCCATTTCTTTCTACCCCGCCACACCTTCCACCCCAATCAGTGCAACTGACCAATAACCACATGTCTGTTTTGCAGCAGGAAGTGCAGGCTCTTGTGGTCAAAGATCTTGACCATCTCAATCCCTTCATGTAAAAAGACCAATTCAAAATGCTCACACTGGCCCATGTTTTGTCTGCCCTGGATGCTGGAGACTGGATGGTAGCATTGTACCTGCAGGAGGCGTATGTCCATACTTAAGTCTTGCATGCCCATAGATGTTATCTGTAGTTCACAGTGGGCGAAGAAGCAAGTTCCAGTGCCGCTGACAAAGAAAAAGCTCCTTTTTTGAGAGAATGTTCCCCATACACAAAAAGACCTGGCCTCAAGACCGTAATCCTATACCTTCAGTACCATCACTAACAGTCTCTTTGACTGCAGCGGTCTTCACACATGCACTATGGGCATGAAATGGATCCTTACTATGAGCTCATCCCAATTGAGGAAGGGACGATCCCTGGCATGATTCTGTTGTAGACCCCCAGGAAGAGAAGTCTTTAGAACTCTACCCAGTAACTGCTTCATTATCGGATGACACAACAGCATATTAGTCATGCAGAGTGCTGCAGATTACCATAAGCTGAAGCTGCATGTTATAGAAAAGGAAGACTACTTTCTGGTGGAGGCACTATCTAAGACTGAGGTCTGTGCAGTTCCTACCCATGCTTAAGAGGATGCCCATGTGTGCAGCAAAAAACTTCAAGAACTCTGTAAAAATAAGTGTGGTAATCCCAATAATTGAAAGAAATATTAGGCGGCACTAGAGGACCGCATTTATATTCGAGGCCACGTACCATGTGACTCTTCGGTGGTTGAGACTACTAAGAAGAGTCTATGCATAAGGTACCAGGTAGGCTCCGCCACCAGTCAGAGCCGCAAGAAACACTGTGGTGCTTCACCAAAGCTGTAGGGCTACACTTTTAGATATGGTGGGTACCACTGGGAGGAAATGGAGCAGCTGGAGCAACATCTGAGAGAAACCTCCCTTGAGACCAGGAATTGCTGCAGGAAGGAAAGTATTTCCAGCACCCAATATAATATGTGCTATTGATGTGGCTAATATTGCATCACACAAGATCAGCACAAGTATTCTGCTCAAAAGATACACTTGGATCAGGGTCTCTCACTCCCCCTCGCCCCACCCCCCACCCCCCTGGAGGAACAGCAACACTTTATAATGTTCACTTTGATGGGCGAAAACTTGTTTGGGTATCAAATGGGCTCAATTGTTGAAAAGCTCAAGGACACAGACTGCTAAGGCTAGAGTGGCAAGTAAAACCCAAACCGGCAGGCCCAGTTTATGGCACTTGTAGGTGAAAGAAGGTACAAAGACTGCAATAGTATATGTGCACTCTGGTGCCCAGCAAGAGCAGTGCTTACAAGAGGGACATCCTCCCAAAATTAACTTCTCGGAGGAAATAGCAGAAGGAAAGGTAGAGATGTGCCAAAGGGAAGAGCGCTTTCCAAGCATTTGACTTGTCCACTATTACCCCACATCAAACTTCATTGGTCAGGGGAACAATGTTATACCCATCAATCGTCCAACAGGGCTACTGCTTTGATTTTCATACCACATCCCCAAACATAAAACCTCATGATCAAACAGTCCAGCTGTAACATCAAATACTGCTTCAGATGGGGATAAAATTACATGTCAACAGCGGTGCAATAGATTCTGTTCCACCACACTAAAGAGGAGTAGATGTAGATTTGTTATGCATCCCTGTGCTGAAAAAGGCTAATACTAGACCTGATGCAGAGCAGCAGCAATCAGCAGTGCCTAGTGTACACTCAATACGTGGTGTCGCTCCTACACTATATATAAAAAATGTAAGTCCGTTTTTATATAGCGCAGCTACTCACCCTTACGGGTCTCAAGGCGCTGGGGGCCGGAGTGGAAATTAAGTGAGCTATTGCCCAGATTCACATGGTGCTGAGCTGCCGCCGGAGCCGGGGATCGAACCGTGAACCCTGTGCTCCGAAGTCAGCTGCCCTGGCCGCTGCACCACACCTCTCCACCCTATTCTATTCTCCACTCTACACTATTTATGGCGAGAGTCCAACAAAATCACATCTTTGCCTCCAACAGATACAAACCTTTGGGGACCCATACTGAACCTCAGTGACAGTGAAAGCCTACCGCCAACCAAGAGATTGATGACTTTTCCGGAGCTGCTTCCCCTTTATCAGACGTTGCATTTTCTGTTGGTGAGAACAATTTTGAAATTGTTGGGGACGATTGCACCTACAGTGCATCTTAAATACTTGCCTTCATGTGTGTCCACTAAAGGAGTATTTATCCAGGTAATGGTCACAGTTGGCTGGTCCGAAGAAAGATCTATTGTTGGTAGAACCAAGAGTTCAGTATAATCTAAAGTGTTGGAACAAAAAAATGTATTGCTGAGTAGATCATTTGATAACCCTTAAACGCTGTTGATAAATTCTATGGCTGCATCCCTCAAATAGTGGTGATCGCATTTAGGCAATCTGACTCTTTTTTAGAAGCTAATTCGCAACAAGGTAGCCCTTGGAGGAACAAACCATAGATCTGCTTTGTAATACTTTCAGAAACTAGGGTGCCTTCACTCACCCCCTTTTGTCAGTATTAGCACAAACAATATGATATTGTTCCATTTGCCACCAAGCCCTTCACTTAGCAGAGCATTTTCCAGGCGTGGGCGATGAACTTGTGGACCTCCTATGCAGGATGCATTAACAAACACATGAGTCTGGAATGAATGTCAGTCATTTCTTCACATAAAGTTGCACCAGGAGTCATTACATTGCTGCCAGTACATCAGAATTACCTTTACATTGCAGTCTTCTACATCATGACTTTACAAGTAAGATGGTAAGTTTAATTTTTTATATATACACACGTATATTTAAGTATGTGTATAAATTGGTATATGATTATATATTTAATTTACATTTTAGAATATTCAGTGAATTTACATTTATTTCTAACAATTGCACTAATTTTAAATGAAATTAAGTAATAAATATTGCCAACATTTTTTTTCTTAATATAATGTTAAGCTACTCATTCCTGAACCCTGGAAATTCCTTACGAGTCCCGTCACTACCCTTCCCTGAACTCTAAAAACTCTTTACTATCCTACACACTTCCCATCCCTGAATGCTAAAATCTTCTTGCAATCCTTCCAAAAAACCTCTAAAGCTTTAAAAAAAACTTAAAATGAGAACAGTATATTAAATTAGAATATATTTAAATACAAAGCAAACACAAGGAGATGATGGACGGAGCGCTGAAACTTTTCAGACACTCACTCCCAGTCACAGATCTGGTTGAATCCATCATCGTTCTTTAGCTCACTTCGCCACCCCAGTTCAGACACCGCTATATGCAAATCAGTCTTGACCCTGTGCCTCATGGGAACAGTCCAGCCCGAACTGCCAAGCCATGTCTTCCCTGGACTGGAAACAAGCATCCTGGGACTGGTTTCGGGCTAACAGGGTATGCCCAGACGTGAGTCCCTTGCTCACTTTGCCACTGGATTCAAGCTAGGCTGGCTGATGAGGGTTGTTAGCCCGAAACCGGTCCCAGGATGCTTGTTTCCGGTCCAGGGAAGACATGGCTTGGCAGTTCGGGCTGGACTGTTCCCATGAGGCACAGGGTCAAGACTGATTTGCATATAGCTGTGTCTGAACTGGGGTGGCGAAGTGAGCTAAAGAACGATGATGGATTCAACCCAGATCTGAGACTGGGAGTGAGTGTCTGAAAAGTTTCAGCGCTCCGTCCATCTCCTTGTTTGTTATATTTAAATACATTCACATTTTAAAACATTAAATCAGTTTACATTAAATTTACTTATTTGATATATATATTTTTTAAATCAAAATTGCAATTTAGTTTTACTTTTGAAGTAACTATATATGTATATATTCACGTATAAATATTTAGATACATCTACATATTTACTTAAAACAATTTCAAAAGGTAATTTACCTGCAAAGTAAGACTGAAAACCTACCTGCCATGTAAAGACTCGCAATGCACTGACCGTAAAATTATGACTCCCAATATAAAGTATGCAAAGTAATGGTAAGCTACTGTGAGTTTAATTCCCAAGTACTTTAGCAGTACTTTCAGAAATGGGGAACACCCACTGTCTATCTGTTAGCCACTGCAGAAAATGTCCAATACCCCGGCATGCTGATCTTCTGCCATCAGTGGCAGCTGACACCCAAATCTCAAGACAAGTGAATCTTGTAATTAGGCAACTGAAATCTTAGGGATTTTATATTTACAGCTTCCTGAAGGGTGTAGGCTAATTTTGTTAGTCTCACTAACGTAATAAAGAATAGGCAACATTGATCTAGATTGTAAGGTTTTGAGAGTGTTCATGGAGGGTCTTCAAAGAGTTCTCACCAAGAACACAACCAGTCCATCATGGGCCTTAATGTAGTTCTTGCACCTCTTTCAAACTGCTACATACTTGTCTGATGCAATTTCTCTAATGGTTGCAAAATGCATCTTGCGTAGTGTTCGTGAATTGCAAGTATTAAGTGTTTTACAAACATTGGGTCATCTTCTGGGCAAACTTGTGCTTCCTCCCCTAGGTCAACTCCCAGTTTCATGTCCGTTTAACCGCTGACCTACCAATCTTCTTTCCACAACGTCAATCCGTTGCAGAAAGAGCATTGCACACATTAAATGAAAAAAGAGCAATAATATGTTACATTGATTATACTAAATCTGTTCAGAAAGTAAAAACTGTTTGTTGCTTTTGTTAAGGCCCACTCTGGCAATCCTATTTCTTAGTTAGGGTTTGCAAGATGTATAGTGAATTGTCTTCAGATCTGTTATGCTAAAGCCAAACATACACTTAATGTTGTACTGTTAGAAATGGGGTTTCTGGTTTGTAGAGGTATACACCTTGTCCAAGCAGGGACCACCACTCTAGTCAGGGTAAGCTAGATGCACACTAAAAGATGACCTGTTCTCACGCTCTGGTAGCTTGGCACAGAACAGTCAAGCTTATCTAAAGAGGCACTGTGTAAGTATTTGTGCAAAACGCACGCGCACAGTAACACAATGAAAACACAAGACTCCACACAGGTTTATATAAATAGACCATAATTTTATCATTAAATTAAGATAAAAACGACAAATCCAATAAGTAGAACCGGATTTATGAATTTTAAAAGATTAGGTGAAAATATAGTGCTTAGTCAAAAGGCACCAACCAAGGACATCTGGTCACACCAGACCGGGGTGAATCCAAAGTTCAGGCCGACTGCGATGGAGGGCAGGTCGGCTACTGGACTCACGCAGGTCCACCTGAAAAAGTACCTTGGATGGAGGCTGCGTCAATGGCGCAGACTCAATGCAAGGAGCAGAGAAGGCGATGTGTTGTCAATCCCGTGGATGGAGGTGATGCGTCGTTTTAGATGCGTGCAGGTAAAGGCTCCGTCGACTAACATCTTTGCGATGCGTCGTTAAGCCGCCCAGTCTGTTGAAACAATGTCGTCGGGCAGCAGCTGAGTCGCGTTTGATTTTATGCAATTTTAAATAAGTTTATGGAGCCTGTATGTAATTGAATGAAAACTATGCTCTGTTAATCCTCTGCCTTGCATATATTCCTGCTGCTATTTGCTTTTTTTGCATATTTAATATTTCGGAGTAAAGTGGAAGGAAAGCTCTTTTTTTATATAACACTGCTAAGGGGGCTTTTTCTGCATTTGCATTTGATCAGTGCTCTGGGGCTTTTTTCGTAGACCGTCATCTCCCTGGCCGTGTTGAGTGCCAGTCATGCTCCCTGTAGCACACACCATCTTGGTTGGTAGTCTAGTTTTTTCTTTCACCTTGGCCTCCGTATTTTATGAGGGCTGGTGCACAGATGCACTTCTGGCGTGCCAAAGGCAAGCCTGTCTGTGCTCAAACTGGCCCAGTGACCCTGCCGTTTTAGGGTCAGATCTGATTTTCTTCTGCTGTGCAACTAAGAGCACTCCAGCCCTCTTGCCCAGAGGGCAGTCGAGGCTCTCATGATTTGCATAAGGAATTAAACATATGCATGAGTTGCATGCTCACTCCTAAGTTGCATGAGTGTGGAGCTGCCTTTGAGAGGCTCCACTACTGCTGTCTCACGGCATGAGGTCCTCTCCCCACTAATCACGCAAGATATATATTTTTGGTTTTTTCCAGCAACATCTTTTAGACTTTTTAGAGGACCATGTCCCGGATGCACTGTTTATCACAGAAACTTGGCCCCACAAGGCTTCTATGCCAGACATGATCGTAGCCCTTCCACAAAACTACTCTATTGTGAAGTGAAAATGATTAGACTGGAAGGTGGATTACCAGTTGTATTTCAGGATAAATACAAATGTAAAATTCAAGTTTTGTCTATCCTGGCCTGTGAAGCCGTATCTTTGCGTTGGCACTTACACCTAAATTCACTATCCGGCGCCCTGATCTATCGCCTACTGGGCTATGGCAGACGGTGAAGCAAGTCATTACCTGACATTTTAGCACCTCTAATGCTTAGATCAGACAACTTTGTACTACTAGGGGACTTGAATATTCACCTAGAGGACTCTTTCTGCAACATTGGCCTAATTGAAGACTTAAGAGCACAAATCTTAATCTCATGAACTGTACTCCGACTCACCAAGCAGGACACTGTTGCATCCAGTTTTCTCCAACATAAAAAAATCTACTTTCCCTGCCTTTAGTACTTCTTCTTTAGTCGGACCTCCTGGCAGTCCCTTTTAGTGTGCCTTACCATCAGGGGGATGCTAGGGAGGGGAACAGACCTCAGGTTATGATGAGGGCCTGGTCATAGCTGGAATAGGGGCTCTCAATAGCCATTGAGAAACTAGATACCCAATTCTTTGGAAGAGGTTAGGCTATATCAGCCTCGAATTGATGACTGGCTCTGAAGCTCTATAGACCATATTCTGCCGTTAAAAACTTGTAGCTCCACCAGACCACCCCCCCCCCAAATCCCATTGTTTACTGAGGAACTACAGCTAGCAAAAACAGGCTGTAAGGGGTTGGAGAGGGCCTGGAGGCTTAGCAACAATGATGACTCCAAGCTTAAATATAAAATGGCTTTGAAACATTATCACAGCCTTTGTAGGACATCTTGCGCTACTTTTTACTCTGATCCGATCACTTCAGCCCAAAACTGTCCCAAGGCGCTCTTTAGTATAGTTAATGAGCTGTCTGACCCCAGTAGGATTGCCCCTGTCTTCTTTATCCCTGCATCAATGTGAGGCATTGGCACTCTCTTTTGAGCAAAGTGCAGAATATCCATCATTTCTTGAGGGAGACATGTGGGGGAGCCTTCTAATCTCTTAATTTGTTCATCCCCTTTGGCTTTTGAGGACCTAACCACTAATAATACCCATCAGGCACAGGATACATGGGATACTTTGAAAATGCCTTTATTTGTATCCCTGGCTCAAGCCATTAGATAAGGCTCTCCTAAAGATCACCTTCCTCCAGCCAAGCACTGGACCCCGACGTCATGCTTCCTATGGTAAGGCTCCTCAGCGGTTTGTTACTGGAAGGAGTTATGGAAGCATGCCACCAGGGTCCTTCCTCTTATGAAGAAACCAAACTTTAATCCTTCCACCTGGTCCAATTATAAACCTATTTCACTGCTCCCCATTCTGTCTAAAATCATAGAAAAGCATGTTTGTAAGCAACTTTCCGCTTTCGTGGAATCACAAAGTTTTTTACATAACTGTGTTCAGAGCCGGGCACAGCAGAGTATGACCTCCTCGGGGCCCCAGAACATCTTAGGTGGCTCCTAGCTGAGGGCGAGACGGCAGAGCTGATTTTACTTTATCTCCGCGCTGCCTTCAATGCTGTGTCCCATGATACACTCATTCTGAGGCTGGCACAACTGGGGCTCCAGGGAACGGCACTTGCCTGGCTATCCTCTTTCTTAAAGGGCCAAACCATACAGGTTTCCTCGGGCAGTGCCTCTTCCAAGTGTCATGCATTGACTTCAGGTGTCCCACAGGGATCGGCCCTAAGCCCTGCACTTTTCAACATCTATTTTGACTCCTTGGCCGACCTTGTGGAATGCTGTGGTCTCGCGTTATTCTCCTATGCATATGATACTCAAATCATCTTTTCTTTATCATCCGATCAGGACCACAACTCAGTCATTGAATTCATGTTTGGCTCTTGTAGCATTTTTGATGAACAACTCCCTAAAATTGAAAGGAGAAAAAACAGAGGTGCTGGTGCTTGGAAAGAACCCGTCCCTGTTGGGACCTAATCACTGGCCAGATGCTTTGGGCGATATTCCCTTCCCTGCCGTCAAAGTTAAGAATCTTGTTTTTTTTTTTTAGTGGACTCCAAGCTTTCTATGAAGCCTCAGTAGGTAAACGTGTCCGCAGCCTGCTTTGCTACCTTGAAATGGCTTCGGAAATTCATCTGGATTCTTCCTATATCTGCTCAAAGAGTGGTCCTCCAGGCACTTATTCTGCCCCACCTAGATTATGGAAACATCCTTTACTTGGGGGTCGACAGCCTCTATAAGATGTGTGCAGGTGGTGCCGAATGCGGCCACCAGACTAACTTGCAGTCTGCCAAAATATGCTTCCGCTACTTCTCTTCTCCAGGAGCTTCACTGGCTGAGGGTGGACAAATATATCCAAATTAAAGCTCTTGGCTACGTTTTCAAAGCACGGGCAGAGGTTGCCCAACCCCCCCCATATCATTGGCCTGATAAAACTGCATCAGCCTGCTCGTCATCTGTGCTCTAGCACCCTCTCCCTGTTCACTGTTCTCAGGAATAAACTAACTTGAATGGGAGGTCGCTCCTTTGCATACTTCGGTCCAAAACTCTGGATGGCTTTACCGGAACATCTGAGATTCTGCACCTCATTGACCACCTTTCACAGACCATTAAAGACGTTGTTCTGAGTTAGATGGGCAAGGAGCACTCTTGACTGTTGACCAAGTAACAGGAAACCCAGATGGGTAGCTGTCGTATTAAACAAGAGTCTTTAACAGTAGCTGCGTCGAAGTGAGATGCGTTGGTTCTGATCAACAGTCTGGGTGGATTCTGCTGAATCGGCACAGAAATGAACTCTTCTAAAGGCCCAGGACTGGATTGGCACCACTTGGCAAGGAAGAACTCCCAGATGGCAGAGTCCAGGTGCTGTTGCTGGGTTTGTAGGAAGTCTTTGATGGCCCTGAGACTTCAGAACAAGGGCAAGCCCTGGAGTCACTCTGGGTTCAAGTGAGATGGGTCCAGTCCTTTTCCTCAGCAGGGCAGACGGTAGCAAGCAGCTGGCAACAGGCAAAACAGAGCAGAAAAGCAGTTCTTCCAGAGCAGCAGAGTGTCGGCATTGTAGCAGCATAGCAGTCGTTCTTCCTGACAGGGTTCTTCGCAGGTCCAATAGTGTCCTGTCTTGGTAGGGTCTGAGCCCCAGTACGTATACCCAGTTGTACCTTTGAAGTCGGGGTGACTTCAAAAAAGGGTCTTTGAAGTGCACACTTTTCCTTTCTTCCCAGCCCTGGCTCCAGACTATCAGTAGTGTAATCCGCCCTTTGTGTTGGAAATGCGACACTGCCTATTCAGTTGCAAGTGTCAGCTCCCCACTCTCTTCTTGCCCAGGAAGAGCTAGAGAGAATGCACATTGTGTAGCTTTCGCCCACCCCTGACGTGTATTGGAGACAGGCTGCAGGCACACAGAGCAGTAAGAGCAGAGAAATGTCCACTTAATAAAATTGCCATTTCTAAAACCGTAATATTAAATCCAGCTTTACCAGTAAAGAGACATTTTTCATTACCATTCTAAAGATATAAAACCTAATGCAGCTTCTCCTTTCTAATCAGGAATTGCAGCTTAAAAGTGTATTAAGATGATCCAACGTTTAGCCTATGAGAGGAGTTGGCCTCTCAGTAGTGAAAAAAATGGGTGAGTCACTACCAGGACATGCAAAACATAATAGTACATGTCCTACCTTTTACTTACACAGCACCCTGCCCTATGGGCTACCTGGGGCCTACCTTAGGGGTGACTTAAGTGTAATAAAAGGGGAGTTTAAGCCTTGGCAAGTAGTTTTAAATGCCAAGTCAAAGTGACAGTAAACTGCGCACACAGGCCCTGCAATGGCAGGCCTAAGACCGTTTTGAAAGGCTACTTGTGTGGGTGGCACAATCAGTGCTGCAGGCCCACCTGTAACATTTAGGTTACAGGCCCTGGGTATATGGTATACCACTGTGCAAGGGACTAACAAGTATACTAAATGTGTCAATTATGTTTATACCAATGTGTAGGGGGGCGGAGCTTGCCTGAGCCTAAAATGGCCGCTTAGGAAGAGTGCTCAGTCTTAGCCATCTAAATATCCGAAAATATCCTGCATCAGGGCTGTATTGCCTACACGCCACGCGAAGATCTGGGCACCGGAATGCGCTGTCAGTAAAATAAGCTGCTTTTCGAGATCCGCAAGTTTTAAAATCAGGAGCTGCCAAGATGACCTGGGCCGAGCTGCCCGGGCTGGAGTGACGACGCACGCAACGTGAACTCTGGGCCTGTTCATGAGAGGAAACCTAACTGCGTGCCTGCGGTGAGGGTGCTTGCGGCATCCCCGTACTGCCCCTGACGGAAGAGAGAAGCGGCTATCCTGGCACAGCGTCGAGAGGGGAGGAAAGAGCAGCGAGCCGGACGTGGTAGAGATACGCGAGTCCGGTGGGGGCGTTCCGCTCCGGGGCCTGCGGCCGAGGGAGCTGAGGCGGCTGCTGGGTCCGGCGCGTCGCCCGAGCTGGCAGCGGTATTTGAACCCCAGACGCAAGTGAGTGGGCTGCGGGGCAAGCTCCTTGGAACTGATAGGCTACACGGCCGCACCTGACAAATTTGCCTGCCTCCTCTCCCCCCCCCCGCACCCCCCGCACCTCCCCCCCGACTCGAGTGACGGAGCTGGGGTGTGGACTTGCGGGGGAGGGCAGTACCTGCAGCAGTGATTGAGAGTGCCCACGTTGCCTCACAGACTGACCCAACCCTGACGTGCCCTCTACTGCCGTGGGTTGTACCCCTGGAATTTGAGCACAAACAGTAGCCACGGACAGCTCTTCGCTGCGTCCCCGGAACCTGATTTGCGGGAGGGGCTGCATTTGCCCTAGGGGTATGAATAAGGTGTAGAAACCTCGCCCAGTGCCAAGCTGCTGCTCTAACAGCGTCATAGTCTTGTGCCATATGAATGCAAGGGGGAGTACTGGCACTCCATGTAGAGGCTGCTTGACCCTGCAGGACCTGGTATGCTGCCGCTTGGAGAGCTAATTGAACCCAAGTGGGACAACAAGTGCGCAGTTTAACTGGCTTTACGTGTGAGCTGAGGGCGCAAGAATCGCGAATTTCCAGACATCCGGGGGCGTTGCAGACAACGGCTAACTAGACTGCGCCACACGCCTAGAACCAGCAGAGATATCCATAGCATCTTCCCTACAGTGCACATAGCAACTACGGTTTATAAGCCATCCAGCCACAATGGGCAAAGTGGACAAAACGCAGCCCAAACTTAACTTTGACCAGCATAAACCCAGGACGAGAGAGAATGCCCCTGGGGAGAGCTTCAACGCGCAGGAGGAGACGCCAGAGCAGGTGGAAGGGGACATCCGCGTCATACTTGCAGCAATGCAGAAAAGCCTATCCATCATTGACACTAAATTAGACTCCCTGTCGTATCGTATGGACAGGATGACTGAACGGATGGATAAACAAGTAGAGAGACTGGACATGGCCGAATGCAGAGTCACCGAAGTGGAAGAAGCCCAGACGGAAATGGACACTGAGCACAAACAGATGGGGAAAGCGCTGCAAATTCTGCAAGATAAGGCGGAGGACCTAGAAGTTAGGTCCCGAAGAAGCAACATACGCATCACGGGTCTTCCAGAGTCCACTCAGGTTGGGAATATGGAGCTCTTTGTCAAAAAGCTCTTAGTGACTCTGTTGGGGAGCGAAACGTTCTGTGTTACTGCTACAGTTGACGTAGTGCGGTTGGAGTGGGCACATGCTCTCACTGGAAGGACTACAAGGGCCTATTACCAGGGTCAGAGGGTACGGGGTATGAATGTATAGAGCGCTGCACTACTAGTGACAATCCGGGAATGGCAGGTACGGTTGTTTTAATTCCTGATTCACTAGATTCGCTTGATGGCAGACGGTTATGGGCATATAGCCGAACAAGGTTGTTAATATAAGGGGCAGGCAACATCCGCCCACGTGTGTGACCCACAATTTGGGAACTGTTTACTTTTTGATTGTTTGTCATTGTCAGATGAGCATTTAGTTATGATATTTGGGGTTTGTACGGGGGATTCCGCCATGGCAGAATTGGGGTATGCTTGGCATGGGAGAGGGGAGGGGGGGCACAGAGACTAACTATCTATGGTAATTTTCAGACTACAGTCACGGCGCTAGATAGGCGCAGAGCAGGTTGCACTCCCATGGCGCAGCATAGACTACACAAGTGCTCACTGCATCCATGACGGCTTCCAATAGTCCTTGTGACATAGACGCACAGTAAGATCAGGGCTTTAACATGGAATGTGCGAGGTCTCAATGACTATCGAAAACTAAGGAAAGTCATGACTTATTTGTCGAGGCACGACATAGACCTAGCGCTCTTACAGGCATCTCACTTGCCCCTAAACAGCACCATGTTAGGCAGCAGAGGACTGCTGGGAAACACCCATGTAGCAGGCTTCACCTCACACGCCCGGGGGTTAATAACTTGGGTAAACCCTAAATCCATTCTCAAATTGGAACCACTTGACACTGACCAGGAGGGTCGATTTGCGATTTCTAGATGCAGGGGGAAAGGTATGGGCTTGCGCCTAGTTAACATATATGGCCCTAATTATGATAACCCTAAATTTTATGCAATGCTGCTCGAAAAAATGCGTGGGTGCGAGGAGGGGAGCCAGCTCTGGGGAGGCGATTTTAATTGTGTAATGAACCCGCGGCAGGATAGGTCGGGGGTCCGGAAAGGCGCACCACTGCAGCTGCGCGCACTATTGCAGACGCGATGTCACAATTGGACCTCTGTGATGTCTGGCGACAGCGTTGTGCTGACAAGGGCGGGTATACTCATTATTCCGCATTTCATGACTTGCATACCAGGATAGATTATTGGTTTGCTGCAAGGACTATATATGATCGTGATTGTGTGGTGCTCCCTCGCACTGTCGGATCACTCCCCGGTGCTCATGGTGCTGGATACTCCACAGAAATATATCCCTCCTTTCACCTGGCGTTTCCCACCATATTCTCTACTAGATCCGGTCTTCAAATCAGAGCTGGCAGAAGCCATAGACACCTTTTTTGCATGTCATATAGGGTCAGTGGACACTTTCACGACAGTTTGGGAAACATTCAAGGTCTATATCCGTGGAATCGCCATGAACAAGCACTCTGGGATCCTCCGAGCAATTCGTAAGCGGCTTTCAGATCTGGAGAGCTCCCTTAAAGTCTTGAAATAACGGCTCCTTGCAGGAGCTGATAGCATCACAGCGGAGTTCCAAATACAGCTAGAAGAATACCATGAGACGGCAGACTCTGAGATGAAACATTTAGGCAAATACGCAACGGCCCGCACGTACGGCGAGGGAGAGCGCCCGGGCTTGGCCTCGCTCTTGAAGAAACGTAGGGAGACAACGGTGGTAGCAGAGATTCAGAACGCAGAGGGGGAGATTCTGACTGACGAAATGGCTATTGCGGAACGGTTTAGGCAGTATTACTCAACTCTATACAGCTCACAAAGCGCAGGTACCGACGCTGAGATCTTAGATTACTTGACGCATATTAAGTTGCCCTGGCTCACAAACTAACACCGAGAATATCTCATGCGGCATTTGGAGCTAGAGGAAATGTCCTCAGCGTTGGCGGGAATGAAATCCGGCAGTGCACCAGGCGTGGATGGCCTAACGGTCAATTTTTGCAAAGATTTCAAGGACATACTGGTCCCGCACTTAGCTACGCTTTTTGAGGAAATGTGCGGGGAAGGTGTTATGCCAACTTCGATGAGGGAGGCGGTCATTGTAGCTATCCTGAAGCCAGACAAGTCTCCTGCTGAGTGCTCGTCATATCGACCTCTGTCGCTACTGAATGTAGATACTAAGATATACGCCAAGATCTTGGCTTCCCGACTAGCTCCACTTGTACCGTTGCTGGTGGCACCAGAACAGGCGGGATTTGTGCCCAGCAGAAACTTGACATACAATCTGAGAACTGTTCGGAGCGATACAGCACACTAGACAGGACGTTTAAGCGGTGGCCGTTTTCCTTGATATGGAAAAAGCGTTAGACTCTGTTGAATGGCCATTCATGAAACAGGTTCTGAAGAGACTGGGTCTGGGAGGTATTTTTCTTCAGATGGTAGGGGTCCTATATAACTCCCCCACTGCCAGAATTAAAATTGGAAATCTAGTTACTGCCACAATCAGCATAACTAGAGGCACGCGACAAGGGTGCCCCTTATCCCCGATATTATACGCGCTAGTGGCGGAGCCTTTGGCCTGCGCACTTCGGGAGTACCACAGACATGGGGGCATACGATTCCCGAGTTATGAGCTGATCGTATCTACATATGCGGACGACACGTTGCTTTACGTGCGGGATCCAGACCGCAACCTGTCGCCAACATTGAGAGAGGTAGCGAAGTTTAGCACGGTGTCGGGCCTAAAAGTAAATTGGTCAAAATCGATAATTTTCCCTCTTACTCCGGCCACAGTGCCTTTCACGCCCGATTACCCGCTAACTTGGACGACGGAGCCGGTACGGTATCTTGGAGTTAAAATACACTCTGACTCGGAGGTGGTGTTCAGGGAAAACTATGGGGTTGCAATTGGCAGATTAGAAGACGAGATAGACAGATGGATCCGGTTGCCATTGTCTTTAGCGGGCAGGGTTTCGATTATGAAAATGGTAATACTCCCCCGCTTCTTGTTTTTCTTCGCCAATATCCCTATGGTCCTCCCGGGCTCTTTCTTTAGCACACTTACTTTGTTAATGGTTGTTAGCCTGGGTGGGGAAACCAGCATGGGTCCGATGGGACATACTTTCACTTCCTTACAGCATGGGGGGCACTAGGCGCCCCAGACCTAGACTTATATTAAAGAGCGGCACAAAGTGCTCACGCTTATCACTGGATGCACGGTTTGCCAGATACGCCTCATCTACGGATAGAGAAGGTAGTAGCTTCCCCCCTCCGTTGCCAGCCTTGTTGTTTACCTCAGCAGACCGCAGAACTGGTATCCTGGATTTTATTAATTCAACAAAGCACGCCTGGCACCACCTGCTGAAACTGCAAGCAGGGGCTATATTATACTCCCCGCTGACTCCGTTGGAATGGTGCCAATGGCTGCCCCCATGCAGAGAAAAGGGGGTAACCTGTGCACTTAATTCAATTAATGTACGGACAATAGGGGATTTGTTTGAAGAGAACACAGCAAAGAAATGGGACGAGGTAGGGGCCGCTGACAAACGACACGCTGCTCAATAGGTTTCAGTTCCACAGAACAAGACATGCGCTGATGAGTATCTTGGGTAGTGACCTGGCAGAGCCGCCTGAGCTGGCTCCCCTCTCCTACGTGATAAAAGCTGACTCCCCGTCCCAGATTGTGGCTAATATTTACAAACTCTCCTTGGGGTTTAGCGAAAACCATTACACTAAGTAGAGGCTTGCCTGGCAGGTGGACCTGGGCAGAGACCTAGATGATTCAACGTGGAAATATTGCTGTGAGAGCACGAAACGTATCTCCCTCAATGGCACACAGACTGATCCACTTCAAATTCTTGAACAGGGTTTATTACACGCCGGAAAGGTTATGCAGATATGGTCTGCGGGATACGGCGGAATGCGAACGCTGTGGCGCACAATTAGTGGACTTTTTCCACTTGGCCTGGATATGCCCGGGGATTGCCAGTTTTTGGGACTTAGTTTTTAAAGAACTGGGACACATCATAGACAAAACGCTCACTCCTGACCCCGCGCTGGCGCTTTTGGGGAATTCTAAGCCGTTACCGAAAGCAGTCAGACGATGAAGAGTAATTTCCTCCAGTGTAATGTGGGGAAAACAGAGATTCTGCTCTTTGGAGAGCCCCCTCCTGGTGGACCCCAGAGTGGTGGCCGACCGATTTGGGTGCCTATCCTGCCCCCAAATCTACTGTGAAGAACTTGGGCGTTCGTGGGTTCCTGCTTCCACACAATGAGCCTGCTCCGTCGAGTCTTTCCTTTGCTCCCTGACTCAACTCTGAAAACTATAACACAGGCCCTCGTACTAAGCCGCTTGGATTACTGTAATGGGCTGTTGATCTCTGCCAATGAGGCCTCGCTCAGCAGACGACAGGTAGTCCAGAATACGGCAGCGCGATTGGTCCTCAATGCCCCACCCCCCCAGGACTCATTCCCGCCCTCTGCTTCTGCAACTTCACTGGCTTCCTGTCCGTCAACGGATAAGATTTAAAGTCTGTTGCATAATACACAAGGCACTGTTCGACCTGGGCCCTTCTTACCTCTCAGAGAAATTCACTCCGTATTTACCTTCCAGATCTTTGCGCTCAGGTTCCAAACATCTTCTGGTGGTACCTCGAGTCAGAAAGGCTAGATTGGGAGGAAAGGCCCTCTCACATCTTGGTCCTCGTTACTGGAACGAACTCCCACTACTCCTGAGACAGTGTACAGATTATTTGCATTTCAGGAAGCTGCTTAAGACCTCCCTCTTCTGTCTTTGATTCTCCTGTCTTTGTCTCTGATCCAATTAAAGCCGCATTCCACCTATGCTGCCCGCCCAAAGCGCAGAGATACCCCTTCAGGGGTCGATTCAGGCGCTATACAAATAAATAAATAAATTGGTAGACATGGGGTTGCTGATGGCCAGACGCAATGTGGCGATATGCTGGTCACGAGGTCCAACTCCCAGTATAGCAAGTTGGTCAAGGGACATGATGTATTGCAGTACAGTCTAAGAATTATAGCGAGCTTCTCCCCCGCGCATTCGACCTAAGAACTTCTGGGCACTGTATAAGACATACATAGCGACTAAGGATAGTGAGACCGAGTCCACTGACACTCCAATACATGAGGGAGAGGGGAATGGTTCAAAAGGATAAAAGTAGAGGTGGTTTACTGTTAAACAGGATTATTATGGTCAGACAACAGCTTGCTGTGGAGGCAAAACTTGGTCCTGAGCTATGTAAAGATCTGTTAGTATTTCTGTACTAAATGGACAATGATGTGGTGCATAACTGAGTTTTGTCAAGGAGGACGGGCACAGTAGGTTATGAGGAGGCCTGACAGACTGTGATAATGTGTACTGTTTGAATTCTATGCAATACCGCGGATGTACCGAATGGATCTGTCGCTTTGTTATTAAGAAAATGTCAATAAAGGTTTATTTTTAAAAAAAAAAGAAAAAAAAATTAATATACCAATGTTACCATGTTGAGGGGAGACACACATGCACTTTAGCACTGGTAAAGTGCTTTGAGTCTTAAGGCCAACAGAAAATCAGTACAAAGAGGGGGTAAGCAGGCAAAATGTTTGGGGGAAGACCACCCTAAGGATGACAGGTCTAACATGTACCAAAGGCACGTTCTACTCTTCCCCCCTCCCTCCCTCAAAAAGGCTCCACTGTAGCCTTCCTTGGGAATATACAGTTTTCAGGCATCTGCAAAGCAGCTGCATGGTCGACACCAGACACCTTCACAAAGCATTACTATGTAGACATTCATGCCCGATAAGAGGCACAGGTCAGGCAAACTGTCCTTAGAACATTGTTCCAAACCGCAGCTTTATCTGCTTGCAAGCCACCACCTTAGGGGCAGGGCACTGTTTTTCAGGCTATGCAAAGCATCTGATCTACAGCTAAACATGCTACAGACAGAAAATGCTACCTGTAATGAGTGCCCCCTCATTACTACCTTTAGTGTGTCCCACGCCACCTTTTTCTATTTTTATTTTCAGCTCCCCTTTGTTGTTTAGTGTAAACTGTAAGGCATTCCGGTTTAGCAAATTTTTGTGTACAGCCACTGGTTTTTGTAAAAGAGGCTGATTTAAGATACCTGGTGCAGGTTTGTAGCTTCGCTTAAACGCTGTAGATTAATTTGCATCCTCCCACCTCCCTGGATATGAACTTATGTTTTTCATCATTATACATAATTTTTAACATCTACTCAGTGTACCATAGTCGGTTACTGTTCCGCTTTGCTTCACTCCACATTCTTTTCATTCACCAGTCAGGAGAAAAACCATATAAAGGGTGGTATTTGTCCTCGCTCTTTGTGGGTTCAGGTGGTAATCCAGAGTCACCTCGAAACTGAAGCTTTTACTTTGAAGACCAACGTCCGCACACACTAGTTGGCAGGGGTGTACAAAGCATTTGAGTCTACATAGCTAAATGCTACAGAATAGCTACAGGGAAGTAACCTTTTTCTTACTCAAATTCACATTTAAAAATTTGACTTGACATTTAAAAGTTATGCTGTTTATAAGCCTTAACACAGCAGCTTATCATTTAATTTCATGACTTCATTTTTCCTGTACATACCACCGTGTGTAGGCACTGCGAAACCTGGCTGTTAAGTGCACAAGAAATGGAGTGATAGGTGGTTGAATTAATCAATGTCTTACGTATTCTCAAAATAGACGATGACACTTAAACTGGTGTAACTGATAAATGTGCTTCTTTGAGCATTTGCAAAGTAACAATTGGGATGAAGTCTTTTCCGAATTTGTGTTACTGTTGAAGTTATGCAAAACAGTTGTTTTGTTGGGTCAAAACTAATGTAGTAGGAAATTGGGTAAGAACCCAAGAGCAGTAGATCTACATTCCCTTTTAATTGCCCAGACATTTTGAATTACTACATCCAGTGATTCCTGTCAATAGTAAAAATGTGTTAAAGAATAAAGAAACACGTCTGCTTTGTCTAATCAAAGTGAGGCAGAAAATAGATTCTGTCCAGAGCTGTCAGAATAAATGTAATCATAAACATAGGAAATATTAAAACCTCCCTAGAGCCAGGACATCCAGTGTAGGTAGATTTTCAAGATAACGATTTATGTAAATCAATTCAGTTAGTAAATGTATCTTAATCCGCCAAAGCGGCAAAAATAAATGTTTTTCTTTAATAAATTCTCATTGGAGCAGCAAGTGATTAGCGAGAAACAGGAAATTGATATTGAACCCTGACTAACTATATTTCAATTGTAACAAAGGTATTATCTCAGTTCTTTTCCAATTGAAAATGGTGAGAATTGCCTTCTGTACAGTAGGCACTGGGCTCAAAGGTTTTAATCATTAAAGTTGTGTGGTCCATTTTTCTCAATATTGCCGTTTTTAAGTCTTTGGAAACGCAAACGTTTGATTGCACCTGTTCTTTATTCACCAGGTGGTCTGGCCGCAATAATCGCGAGAAAATTGGAGTGCATGTCAGCTTTGATCAGATGCTAAATATGGAGCCCTACTGTTGCAGGGAATCAACAAAAACTCTCATACCAGAATGCTTTATTTATGACCTCTCTGCAGTTGTGATGCACCATGGGAAAGGATTTGGGTCTGGACATTACACTGCTTTTTGCTACAATCCTGAAGGAGGTCAGTATATTTCCAGAAAATTGTAATTTCTCCTCTCCTTTTCTTTGTGATTAACAACAAAACAAATGGATTGTGTTTGCATTTTTCTTCCAGAAATGTCATTTCTCGAGTGTGTTGTCAAAAACAGTGGCTACTGTTTGACAAATACCAAATTCTCCTTTATGTGGTCTCCACTGATCACTAGAAGCACTGAACGTCACTCGTGTGCCTGATCCTAGAGCGCACTTTACAAAATAAACATTGGTACGCTTCTCTGGAAAATAAAAAGCCAGAGTAAAAAAAAAAGAAGCGATTTTTAACAGCCGATTATAGGCTATATTTGCCAACCTTTGCATACTTTCTAGAAGTAACAAAAAAAGCTGCAATTGAAAATTAGCCACTAATTAATAAAAGTGACAAGAAAAAACTGTTTAAAGGACAAAGTGAGAGAAAAGCAGGGCAGTCTCGCTAAATAGGCTGCAGCCTAGAGAGAATGAGAGCTGTTGCTGCTCCTTTGAGGAAGGACACTACACCAGTATCCCATCATGCCCTGTTCGTGCCAGTTTCTCCAGTTTTGTTTTTTGGCTCCTGTCAACAAGAGCCTGGTGCGCAAGCTCAGTATTTTTGGCCTTTCCCCCCCAGGAAAGTCTCGACCTTTCAAAATTGGTTTTGCTTGCTGCCTCTAGAGGCAGGAAGTGTTTTTTTGTCATTAGTTTTTAATTGGGTTTTTAAAAACCCAAATCAACAGGCAGGCATTTCAATTTTGAACCTGTAAATATAAACTTCCCTTCTTCCCTAACACCCTGCCCTCTAACACCCCCCCCCCCCCACTCCCCCCTTCAGTGACCACTACTTTGAAACAGTCTAGATGCGTTTTAGTCCAACACCTTATATCGCAACTTTTTTACATGCCTACAGCCCTGTTGGCTTATATTTCACATTGTCAAATGGGACCAGGGTGCAGAGTCTGGTCGGGCAATACAGTTCTCATCATTGTTATTTCAGAACTTGAACTCATTTTGTTGAATCGGAGTGATCTTGTGTTAGTAAATACCAGAGGCGCTGGTGCCATGTTTCTGGTGACTCTGCCAATGTGCTACTCCTTGATCCCAGTATTGTTTGCTTGGCTGCTAGTAGTAAGTGAGAAATGTGCTTCCCTCCGACAGAGTATAATGGGTAGGTTTTTGCTGCTGGGATCCCTAAGATTATGGATGCTGGATTGTTAATCCCTGCACCTCCCTCAATCTGTGATAAGGTATTTAGAAAAGCTCCCCAGATGTCTGAGCTTTGGGCATGTCCACAGTATGAGTGTGCTCCGCTCTCCACAGTGCCTCCAGCAGATCTCTGTCCATGTTCTACATGTATGCATGTCCGTGGTGTAGTACCCCATGTATATAATCTTATAGAGGGTCTCCCCTTGGGCATTGGGCATGTTAATCAAAGTTAACTGTCCAAGTAAAAATGGCATCCACTCTTTTGGAATAAGAGGGAGTTTGAGTTCCTTTACCAGCTGTTCTTGACATGCAGTTCTCAATTGTAGCGGTTTCATGTGGATGGTAATGTTTGGAGAAATTATTTTATAGATTGAAAGTGGCCTTGTTGCTCCCTCTTGAACATGGGGCTGTATATCCAGTGCCTTATTTGGAGGTAGTGAAAGCTTTATCCCTTAGGGATTCCATATTCATGTTCTTTACATGTTGCTTTATTATAGAAATCTCGCATCCTAAAGCAGTTGTGTCTTCCAGGACCTGAAAAGGGTTGTCCCAACCCCTGGGTAAAATCAGTATTCTCAGCAATTGGGTTTGTGTGGACCGGAAAGTGGTGATATTATGTCACCTCGTTAAGCTATCATTACCTGTTACTCTAGTCACGGGTGAAATGTTTACATTTTGGCAATATTGCGTTTTTTAGGGACCGAAAGCACCTCTCCTGTTGGGCGAGCTGTTAAATTCTGATCTATAAAGCACCACATTTTATTGTTTTTCCCACAGAGCTTTTTTACAATATAGCCTTGCTGGCCGCCTCAAAGTAATGTCTGAAGTCTGGTACCCCTAGGCCACTTTGCTTAAGTATGCACGCTTATGCAGGCAAGGTCTTCACACCCCACCCCCACCCCTAAGACAAATGTATTGCATAACTCATGCAGCGGAGTGATTTCCCATTTAAACAATGGAAGAGGCCTGGCTTTGAACATACAGAGACTTTTGTGTAATAGTGACACCCCTGTTGTGGCTCTCTCGAGTCACAATAGGCGTAGATCCTCCAGAAGCTCAGAAGGGCCTTGATCAACTTTAGTAGGGTTTGGTCATTGCTTCTGGCACATTCATATAGGTTTAGGGTCAAGTAGATACCTAGATCTGTTGACGTGGTAGTGTCCATTTAAAGGAGGTCTCAGTTTATAGTGCTTTAGCCAAGGATCCACCTGACAGTACGAGCACCTTCAATTTACATAGATTAATTTGAAGGCCTTCTAAAAGTGGGGTTAGTTCCCCCTGGGACTGTCTAGGCGAGCTAAGTGATAGCAATAAGGCCTCTGTAAGTAAGTAAAAAAAAAAAAAAAAATGTAAGTCCGTTTTTATATAGCGCAGCTACTCACCCTTACGGGTCTCAAGGCGCTGGGGGCCGGAGTGGAAATTAAGTGAGCTATTGCCCAGAGTCACATGGTGCTGAGCTGAGCCGGGGATCGAACTGTGAACCCTGTGCTCCGAAGTCAGCTGCCCTGGCCGCTGCACCACACCTCTCCACTGTACATTCCGCTTTCATGAAATTATCTTGATTGAAATAAAGACCAGGATTCGAGCATTCTTTCTTTTTTTTTTTTTTTTACAGTGTATGTTCCAGATACAATGTAGAGCATCGGAATGTGGATATACCTGCCTTGTGCCCCATTTGTATCACCACAGGAAATGAGCTTTATTTACCCATACTGTGGCACAAGGAAAGGCATCAACCCAGCGTCAGAATTTGGTGCCTGTCCCCAATCTGCGCAACATTGCAATCATGCCCCAGTCTACCCTGTCAAATGCTTTGTCTGCATCGAATTAAAAAAAGCACCACCTCTTTATGACGCTTCCAAGCTAGGTCTACCTGGTCGACCTCGAGGGTATAAAGCCTGTCTGGTCGGGTTCGCTAGTACCCTAAAGAATATTTCAGCATCTACGTTCAACAGCGCTGGGTCTTTGCCAAGTTTAGCTGAGAAAAAAGTTGTTGCTTTGGCCATAGATCGGATAATGCTGTGCATGTGATTCATTCTATTGTAAACTTCCATTAGGACTGGAGCTAGCAGACGCGCAAATTGCTTATAAACTGCCAGCGTATAGCCATCTGGGCCTTGGGATTTGGCTACTTTAAGATTTTTTTATTGCTGTGAGGACTTGAGCCACTGAGAGAGGCTTTTTTTAAGTGTTCTTGCGCCTGAGGGGGCAGAGTAGAGATGGTGACAGTGTAAATATGCATTTATAGCCTTTGTGGAGGTTGGAGTTCTCCATATAGCTCTATGTAAAATGTATGAAAAGCTTACTATATACCCTTGTCTGTTACCGGAGACTTCCATTTCTTGTCCCACACTTCCCCAATATAATTCTGCACCCTTTTAGCTCGGAGTTTGTTGGTGAACAGAGTTCCCACTTTATTGCCACCCTCATGGACGTGCATGCCTGTCCTGGCTAATATGTAATTGGCTTAGTTACATCCCACGGTGCAGATCTGTCCCCTAATTGCTGTTAGTTTTCTCTTAATCATTTTGGAGGCGTTTGCTTTGTGGTTGCATGCTAGGAATTTCAGCTCCCCGAGGAGACGTTCAAGGTCCGCTTCTCTTGCGTCATAAGCTGCATACTTCTTGAATGAGCCCCCACCCCTCTACTGCCTTTAGTGTGTCCGACACCACCCTCTGGTTCAGTACACCTGTGTTCAGTGTGAGGTATTCCTGTATGGTATAGTG
The DNA here is from genome assembly GCA_963921515.1 of Calotriton arnoldi. Taxonomy (NCBI): domain Eukaryota; kingdom Metazoa; phylum Chordata; class Amphibia; order Caudata; family Salamandridae; genus Calotriton; species Calotriton arnoldi. Next base: position 1,288,284 of record CAWUFW010000022.1, on the reverse strand, counting down.
AACTCTGTGTTCAGCCACAGGGTCTCATAAAAAGGATAATTTAAGTGCCAGGTACTACCCGACTTTTTGCCCTCTGCCTCAAACCTGTCAAGAATCAGTTGTACCGGGCTGTGGTCTAATTATATTTTTGGCCCCTTGTTCTACGTCTCAAATTAAGCATGGCAGCCTGTGGTCAAATAAGATGTGGTCAATGCATGCATATGTTTGATGTGCTGCTGAGAAGTGAGAATAATCTAGCTGAAGCGGGTTTTACATGTTGTACGTTTAGGGCAATTTTCTGTTGCATGTTTTCGCAGTCTTCTACTCGATTGTGTAATCCTTTTTTCTCTTCATCCACGTGTCCTCAGAGGTCTGCTATTTCACATCTCATCTGCTGCAGGTCTTCTCGTAGATCAGTCTTTCCTGCTAGTATATGATCTTTCACCTACCTACTCTGAAGCCATCTTGAGGGGAGACTGTGCAGTCAGGATAGCGCACAAATTGGCAGGTTTAGTACGTATTTGGGGCCAGTTCCTCTAGGGGAGGATCCATCTAGCTAAGTGATGGGCAGCCGCCATCTGTGGCGTCTGGCCATGCCACCAGGGTGGGTTTTTAAACAATTTCCAACTGGAAAAGTTTTCTTTTTTGCCCTAACATAGTTACCTTTTGGCAAATGTACATGTTATGGCACAAAAAAAATGAAAACTGGTTCCCCTTATTTGTGCATGCACTGCGTGCCTGACAGTCTTCTACCCAGCAAAGAGTTCTGCCAGAAAACTTGAAGACCTCTAAGGGACAGAGACCAGGTACGGCTTCTTGGCAGAGAAGAGCATCAAAAAACACTTAAATCGCTGTCTGCTAGATTCACTTAACAAGGAGATGGGGTGGAGTCTACTTTAGCCTAATCTTCTGTCACAGCGGGCTCCTCCAGATGAAGGTCCACAAGGAGGCACCACAGCCCTCATCACTGCCATTCGTAGTAGAGGTCATCAAATATACAATGTGGAAGGGGAGTTCCCATTTGATAGTCTTGTCTGGAAAAATTCTTTACACATTTTCTCCAATTCCCCTTATTCCGATTGTCATTGTCAAAGTGATTTATTCCAAAAACCAGTATGATCCTCATGAAATGAAATTTGAAATGAATTGAAATTTGTACTTGTAAAGCGCACTGTTACCCTAGGGTGTCCTGGCGCTGTACGCATACCGCTGTGGAACCCTTCCTGTCTTTTCCCTGTGAAATGTCCACTCCTGGGCACCCCCAAGGTGAAGCCAGGCATCCCAGCGCTGGTGGGGCCGTTGTGGAGATTAAGCAAGCTAGTGCCCAGAGTTGCAGAGTGGGACCCATGATTAGAATAGGCACCGAGGCGAGAATTATCAGGTCCGAGGAAATTGAGCCCAAGACCCGCTGAGGCGGGAATTGAACCCTGGTCCCGGGCCAGATCTCTGCATCAGGGTCTGCCGCTCTAACCATTGAGCCACACTTCTCCACACTCATTGGACTGTAAGAACTGAGTGACCACACTGGGGGCTGTTGTGGAGACCAGATCATCTTCAGAAGTTCAAGGGCCAGATTCTGAATCCTAACCTTCCTTAGCTGAATTTAGCAGCTTGTCTCCTGAACTCACCCAATATGTTCACTTGTGCCTTGTACAAGAGTGCATGGATGTTCTGAGAGGCCCATCACCCTTCCATCAGGTTCTCTCATCCCTTTAAGTGGAAGAGGTTTTGCATTTTGTGCTTTTAGAACTTGATGCAAAGAAATGCCAAGAAGTATTGCCTTACCTGCTCTATTGTCTAAGTCAAGGTTCTTGTTTTCATCTATTAGTGCTAATTGTGCCGCCTTCACAACCTATATAAAAAAATCCTTTTCTTTTTACTGTTTACAAAATATGCATGTACAATTTTCAAGCTGCCCTCTGGTATCCCTGGCATTGGCGGGGCTGTTTGATTCTTATGATAAAGGAAATTCCCCTCAAGGATAACTAGGATTGCAGGTGATTTTTTCCTTCTCTCCCATGAACTTCTTTCAGTGGATTTACAGCACTATGCAATGCCAGAGCAGAGACACTTTAAAATATAGAAACATATAAAGCACTGTCAAGTATGCCACAGCATGAGCAACACTCTTTCATTGGAACACAGGCACACACCTATTATTCATATTGGGGAAATGATTTTCCAACTGTTTTTCTCTTAGTTGAAAGGTTGTTTTTCAGGGAGAAGCTATTCTAGGTCCACATGCTATGCATTATTCTGCCATCTAATGGTTGGACCTTGAGAAGAAAAAAAACGTTTTGTTTGAGGCTTCAGCCATAGGCAAAGTCAGTATGATTTGTCATGCTGGCTATAGACCCACAATGACCCTCTACATGACAACCATTTTCAGATTCTGTGTTCATCTTTACAGTTCAATCAGATTTGCAGTCGGATATTGAAATTGTTTTGAAGAGTTTCAGCAATAGTTATTTGAATTGACTGCTAGGAAGATTTTAACTTTAGATAACGCACATGTCAAAAATGGAAAATCTGAAATGGAAGACTTACATTTTTTATTTTTTTACTTAAACGGATTTCAACCATAAAAGAGATCCAGATTATATAGAATTTTTTATCAGTTATTTTCTTTGGGTTTGTGGGGGTTTTCAATTATGGGAAGAACTTCTTTCAGTTTCTGCCCTTAGTGTTACCGTCTGTACCCTTCCGTAGAACAGCACGCTGACGTTTGTCTCCACTGTGATCCCAGTGGCACATGGTGCAAGTTTGGTCTGTTTTTCAAGCCTGGTTTTTGAAAGCTTGGAAGGATAAACATTGGACTAGTGCCACATTATGGTGAGATCAGGTTCTGCAATGACCAGGCTTCTCAGCAGAGTGCTCTGAATCTGGGATTTGGTTTCAGTGTGGAGTGGACTGACAGCAACACAAAGGAGGAAACTTCAACTTTGGTCCTGAAAATCTTGTATGTGCCAAAAACACCCTAACTGTACTATGCCTACAAGTGACATTTCAGACAAAAAAATTCTTTGAGGGTTGTAACACAGTAAAGACTCTAGAAAGCTCCATAAGCGAAGGCATCGCTCGACTCCTAAAATTGACAATTGTTTGAGGCAAAAAGTTATGTTGAGAAGTCCCATCTGTGGGCTGCTTCGACACTGTCAAAACTGTAACAAACTTAGGTGTGAAATAGATTAACAAGTTACTTACCTTCGGTAATGCCTTTTCTGGAAGAGACTATGTAACCACAGATTCCTCACCTTTTTAATATTCCCCCAGACGTCAGACTGGATGCAGAAAATTTTCGGCAGTACCCCTGCATGCTGGCAGTTTGCGTATCATGGCTGTGCAATGGCTTTATTGTGCTCCAGAAGTCACGTGGGGAGTAGTGTATACGCTGCCACCCATGAGCGCTGACGTCAGTTGCTTTTGGAGCTTCTGCACCAGATGCAGAAACCAATCGCAGATTGGCTTAGACCAGTGTGCATATCTTTAAAGTGGGACCTTTTTAGGTGGAAAAGAGTCCAGTTCACAGAACTGGGAGGATGGGAGAGTCGTTGAGAAATATGCAGTTAGATACTACCAGAAAAGGCGTCGGCGAAAGTAAGTAACTTGTTCTGATATAGACTTCTAAACAGTTTCCTCACCTTTTGAATAGATACCAAAGCAGTACCATCCATGAGGTGGGTCTGTGAACTGTCCGGAACAAAAGTCAGCGTGCAAAATGCCCATTTCAACAGACCTGGCTGTCCAGACAACCGTGCTTTGTGAACTCATGGAGTGACTCTAATGTAAGGCCTGGCAAATGTTAAGAACAGACACACTGCGTGCCAGCGTAGTGGTAGCAGTCTTGGCGGTGGTGGAATGAGCATGCAGTCCATCCAGAGGCTGCTTTGTAGCCAGTGCATAGCAGATTTTAATGTAGAGTACGGTCCAAAGGAAGATGATCCTCTTTTGCCCTGCCTTGCCCTTCGCTCTGGCAAATTCAATAAAGAGCTCATCGTCCACTGTGTGTTCTCTGCTGATATGATCAATGTAAAACCTAAGGGCTCTCTTTAGATCTAACCAGTGGAGTCTCCCTGCCTCCTTAGAGCGGTGAGTTGGAGCAAAGACCGTCATGAGGGTGATGTTTTGCCTGACCTGAGTCACCTCAAGAAATTCCTCAAAACCAGTTTGTCATGGTAGAGCATGGCGTATGGCGGGTTCATTGAAAGGGCTTGCAGCGCTCTCACCCGCCGCACCATTGTTATGCGATGACGAAGGCTATATTAAGGGTTAGTAGCTGTAGAGGAGAGATGTGCAGAAGTTTAGAGTACACATAAGGAATGTAAGAACCAAATTTGCAGCCCTTTCAAAACAGCTCATCACAAAAGTTGATTGAAACAAAGAAGGCTGATCTGGTGAACTCATAAAAGCAGAAAGTGCCAACAAGTTTCCTTTCTCTGTGCCCAAAGCCCTGCCAGGCTAGGGGCAACACAAAAACAAAGGACTTTGGATAGACTGAACTGAAGAGGGCCAATCTGGTGGGTGCCACACCTAGACACAAACTTGTTCTGATGACCGGCGTACACAGATTTAGTCGAGGGGTACTTCACCGCCAAGATGACATCAACCACTTTGGGAGGAAGATTAAAGGCAGCCAACTGCTGCTGCTCAGTATCGAAGTGTAAAGTGTGTAGCCTCTGATGCAGGGCCCTGCTGCAGCAGCAAGAGATCCTCCTACAGAGGCAGGGCCAATGCTTATAACAAGAAGTTCTGGGTACTGGCCACTCCTTGCTAATCCGATGTACTAAGATAACTTGGGCTAGGTTGTTCTTGACATTTTTTAGAACTCCGGACAGGAGAGGTGTTGTGGAATGGCATGCAGGAGATCAGAGTTGAACTCTAGGTAGAATGAGTCTCCAGGTGAGAGACATCTTGGGAACTTTATCGTGCAGAATTGCTGATGTGTTTCCTAAGCAGTGGCGCAGTCTCTCTTAATAGTCCAATACCCACCCTTGCCGTGCTTGCTGCAGTGCCACATGGCGTTGGTGTTGTCTATGAATACCTGTTCCAGCCTCCCTTTGATAAATGGTGAAGGCCTTGAATGGCAAGCGAATGACCTGCAACTCTAAAAAGTTTGTGGAGCCATGCCTCTGCCAGAGACTATATGCTTCTGATCTTACCTCTCCCAAGGGGCCTTACCCAGCCCAGAAGCGATATAGTTCACCACTGGCTGCTATGGATGGGGTAGGGAGAGGGGTCTGCCTACGACCCAATCGCAGTCCAGCAGCCGCCACTGCAGATATTTTATAATTTTAGCCAAAATCTGGATGTGAGATATTCCGCCTCCCCCAAACTGCCTGCAACCTCCTACATCACTTTTGTGAGCACCTTATGGGCACTGGTGAGGCCTAAGGGGAGCAGAGTCAACTGAAAATGCTCCTGGCCCATCCGTGAACCTCCGGTAACACCTGTGGATCTGCAGGATGGAGACATAGAAAAGAGCCTCCTGCAGGTCCAACGCTACCATCCAGTCTCGACAGACAAGACCTGGGCTAAGGTGAACATCTTGCATTTGCCCTTCTGAAGGATGTCATTGAGAGTGCAAGGATCTAAAATAGGATAAACTCCCCCGTACTCCTCCGGCACCAGAAAGTTTCGGCAATAGCAATCACATCCTACTTATGATGCCCCCCACCCTCTCTATGTCCAGAAGGGCCTGCACTTCCTGCTGCGATAGGGACAGGTGGCCTTCTGTCAGCCATTCCGAGGTTGGCAGAATGTGCAGCTGTGTCGCTAAAAATGGTAAGGCATAGCCCGCCGGGCAATTTGTAGGTCCCACTTGTCCAAAGTGACTGCCACCCTGGCAGAAAATGTCAGATCCTGTCTCCAACAGAGTGGCTGTGTGCAGATAGTCACACTAAAGTGGCTTGGAGGTGGCAGCAGCTGGAGAGTTGGAGGGCTGTGCTGCAAGCTGCCCCTGTTTGCCACATGGTCTATGGGTACCATAGCCTCTGCCACAAACAGGCTGGGCACGTTTCCTTGGCTAGCTGCATTTGCTGTCTATTAGTAACCCCTACCTTAGCCACAGAGGGCTGCAGTTTTTCTGATGCATCTCTTGCAGTGGAGCAGAAAGGCCCAGAGAGTGAGCTGTGGCCCTACTGTCTTTAAGGAGCTTAAGAGAAAAAAAACTGCTTTATCCCAAAAAAGTCTGGAGCAATCAATGGGCATATCCATGAAGCTGCTTTGGACATCGCTGAAAAGCTCATCCAGGCATGTCTGGGAAGAGCCACACATGCCTATGGCCCTTCCCAAAGAATCAGTGGTGTACAGGCCGCTACGAATAGTCCAACTTGGCAAAATCATGACCATCTTGGATGCCTTGCATCAAGATGGAGTGCACGTCATCAGGGACCACAAGAAGGCCCTGTGACTGAGTCCCAAAGAGCTCACAAGTAGTTGCTCAGCAGGCAACTAGCATTTACAGAACTAGACTAATGTAGAAAAACCTACATTTCACAAATGTCACAATCTGTTTTGATTGCCTATCTGGTTGTTTAATATGGAAAGAGTTATGCCTAAGCCTCTCAAAAGTGGGGTGCTGATTTAAAAAAAAAAAAAGTCTGGGTCACCAGTGGCAGGTCGATGGCACCTCACAAACAAACTGTCAATCGACGGGGCCAGAGCAGGGTTATATCCATGTTCCAAGACGGGTGTCCCTGAAGGCCACGTTAAATGGTAACTGGGGTCCGGACCTATGCCAATACTCTGGTCTTGATTTCCATACTAAGCAGACGTAGGCCAAGCACCTCAGCCACCCTTCACATGACCACTGCAAAGGAGGCACTCTGAAGGGCCAGGACGAGAAAATAGCCCAGTGTCTGTTGAGGTGTCTACTCCACTGGCAACTTGGAGGTCCTCCTACCAGTTGTTCTCAGTCCATGGCTGGGAGAAGTCATCCCCTGCGTCGTGTCATCTTAAAAATTAGTGGCAAAGTATGAAGAGTTTAAATGCATGCATGGGGCAAATGCAAAGTGTCCGCATCGGAATGGTTACAGAAATGCTTCAGCCCAGCTGGATCAGGACTTGGCCTTGGTTGAGGTTGAAGCGGCACAGACTGAGTCCGACAACACAATGGGTTGTGCGTCTTTGTCCAGCGTCTGTGCGATGGTCCGGCATGGGCTGTAATACCAGAGTGGGAGTCTGCTTCGATGTAAGTGTAGAACTGTATCTGGTCTGGCCCAACTGGTGCTGAGAGCATTCCCTCCTGCGGAAGTTCAGGTGGGAGGCCTTGCGGTTCCTTCTGGCCCAAAGGCACACCTCAGAACGGGTAAAGTGGCAAAGAGCCGAGGCATGGACTCACAAAATTCCTTCATTTGTTGCAGAGTAGCTGTACGCCCCGGGAAGTCGTGTTGCAACAGAACTAGGATTAGAATCTGCTCCGAGGTTCGACTTTAGGAGCGGGAGGTACATTGATGCCCTTGCGCCTTCTGGAGTTTGAGAGTTGTGGTAAGGGGAGGAGTCCCGATTTAACTTCTTTCTCGTGTTAAACTTGCCAGAAGACTTCGACTGGGATGACCATCTGCCATGGGAACGACTTAGGGGTTGGTTGCAGGAGCTTCCCATAGACCTCAACTGGTCATGGCGTGGAGTCTTTCGGTGCTTGAGGACAAAGCTTCACTTCCAGCTGCCTAATGTCCTTTAGTTGCATTAAGACGCATTCTTTGCAGTCCTTGGAGTCTTGATACAACCCCATGCACCACAGGAAAACCTGTTGGATCCGTCAGACATTTGTTTGCAACAGTCCCTGAATGGTTTAAACCCTGTAGTTTTGGGAAGTGACCTTTCCCTTACACACTGCGTAGGATTTAAAATAAAAAAAAAAAAGTTTCAAAGAGACGAGTGCTAGCTCTTGATATGCACATGCAGGGGCAGAAAGGAAGAAACTGAAGTGAGCGTGCGTGGTTAGTGCCTATAGAATACTCTGCTCATCACTTCAGAAGCGGAACTGTTGTTGCGGAGCAATGTGACTCCACCTACTGGCGCATAGTGCAGGGGGGGGGAGGGATAATCTTCAAAAATGTTCATCTATCTAGATACCAAAGAAAATCCCGCAATCTGATGGTTTCAACAGCACAAAAAAAATGATGAACTCTTGCGATGCTAAGTGGTTCTCTGCCAGACCGGCAGAGTAAAAAGCTAGAAGTAGTTGAGATGACCATTTACAGAGCAGTGAACACAATGTTTTATCCCTAATTCACCTGCAGTATTGAGTATAGATGTCAGATAACTATGGGAAGACATTAAGCCGCTCATTCAATGCCTTTATGGGGAGCACAAGATAGGTCAGCTGCTATTTTGCAGGATGGAAAGATTATATCCAGTACATTTTAAAACCTGCTTTGGCTTTTATGGCTCATAGGCAGTGGCGTCCCTACTTATTTATTACACGACCAGCATGAATCAGAATTTCAGAATTTAGTCTAGGAGTGAAAGCTAATGCCCTAACCTGGTAATTCGATGAAGCAAACGTTTTAGGTTACCCAGTGGATAAGACACGAACAAATGAAAAAGGATAAAGGCAACCAAAGCAATGGGCCCTTACAAAGTTGGGGACTCCAATGCATACCTACTCAGATGAGCTCGAAGACGACTACTAAGGCAACCAGGGATATTTACAGCAATAGCCTTGATATTGCCAGGACTGTTTTAGGTCATAACACCTGCTGCCAGTGTTAAGTGTTGAGCAGTACTGAATATACATCTAAGTTGACATACATTTATGCTGTCTGGACAATTGACTGATAAAGGGGAGTTTATTTCAATAATGCCAGGTCAATATGAATAGAGTGAATCCATTATAATTGCACTTTGCCTCTACAGTCAATTGCCTGAATTTGGGTCAGAAGCCAACTCGGCCAAACATTTTTTGTGAGCGCGCATGGGTAGTGCCTATAAAGTACTCTGCATGTCACTTCAGAAGCAGAATTATGTTCCGAACTGAGAAACGGTCTCAGTTCTTACCTTGTATTGAATGAAGTAATTCCAGACTAATATGCTCCCATCGGACAGTGAGGACTGTGATGGCGTATGTTAGAACTGGGGGTCTCTAGTTGGCTGAGGCAGTTACCTTAGTCCAAATAGGGACCCTTGCTTCTAGTCGGGGAAAGGAGGGACACCCTCGTTGATAACCCCTGCTCACCCCCTGGTAGCTTGGCACGAGCAGCCAGGCTTATCTTCAAGGCAATGTGTAAAGTATTTGCAACCACACTCCCAGTGACAGTGATAACACCACAAATGGACACCACACTGATGTATGAAAATAGCTGTATCTTTATCAAGCAGAAAAATACGGTAAGACCAAACGATAAAAATCCAACATATGCGTATTCGTAATATTTCACTTTGCCGGTTATTAGGCCAACAAACACTTGTAGGTTCTTGCGGTATTAATGAGCAGTTCACGATGTTCAAATGCAGTCCTAATGCAATGCTATGCAGTTCGTATTATCACACTAATGCAGTTCGTAATGCAAGAATAATGCAATCCTCAATGCAAGTAATCAGGCAGTTCGTAATGCAAGAATAATGCAATCCTCAATGCAAGTAATCAGGCAGTTCGTAATGCAAGTATGATGCAATCCTCAATGCAAGTAATCAGGCAGATCGTAATGCAAGTATGACGCACTCCTTAATGCAAGTAATAAGGCAGTTCGTAATGCAGGAATAATACAATCCCTAATGCACGTAATAAGGCAGTTCGTAATGCAGGAATAATACAATCCCTAATGCACGTAATAAGGCAGTTCGTAATGCAGGAATAATACAATCCCTAATGCACGTAATAAGGCAGTTCGTAATGCAGGAATAATACCAGGCCAATCGACGCGATTAGCGCGGGCACCATTAGGCCCCAACCACAGACAACAGTCCTGAACTTCCGAGGGCAGCCCCGGTACTACCAGGCAGGTCCGGGCCGCTCGAGGACTCAGCGCGTCTAACTCGATGCAGCGGGGGAGAGACGGGAGCACTCCGGTACTCCTCCTGCGCCTCCCCAGGCCCCACACGCTTGCGGCTCCTGACCGGAGTCCAAGCCTTACCTGGGGGATGTGCTGCCTCGCTCTCTCTCCCTGCTCGTCGGACGTCCTGCTGGGCGCTCCCGATGACGACGCAGCTCCGATGCAAGGTGATGCTGTAGCCAGACAGGTTACGGCGCTGCCTTCTCCGTTGCTGACGATCTTGGGCAGATTCCTCTTGGGAACAACGATCACTATTACCTCACGACTTCCTTAGCTTTACGAAATCCTTCAGCACGTTGCGGCTCGGGCCGGCGGCGGCGATCTTGATCCGCAGCCTCAGTTACAATTACAGCTCGGGCCACAAACAGCTACACAGCAGCGTGGACGATGATTCACGCTGCGGGGGCACTGCAGACACGGGGCACTTTCCAACCAGTACCCACGGCAGTCTCAGGCTGCATACGCACACAGCGTCGCTGAGACTCGGTTGGGTTTCGGGCCACACAGTCCCGGTGCAATGCTTACGAAGGTCTCAGGCTGCAAAAAGCACACGCACACAGCATCGCTGAGAGACACTTGGAAACTTTGATGTTCCTGAGTTTTCACAACAGGGAGCCAGCCTTCCTCGGGCCCTTGGGGACAAGTTACTTCGGGACACAGCAAAGTCCTTTCAAGCAAGGGGACACAGCACACAGCAAAGTCCCTTAGCCTCTCCTTAGTTAAATCAGCAAACTGCAGGCCAGCCCCAGAACACACAGCAAGGGTCAGTCCTTCTCAGCTGTTCTTCCTTGGCAGAGGTTCCTCTTGACCACGAAGTAGTTTCAATCCTTTTCAGTCTTGATCCGTCCAACGTTCAGGGGCTCCAGCTCTCATAGTTATACCCCTAAATGTCTTTGAAGTCTTTGTGTTCAGGGGGCACTGACACCTGCCAAACCAGTTCTGGGTGTCTTCCTGCCAGCTGCACCTTCTGCCTTTTGATAGTGGGGGTCTGGTTCCTCAATCACTCAGCAGGAGGGGGAGCCATTCTTTTATGGCAGCAGCCCAGGCCTCTTCACCTCCAGGGGGCTACTCCTCCCCCCTACACTCCAGATGAAGGTCAGCCTGTTGCTGTCTCACCTACTCCTCCCCTGGGTCAAGACATTTCCCAGATCCTATCACATTCAAATCCAGAGTCAATCCACAACCAGGCACAGACTCACAGAATTGTTAGAACAAAAAAACCAGCCACTTCTAAAAGCGTGGTTTCTAAACACACAATTCAAAAAACCACCTTCACAAAAAGATGTTATTAAATTGTGAGTTCAGGCACACTAAACTTAACCTCTCCATCTTAAGCCTATGGGAAGATAGGCTGGAAACATATTACACAGCCTTCCCCATTCTGTCCTATGGGCAAGATGGCCTTGCAGCAGTGAAAAACGAAATGGAGAGTATTTCACTGTTAGGACATGGTAGACACCTCAGTACATGTCCTACCTTTCACAGACACTGCACCCTGCCCTGGGGGGGGTACCTTGGGCCTACTATAGGGGTGTCTGATGTGCATGGAAAGGGAAGGGTAAGGCCTGGCAAGTGGGTGCATTTGTCAGGCCAACATGGCAGTTAGCAAACTGCGCGCAGGCACTGCAGTGGCAGGCCTGAGTTCTCTCTTTAGGGCTACTTGTGTGGGTGGCACAATTAGTGCTCCAGGCCCACCAGTAGCATTTGCATTACTAGCCCTGCACTTTACTAGGGACTTCACTAGTAAGGCAAACATACCAATTATGGACAACCAATTACCATAACACTTTATACAGGGAGCACTTGCACTTTGACACTGATCAGCAGTGGCAAAGTGCCCAAAGCATCTACGTTGCCACCACTATGTCAGAAAAAAAGGTCTAGGGGGAAGGCAAAATGTTTAGGGAACTTTAGCCAAAAAAGGGCCAAGTCCAACAGCGTTTATAGAAATGAGGGAATGCATCGTGTCCCTCTCACATTAGTGAGTGCAGTCATTGTGGACTAGGTGGATATAGTGGTCGCCACAAGGTAGTAAAAGCTTTACAATTTTGAGACTTGGTGATCATGACCGTGAACTGAACCTTTACAGAACCAGTCCCAATGGTGGAGATTACCACAACGACCTGGCACACTAGTTTGATGAATGACACTGACCTAAATAACCTATAACTAAGAGTTCATATTCTTAAGAGGAAGCTCTTCAACATATATCTGTTGGATAGAGCGTGAGGCCATGTTTAGCTTGCAAGGTTTTCCCCACTCTGGTGAAGGGAACTTTGGTACAAATTTTAAAAGACCCCATCAGAAATGTTTTAGTTAAACCGCAAAGTTCAGTCTGTTAAGCAGATGGAGAGAAGTCAGTCAATGATCCACCTAGTGGCATATCATCCATTTGGGGGGGAAAAGGTAAGCAACCGGGTGTCACATAAATCTAAAGTAGACATATAGAATATGCACCCTATATTTATTCACATCACATGTGAACGCAAAATGTCAAGACTGTGTCCGGGTATCTACATCTCTTAAGAAGGGGCAATGCGCTGGCAATGAATTAGCCCAGGATACTTGCATTTGCTTCCCCCTCACCCCAGGTTCCAGTGGTGTTACAAGTAGCGCAGGAGGAATAGGAACAGCATGTTTTCAATAGCCATGGTGCGCACACACACTTAAACAGTTCGTTGGATTTCAGTGTGAAATTCCCTGTGACAGAACTACAGTCCCTGAACTTGATGTAACTGCTCATAAAGCCTTAGAATTTTGAGACTTAAACACTTACTACAAGGTTACTCTATGAAAGGCACATAGGCCCACAATATGGACCTCTTATGGAGCAAAGTTGAAGGGTTCCTTTGTGTTTCTATTTTCACTACCATCACAAATATAACTGATATTATCCTTTTGTACTTACTTTATCTACTTAATGCTCACACTTGATACTTAGCTGTGCCACTATTGGAGTTTACTTGGCAGGTATGTCAGCATATGAGAGTTGTGAGGCATATTCCTGTTTACCGTTGATGTCCTCTGGCCACAAGACTGATGCACTCAAAGACGCCCTGTAGGCACTTGACTCTAAGTAACAAAGGTAAGGTATAACTACTTTCTCCATTATTTGGAACCTCATAGAGACCAAGAACTTGTGTAACATAATAGATAACACTCAATAATAGGCAAGTAAAATCATATAATTAAGTATACGATATACAGCAATAAACAGACTGTCCATGCAGCTTCTGGGCCCAAATTACAACCAAAACATTTTAAAATCTGCCTGGTGCTGGAATTTAAGTCAAGACTAAGCCCTGTTAATGTTATTTAGTGAGAGATACTTATTGTGAATGCTGGTCTTTTCACAAGTAAAGGGTTCTCTTAGAAAAATAGGGTGAGACAGGATGCAGGTGGGGATACTGCTGATCTTGTCGCCACTGGGCAGCCTGTTCTTTAAGTTACCCTCTTAATTGTCATCCTATGCAGCTGGGCATTGTCTTTTGGATCAGGCGGGTACAGTCCACCTCCTGGTACAAACGTACAGATCTTGCTTCTTTCAGTTTAAGCAGCAATGCGACTCAGGCTTCCCAGGCTTGGGCTCTACTTGAATTGCAACCATGCAGGGGTTCCACTCTTCGTCTTTATCTTCCTTTTCGTATGCAGCTGTGTAAACGTCCTGTATGGCTGAGGAGGGCCGTACTGAAATTCTTGTATTGGCAAACGTGGCATGCCAGAGCCAACCAGAGAGACTGCAACATTTCGAAGTTCGAAAAATCTTCGAAAATGGGAACACTTTTTATCCCCTGGTGACATTTCCACAGGCTCCCTTTTCAGTATGTACACTAAGACCATTTTGAGCCTTCTCACATGTTGTTGAAGTTTGTCTGGAAAGTAGTTGTCAAGGGAGGTGTCCACAAACATGGCAAGGGTGGTCTGAAAGGGACTGGGCAGGCGACTTCTCTACCCATCAGTGTCAGGGATTTGAGACAGAAGACTGGGACACCCAAGATGGCTATCTCCAGCCCTACACAAAGAAAGCTATCTTGTGCGGTACAAACCCATGGAGCTCAATGGATCACCTTACTTACAAGGGTGTAACTCACTCTAACGCATTCTACAGGCTTGCTTCATGCATGTGCTATATAAGAAGGCCAAGGACTTAGGTTATGAGAATTAACTGTACCTTTTACAGACTAGAACAAATAGTCTCCCCACCAGGGGGTGGGAGTTAACAGAGCTGTGCTCCTGAATATAATGGTGCCCGATAGGGTCTGGATTAAAAGGACCATAACCACTATAACTCAGAAGGGATTACCCCTGACTTCCAAGGTCAAAATAAATCAAAGGGGTGGCGCTGACCAGTAACGTACTATGGCAGGATAACTGCTTTACAAAGCCATTCAAAGTATTTGCATCCCAACAAGTGGTTACCAAATCACAGCAGTTTTTAGAATGTCACTATATATATATATATGTGTGTGTGTGTGTGTGTATATATGTATGTATATATGTGTATCGACCTGGTTCCTCTTGCATCAAAGAAGGAAACTGCTAATTTTGTACAAAGTCCAGTTTTGGCATTTAAATGGTGTTTAGTAGTTTAATGGTGCCTCTTGTTGAACCAGTCTCAGCCCAGCAGTGGATGATTTTCTGCCAAAAAATGAAAAAGGATCGTAAACTGCCAAAGCCAATGGAGCTCTCCAGTTCAGGGAACTTTCAGAGAAGGCCAGCACAATGAAGACCACTGGTAAGGGAGGGAGTCACAGCCAGCCCCCTCTCACCAGCTTTGAGCCCCAATCCAGCTCACAAAGCACACTCCCTCACTTGCAATACCCCAGCACTGCAAGGCAGGGCTGGAAGAAGAGGCACCACTCTTCAAGGACCAGGGAATACAAGGAATTGACTTGCTACCAGGGCCCGCCCTACACTTAATACATGTGTGGGGGAAATCTGAGGATTCCTCACAGAATAGATAAACAGTTCTGAAAAAATGGGTTTTGAAAGATAATACGGCTTCGATATTGTATAGAACTATTAAGGACCCCACCACGCATTAGATCAAAGAGAAGCTCTTGCAACAAACATGAGAAAATGAGACTACTACAAGAGGTCAAGGACATCCTAAACAAACATGCAATGTAAAGGTTACTGGGAGGACAGGAAAACCATCCTGGTCCTGCTTCCATTGAATAAATAAAGCTGCAAAAGTACAAGATAGTCATGCTACAGGAGGTCATCCTGTGACTGGCGAAGTGAGACTATGAGGCAGCCATAGACCTCAAGGACGCCAACCTCCACAAGCCGGTGAACACCACACGAAGTTCCTATGATTAGTCGTGGACAAGGTACATTATCAGTTCAAGATTCTGCTTTTTGGTATCAAATCTATACCAAGGATATTCACAAAGTGCCTTGCTCTAGTGGCATTACATTTGAGACAACAAGATGCAGGTCTACCCCTATGTAGACGATTGGCTAGTAAAGACTAGATCGTTCACAGAGTGCCTAAAGAATATTAACACTGTCACACTCACTCCACTAATTGGGGTTCTCCCTAAATATAGGAAAGTCATCACCAAAAGACGTTGTTGGGAGCAAGGCTAAACTCTGACGAAGAAAAAGCCTTCCCGACCTGCAAAAGAACTTTGGCACTGACAAACCAACTTACATTTACCAGAAAGGTCTGTCTCTGACAGTGAGGATAGATAAGAAAGTAATGGGAGTGATAGCCCTAGTGGCACAAAAGGCTACGTATGAGACCGCTAGACCACTGGCTGCAGTGTCAATGGTCTCTGGCACCCGGGATTTGAGAGGATCTAGTGGTTGTTCTAGAGAAAGGGCAGTGGTGGAACACAAAAATCATTACACTGGGCAGGCCTCTGAAACATCCAACTCCCTCAGTGACCAGCATGACCGATGCATCCCACGCAGGTTGGGAGGCTCACATGGGAAAATTAAACATTGGGGATATGGAGCCCGAAGGAAGCAGTAAAATACAACCATACTGATCTCAAGATAATTTTTTCAGCATTGAAATCCTTGCAAAACATGTCAATGAAAGAACAGTTCTGATTAAAAAGGACAATACAGCCACGTTGACCTACACCATGGGTACTCACAAACTTTCTCCCGGGGGCCAAATTTACAGTGTGGTTTGTGGCCGAGGGCCGCACCGGTGGGGGCGGGGTCAGTGGGGGAGGGGGCGGGGCTAGAGCAAAAAAAAAACTGTGACCATGAGGTTGAACACAGGCCCCTGCAGCGGACGCCTTCGTCCACTGAGCCACCAGACCCGGCATACACACATCTCTCTCTATCTCTCTTTCTCTCTCTCTCTCTCTCTCTCTCTGTCTCCCTCCCTCTCTCTCTCTCGGTCTCCCTCCCTCTCTCTCTCTCCCTCTCCCTCCCTCTCTCTCCCTCCCTCTCTCCCTCTATCTGTCTGTCTCCCTCTGTCTGTCTCCCTCTGTCTGTCGCCCTCCTCCCTCTGTCTGTCGCCCTCTGTCTGTCGCCCTCTGTCTGTCGCCCTCTGTCTGTCTCCCCCGGTCTCCCTCCCTCCCTCTCTCCCTCTATCTGTCTGTCTCCCTCTGTCTCCCTCTGTCTGTCTCCCTCTGTCTGTCTCCCTCTGTCTGTCGCCCTCTGTCTCCCTCTGTCTGTCGCCCTCTGTCTCCCTCTGTCTGTCGCCCTCTGTCTGTCGCCCTCTGTCTGTCGCCCTCTGTCGCCCTCTGTCTCCCTCTGTCTGTCGCCCTCTGTCTCCCTCTGTCTGTCGCCCTCTGTCTCCCTCTGTCGCCCTCTGTCTCCCTCTGTCTCCCTCTGTCTGTCTCCCTCTGTCTGTCTCCCTCTGTCTGTCTCCCTCTGTCTGTCTCCCTCTGTCTGTCTCCCTCTGTCTGTCTCCCTCTGTCTGTCGCCCTCTGTCTGTCTCCCTCTGTCTGTCGCCCTCTGTCTGTCGCCCTCTGTCTGTCTCCCCCGGTCTCCCTCCCTCCCTCTCTCCCTCTATCTGTCTGTCTCCCTCTGTCTGTCTCCCTCTGTCTGTCTCCCTCTGTCTGTCGCCCTCTGTCTCCCTCTGTCTGTCGCCCTCTGTCGCCCTCTGTCGCCCTCTGTCTGTCGCCCTCTGTCTGTCGCCCTCTGTCTGTCGCCCTCTGTCTGTCGCCCTCTGTCTGTCGCCCTCTGTCTGTCGCCCTCTGTCTGTCGCCCTCTGTCTCCCTCTGTCTGTCGCCCTCTGTCTCCCTCTGTCTGTCGCCCTCTGTCGCCCTCTGTCTGTCGCCCTCTGTCTGTCTCCCTCTGTCTGTCTCCCTCTGTCTGTCGCCCTCTGTCTCCCTCTGTCTGTCGCCCTCTGTCTCCCTCTGTCTGTCTCCCTCTGTCGCCCTCTGTCTGTCGCCCTCTGTCGCCCTCTGTCTCCCTCTGTCTGTCGCCCTCTGTCTCCCTCTGTCTGTCGCCCTCTGTCTCCCTCTGTCGCCCTCTGTCTCCCTCTGTCTCCCTCTGTCTGTCTCCCTCTGTCTGTCTCCCTCTGTCTGTCTCCCTCTGTCTGTCTCCCTCTGTCTGTCTCCCTCTGTCTGTCTCCCTCTGTCTGTCTCCCTCTGTCTGTCTCCCTCTGTCTGTCTCCCTCTGTCTGTCGCCCTCTGTCTGTCTCCCTCTGTCTGTCGCCCTCTGTCTGTCGCCCTCTGTCTGTCGCCCTCTGTCGCCCTCTGTCTGTCGCCCTCTGTCTGTCTCCCCCGGTCTCCCTCCCTCCCTCTCTCCCTCTATCTGTCTGTCTCCCTCTGTCTGTCTCCCTCTGTCTGTCTCCCTCTGTCTGTCGCCCTCTGTCTCCCTCTGTCTGTCGCCCTCTGTCTCCCTCTGTCTGTCGCCCTCTGTCTGTCGCCCTCTGTCTGTCGCCCTCTGTCTGTCGCCCTCTGTCTGTCGCCCTCTGTCTGTCGCCCTCTGTCTGTCGCCCTCTGTCTGTCGCCCTCTGTCTGTCGCCCTCTGTCTGTCGCCCTCTGTCTGTCGCCCTCGGTCTGTCTGTCTGTCGCCCTCGGTCTGTCTGTCTGTCGCCCTCGGTCTGTCTGTCTGTCGCCCTCGGTCTGTCTGTCTGTCTCTGTCTGTCTCTCTCTGTCTGTCTCTCTGTCTGTCTCTCTCTGTCTGTCTGTCTGTCTCTCTCTGTCTGTCTGTCTGTGCCTGTCTGTCTGTCTGTGCCTGTCTGTCTGTCTCTGCCTGTCTGTCTGTCTCTGCCTGTCTGTCTGTCTCTGCCTGTCTGTCTGTCTCTGCCTGTCTGTCTGTCTCTGCCTGTCTGTCTGTCTCTGCCTGTCTGTCTGTCTCTGCCTGTCTGTCTGTCTCTGCCTCTGCCTGTCTCTGCCTCTGCCTGTCTCTGCCTCTGCCTGTCTCTGCCTCTGCCTGTCTCTGCCTCTGCCTGTCTCTGCCTCTATATGTCTGTCTCTCTGCCTCTGTCTGTCTCTGCCTCTGTCTGTCTCTGCCTCTGTCTGTCTCTGCCTCTGTCAGTCTGTCCCTGTCTCTGCCTCTATCTGTCAGTCTGTCCCTGTCTCTATCTGTCTCTGCCTCTATCTGTCAGTCTGTCCCAGTCTATCTCTGTCTCTATCTCTATCTGTCAGTCTGTCCCAGTCTATCTCTGTCTCTATCTCTATCTGTCTCTGTTTCTGTCTATCTCTGTCTCTATCTCTATCTGTCTCTGTTTCTGTCTATCTCTGTCTCTCTCTGTCTCTGTTTCTGTCTATCTCTGTCTCTATCTCTATCTGTCTCTGTTTCTGTCTATCTCTGTCTCTATCTCTATCTGTCTCTGTACCTCGGGCAGTGCACACGTACTGTCTACACGTCCCCGTCACCAGCCCAGAGACAGCCCCCCACGCCCTCCTCTCCCTGTGTAATGCAAAAGCCAGCTCTATTCTCCTGGAAAAGACCACTATAGCGTGGCAAGTGTGAGTCGTGTGACAATAAAAGGCTGGGGGTGAGTTGGTTCAGATTCAGTCACATCCGTCTGGTGAACGAATGATGAGTAGCACTGGACACCAGGCGCGCAACGCCCATTGGGCTCAAAGGGCTTCAGCCGCCCCCCCCCCTCCTCCTCCCCTCTCGTGTGTGTCAGCCCGGGCTGAGACAGCTTCCCGGGCAAACACACAGCCGCACCAGAGTACTTCACAGGTCTTTAAAAGACCATTTAAATGTTAATGAGGCTTTGTTGTATTTCGCGCCTCTTCTTAGCGCCCCTGCATCTCCACTCTGACTATCCTGGAATCGCCCGGCCCCCATAGAGCAGAGTCTCTCGGAGTCCACGCTGCAAACACAGGTACGATCGATGTCTGCAAGGTCCGCGGGCCGCCAAGGAAGGCTTGCCGGGCCGCACTATGAGTACCCGTGACCTACACAAACAGGTGGGAACAAGGTCACAAGCACTGTCCCAGTTAGAGCAGGACATATGAAATGGCTCATCCTGAAGAGGATGGCACTTGTAGCTATTGGGGGTTCAAAACACAGAGCAGACGGGCTAAGTAGACCTACTTACTCGTCACACAAGTGACCTGTTTGCAACAGAAGAGAGCGCAAAGTGCCAAAACTTTTAATCCATGTGCCCACACCGACAGTCTTGAGGGGGAATGCCCTATCAATAGACTTGCCATGGAGCTTTACACACACTTCCTCCCAATTCCAGGGATACAACTGGTGTTAGACGAGTACCAATAACGCTGATGCTCATCTCCCCTTATTTGGCCAGACAGACATGGTTTTCAGAACTGGTGGAGATGGCACAGAGCAAGGTGATGGAGCTGATTTATCACCAAGACTTGCTAACAATGAAAAGAGGCCCGAGATATCATCCCGAGCCTGTAACCTTCAGCTTGTCATGGTTCCTGATTACTTGGAGTTTGGCCACCTATTTCTCACACAAGACCATGACAATCCTCAAAGAAGGAAGTAGAGGGAGCACAAGGAAGTGCTACAGGGCAAAGTGGAAAAGATTCATACATTTGTGTAACAAAGAGCAGAAGACAACTGTGAACAAGGAACCATGGTGGTCAGGTACCTCACCCACTTTCTAGATGAGGGGCGATCGTATACCTCTCTAAGATCCATATCTCTGGCATAGTAGCATACACTATAGGGGGTCCTAGGAAGAGGTTTCTTAAAATTCCCAGTGATTAAGAGGTTCCTGGAAGGGGCAAGGAGTATAGCCCCAGAAAGGACTGCCTGCACTGCTATGGAATCTAAATCTAGTGTTGACACAACTTGCAAAGACCCTTTTTAAGTCTATGCACAAAGCAGATCTCAAATGTCAGACACTCAAGACGGCCTTCGTAATCGCAGTCCCGTCCTTATGAAGAGGATTGCAAGATCCCAGTTTACAAATACATAAGGACAGAGTGGTAATGAAGGTGAACCCACTTTTTTTTTAACCAAAGGTCATCTCACACTTCCATGTTAATCAAGCATTATAGCTGCAAGGCTTTTTCTGAGATCCAAAAGCACAGGCAGAAAGAGCCCTACACTCACTGGATCTAAGAAGGGCAGTCCTGTATTGCTTACAGGAAAGATCAGGAAAGCAAACCAGTTCATCTCATTCGCACCAAACAACAAGGTTGCACCTGTCAGCAAGGGGATAGTCTAAACAATCCAGACATGCTACAAAACAGCTGGTGTATGGCTAGCACATACACCAAGACCACACTCTACAAGGATGAAATATGCCACATTAGCGTTTATAGCAAATGTCTCCATAAAAGGTATTTCTATGGCAGCCACATGGTCTTCCGGACACCTTCACAAAACGTTGCTGCATTGATATCCAAGCAAAAAAAATAAAGACAAAGCTAGGACGGAAAGTACTAAAGCACCTGTTTACATCCTCAAACTAATTTCAACCCAAACTCCCATGGGGGACAATACTGTTCTATCATCCGTGCACAGCATGTGTATCCGGAAAAGATTCACACTGCAAAACAAAACTGTTACTTATCTGTAGAACTAGATTTACAGCTTGAAGAGTTTTCTGGATTCACATGCAACCTTCCCGCCTCCCCAGAGATGAGGAGGCTGTTAAACGGAGGTCAATGAGGAGTGAGAAAATACGAGGAAGGCACACAAAGGATAAAAGTCACCAAGTAAAAGGGGAAACTATCTGAAGATGGCAACAACTTAAAAGGGCTTCCTGGAGGTGTCTGTCACAGAGGAAAGGACAAGGCATCCAATGGTAGACACCACCCTAAAGAAATAAGCATTGGAAATGCAAGAAGTCTCGCATTTGTTGGAGTTGAAGCTATTGGCGTTGTAAATGCCAGTGTTTTTTTACGTATAAAAATATACGTCCTCCCCTCCTCAATAAAATAAATAACTGTCTCTGTAGTATTTTGTACAGCATGAAGTACGTACCCCTTTGTTATTTTGAAATGCTCTTCTGTTATATATATACTTCAAGTAATGCAGGGCAATTTAAATATGTAAAATAAACACAATAGTCCTCTACTGTGCAAAGTGCAATGCTATTTCTATGAAAAACATGCATCATGGCAGCCGTGCACGCATTATTATTTTTTTTAAAGCACTGCTCATTTTGGAAGAAATGGCTTTCTGATATTTGTAGAAGTTCAACATTTATGTGGAAAAACAAATCTCAAAATCCTTTAAAAAACAAGTACATGCATAGAGTGGCATGGAATCTGACTTCGTGAAACAAAAGCATACAAAGGTTGTGTAATGCTACCATTCACGCAAAAAAGATCAATCCTTCATATTTGTCAGAATTGGTTGCTTAGGCGGCAGATACATTTTGAGGGCTTACAAACAGACAATGGAACACTTAAGGCTTAAGTGGGTGAGAACTGTGGGGTATGGCATGCCCGCTTTTAATTTTTTTTTATATAAAACCGTTCTCAGACCTCTTTCAAAAAGCAACCGACCCTGAATGGTTAATGCCAGCCTTGAGGTTCCACCATCTGAAAGCGAATGAAAGGAGGGGGAGAAAGAAGTAAAGAAGAAACATGCCTTCTCACCATTGTGCCCGCTAGCAAAAAGATATATTGTGTGGGACTGGTTAATCACCAAATGGAAAAGCTGCTTGGGAACTGGTATAGACTTTAATTGCTGAAGTCACTTGAAGGTTCATAATGACAAAGATTTGTTATTTTTGAGAGGTAACATAAAGGCATTAGTAGCCGAGTTCTTGAGTCTGAACATTTAATGGACCCTTCCCCAAAAATGTTTGCCCTTCGTTCAGTCTGTGTATTATTAAAATATATATATTGAAAGCACTTGTTTTATATTAAACACTAAATTACACACTTTGCAGCAGCCGTGTGTAATAACATTTTAAAATGATTAACATATTCACAGTGCTTTCTGCACAGGCTAGGAACTCAAAGCACTATAAACGCACATCACTATTCCCCGATGCGCCAACAGGGATACAGTTCTAAAACGCTTTGGTTACACAGACGACCGCAATAATCAAATTAACATGTTGAAATTCCATAGTGTAAGAGTGCATTTCCCAACCAATAATGGAAAGAAATTAGGTGGATTGTCTGTGTATTGGCAGCAGCTATAAATATTAATTTAGCTAGATACGAAATCCAAAGTCGGGATGGGGTAAGATAGCGATTTCGAGTATTTTGGGCTTTATGAACTGGTCTTTCAACTTGTAATACATAAAGTTCCAT
This sequence comes from Calotriton arnoldi, assembly GCA_963921515.1. Classification (NCBI taxonomy): domain Eukaryota; kingdom Metazoa; phylum Chordata; class Amphibia; order Caudata; family Salamandridae; genus Calotriton; species Calotriton arnoldi. The sequence continues at coordinate 1,265,690 of CAWUFW010000022.1, read as the reverse complement.
GCGGCCATGTTATGCATGTGTAAACTGTGCGAGACTTGGGTCTTACATGAACGTATTCGTGTAAACAAATATATTTATGTATATTACAAGCCCGTTTTGACTGTCCATACCTGCTGCCACCCGCTGTCCTCTGCTGCTGGATCACGCTGGGACTTGCACCGACGCTGAGTGCCGCCATTGCTGTGCTGCTGCTTGGGGACAACATCCCCCACCATTCTTTGCAGCTCTGACGCCGCGCATCACGCCCGTGAGCGCCAGGAGGAGCATATAAGGGGGCCAGGGCTCCCGCAGCGCGGGACGCGCGCGGGCCAAGGGCGGGCCCGTCTGAGCCCGTCAAAGACTGGCAAGAGACTGGGCTGGGCCACCCCCCTTTCTTCAGCCTCTCCATAATCTGGTCAGCTCCTTTTTGACTGTAATCCCATCCTTGTAGTACTCTTGTGTGTCATTATCTTGGAAGTATGAGCAAGATCAAGCGTAAGGGGGGGCCAGGAGTTGTAGGCACGCTGGACGTTTTTTTTGTCACTGGCGGAGTCAGTTTTAATCCATGAGATTGAATTGACCGAAAGGAGACTTTCACTAGATCCTCACAAAGTCCCCACTGACGTTATCTTACCTCCCCTATTGCCTATATTAGAATCTGGCACAGTAGCTGACCGTACTATCCCAGCGAGCCCTATTCCTCAAGAGCATCAGTTAAATGGGTCTTCCCTGGCAGCTAGTATTCCATTATCGCCCACACCACCTGCTAAGGTACTTACCCGCCATCAAAGGTCTATACAGGCTCCAGGTGGGGAAGCCACTAATAAAAAAAGAAAAGCGCGTGGCTTGCCTAAAACCACGCACCAGGCCTGTAAAATGGCGAAACGTAAAGTGGTACCCCTGGGCAGTGAGGGTGGCCCCAAGGTTGTTTTGGCCCCAGGCATTCCGGGAATTGGAGATGTTAGACCCAAGGTTACAGACATACAGTCTTCTAGTAATTTCGAGGCTGTTTTTCTAACTAAGTTCGAAGAAATATTTATGGCCATGCTTGATCCGTTATTATTAAAGTTGTCTGGTATAGACAAGAGATTGGCCAAAATCGAGCAGCATCTATTTTCCATTCCCCATTTAGCAAGTGAGGGTATGCCAGAGAGATCCAACGTACCTAGTCATGTAAGCACGACTGAAAATAGAATATCCACTAATGTGGATGGTCGCCCTCCGCACAGCAAAGAGAGGGCTCCTATGGTAAACCCGCAGGGCATACATCTACCCACTGACAACGTATCGCATAGAGGGGAACTAGTAGGTCGTCAAGCCCAAGTATCGGCACAAGGAGGGGCAGAGAGCATTAGTATGTCTCTTCATCTTCCACCAGAAGCCACACCATATACTGTCATACTATCGAATGTGCCTGTGCTCCCTCTAGGTGGTGACGAACATTGGTCATCACTTAAGAATAAAGCTCTTCACTTGTTGAATTCTAGAACTGGGGTGGGTAACGCTCTATTTAGTGAATTCAAAATGGTACGTAGAATTCCATGGGTTGGGCAATCTCCGAAAGCCCTTAGAGGAGACTGCGTGGTCCTAAATTTTGGGTCCCCGCGCCTAGTCCAAACTATTCTAGATAGGGCAGGGTCCGGGCACCTAAGCAAGGACAATATTAATATTCTACCGTTAGGTTTCTTCTATCGTAACTTTACAGCCCACGCAAGAGGAAGGGTAGGATTAAGGGACGTCGACTTGGTACCAGGCCCTTATAACTATGTGGTTTCCACACACAACAGATTTGAAGTCTTTTCTAATTTGGAGGATATAGATTGACTTGGACCGAATACTAGTAATAATACAGTTATTCCTCCGCTCGTTGAGTTGGGCGAGGGTGGATGGGTAACAGGCTCTAATAACATTGGTGGTCCCTTATCAACTACTCCAACCGGTCAAAGTTGTGACAGTGTCCTGGCTGCAAACAGGTTGGGTGAGGCAGGGGAGTGTAGTCCGACACTTACTAGTATCCCCCCTTATGTAGGGGTTATTGGTTTAGCGGAAGTAACTAGTATGTCGTTCTCCGTGTAGCAGTTACAATCCCGGCCCCGTTATAGGACTTACATTAGCTTCTTGGAACATAGCAGGGCTCACATCAAAAATTCCCTCAGTAGACTGGTCCATCTTTATTGAGGGCCACGATGTACTGATTTTTCAAGAAACCTGGGCTATGGACCATGTATATCGTCAGGGCTATTTAAATTTTTCAAAGACAGCGGAAGGGGGTCCGAGAGGAAGACCAAGGGGGGGACTTACAACTTGGGTTAGACAGTCAAAACATTATAGGGTGGAGGAGTTGCACATCGATAGCAGGGACATTCTAATAATCGGGATACAGCAGGTAAATGTACCTGACCTGTTGCTTATCAATGTCTATGCTAGGGGCGTGCAAGGGGGGAAAGCTTCTCCCACTGTTGATCTTCTAGATATGTTTTTAATAGAACATAGAGGTGTTAATAACTTGATAATAGCTGGTGATTTTAATTGTACTTTTGAACCCCTGGACCTCAACGATGTTAATCTCAACGTAGAGGAGGATGCCGAGTGGTCTATTCCACCTTTGGATCTTCCTCCAATTAAAAAATGGACAGGGGCTGCCTTGCAACTAAAGGTGTTTTGCATGGAACAGGGGGTTAGGGCTGCCAACGGGAGAACAGCTTCCGACAAGCAGGGCACGCACACCTACAACACCTGGTTGCGTAGTAGTCGTATCGACTTTATCCTGCTTAACAAGGAATTTTGGTCCACCCTAATAGATATGGTGGTCTGTGAACGTACCGAGAGCGACCACAACCCTCTAGTGCTTTCCTTGCATCCCGTAGGTATTCCCCTTGTTAGTCCGGCACCACGTATTGACCATGTGGAGGCATTATTGACCAATGATGCCAGGAGAGTCAAATGTGATCAAAAAAGAAGTGCAAATGAGCAATTTGGTGGTTAGTGCACTGGGTACTCTTCAGACATGTGCCACCCAAGAAGAGATTAATTCAATAGTCGTACAGGTCCATGGGGAATTGTTTAACCAGCTTAAAGGCTTTTTTACTACTAAAATTAAAAAACCTATGAAATACTCTGGATTTAAGGCGGCCGCCTGGTATGATCAATCGTGCCGAACGGCCTATAGAACCCTAGCTGGGGCAATTAGGTCAAAGAATAGGGATGATATACGAAGGGCAAGGGCAGAATATAAGTTGGCCCAATATCGAGCTAAAAGGGACTGGGACGAACAGCACTGGGACGAGCTGCTTAAGGCATGCTCGGGGAGAAGCATGACTACCTTCTGGCATTTGGTGAAATGGGGCAGTGGTGCGCCTAGTAGGGTGCCAGTGAATCATGTAGCTCCAGACCAGTGGGTATCGCTCTTCAAAGCCCAGTTTGCACTCTCTGAGGAGGTCCAAGAAATACTCGATCTGCCACCTCCCACTTCCACCTTGTATTTTACCAAGAAAGAGGTGGAAACTTCATTACTCTGTCCCAAGAGGCAGGGCGCCAGGGCCGGATTGCATCCCCGCGGATCTGTTCCTCCACGATATACCCAACTGGGCATCTTATATTCAGCTCCTCGTGAATGCCATAGCAAGTGGAGCACCTATGCCCGGTACATGGTCAGGAGCAGAAATGCTCCCTATCTATAAGAAAGGGGATCGCTCCCAACCAGGCAATTATAGGCCGATAAGCCTCATTGATTGCATACAAAAGTCTCTGCTAGGTTGGTTCTGAGCCGAATCCAGGCCTGGATTGAGGAACACGATATTCTGTCTCCACTCCAGGCGGGTTTCCGCTCTAGTACCAGCACTATTGTTCAGGTTCATTTTGATTTATTGGCGTACAGTAGTGTTGGGGGGGGGGGACCATTTATGCAGCTTTTGTCGACCTTAAGTCGGCTTTTGATTTTGTACCCCATATTAAAATGTGGAGAACGTTTTTGAAATTATGCATGCCATTAGAAATTCTGGCTTTCCTGGTTACGTTACATGATGCCAACTATGCGCAGGTGCGTTGGGATACGCAGGGGAGCGTCACCCAAAGGTTTCCTATAGAGAAGGGGGTTCGACAGGGGTGCGTTCTAGCACCAACCCTCTTCTCTTTATATATTAACGGGGTGGTACAGTATTTTCAGAACTACCCCACGGACGCACCTACTCTAGCAGGGATGAAGATCCCGTTGCTTATGTTTGCAGACAACACCCTTATGCTCTCCAAGACACGAAAGGGCTTACAGTGTGCCCTTGAGAGATTCAAGGAGTTTTGTCAGGACCACGATCTCCTAGTGAACGTAGACGAAACTAAATTTATGGTCCTACACAAACATAGGAATATTAAGGGTAGAGTCGAAATGAAGGAAGGTATTCTGGAACAGACACAGAATTTTACTTATTTGGGGGTAACTATTGGCAGTAAACTTAGTTGGAAGCCCCAGATAGATCTGCTCTCTGTCAGGCACGCCCAACTCTCTGGTGCCTTGTTGAAGGAGCAGCGATCTTCTTATACCAAACCAATTGCTCCGGCACTAAAAATATATTCCTCAAAAATTAGTGCCTCGATTTTGTATGGGGCTGAACTGTGGGGTTTTGCCAACTTAGACCCCCTAGTTAAAGCTCAAAATAAATTTCTGAGGTCATTAATTGGCCTTCCACAGTCCACCCCGTTATTACCCTTATTTTTAGATATGGGCTGTTACTCAATCGAGGATGTGGCACACTTTAGACCTGTGGCATACTGGAGAAGGCTCTGGGTCACGCCGGAGCTTTCCCACTATGCCCAGGCTCTTCTGGAAGTTAGGGAGGCCGACGGTATGAGCAAAATCCTGTGGCTAAGGCGAGTAAAAGTCACTCTTTGCGAGATGGGGATGAGTAGATTATGGGCAAACCCCGCCGACAGTCCCTTTCCATCAAAGAGCGATTTCAAAGCAGTGTATTGGAACTCGCTAGTCATGAAGCGATTTGCTGCCCTAACTAGTCCCTCACTATCCAGAGACTTCCTTGAGATAAAGCATGACGCGGAGTATGAAGATTATTGGGATCTTATCACCATCCCCAAAGATAGGAAACTCTATCACCAGTTTAGGGCGGGTTCTCTTCCCACCGATGTATTTACTAGTAAATGGCGTACCGCAATTAGCAGTAAATGTTCATTTTGTCCCAACTACAACGAATCACTGGCACATATTTTGTTTGCCCAGCCTATAGAAATCCTAGGACCAGATGGTTGAAACCCGTATGTTCAAATTTGGGCACCAGGTCGAGTAGCAAAGCACTTAGGATTTTAAAAACATCTACTAAAGAGTCCATAGTGATCGCTGTCGCTAAGTACTTAGGCTGGGTGTGGGTGATTCGTCTTAAAGAGAGGAGCCTTAGTTAATTGCTTTATGCTCCCTAGTTTTGGGGCTAACGTACTTGTATTTTGTACATTGCTGTATTAGCTTAGAATGAACATAACCTGGTCCGTATGCAGAATCATGGAAATCTGTTTATCTTTAGGTGGCAGTTCTGCCGGAGTTTATCTTAGCAGTTTTTAGCTATTTATTATATAATTATGAATTTTATTAATGAGGATTAACTATATTTATTGTATAAATTTGTTTTTATGTCCAAATATGTTTATATTTTATATATTCTTCACCTTTATGTATTATAGTATTGTCTTTTGGGATTTTAAATCGAAATAAAGACTGACTGTATATTACAAATTGAGAACATTCAAACATCTACCTAATAAGTCAGTTAGCAATTAAATCCAGTTCTCGTTTTTTACGTTTGCATGTTTAGTTATTTGTAGAGGGCTAACCTAACGAGAGAAACTGAGCACTGAAAGGGAGGAAAGGAAGAGTAAATAAGGGCGAGTACTATTACAAACTATTCAGGATCATTTACAATTATCCGGATTTTGTATTTTGATTTTTCTTTCACAGCTCGTCCACAACGTAAACCATGCTAATATAAAACACCTGCAGTGGTGCCGTAGCGCTGGGAGAGAAAATGGCAGTTCAAACTCCATGTTAAAACCAGCAGTGTTGTGTGGGTGCAGTACTACAGGCTGTCACTAGTTGTCCCTTGGGATCTCTTTTGGCCACAAGGTACTGCACCCTGCAACATGGATTGGGAAAGGATATGGCGCAGCGGTAAAAGCTGCAGACTGGGGAGCTGGGGATCCATGTTAGAGTGTGGTTTCGGCTCAACATCCTGTGGTAATGGGTTGATCCTTTAATTTCCCCCCGAGCGACTGGATAGCACTATATAAATAAAAACTACTAATTTAAAATAAGGATAAGGAATCAATGCATCTATCTTGGAGGTGGGGCGGGCAAGCAGTGTTGTGCGAGTGGGTTGAGGGGAGGAGATTAAATGAGGGCACTGCACTGCAAATCATGCGAAAATTGACCAAACGGAAAAACAAGCAAAATTAGCAGTGGCCTTGGAGGAGTGGTGGGGGCTTGTGAGCAGTGTTTTGTGAGGGGTGATGGGGAGGCACGGGGAGATTAAGGGATGGCAAGCAAATGAAGCGGACCGAAGCACAAGTAAATGGAACACTTAACGAGGGAAGAGGCAGGCCAACCAAAACGTTATCACAAAGTATAAATAACCTGAACAGTTAGAACACGTACAATATTCCAAAAGGAGGGACTACTAAGTGTATTCACCAATGAAAAGGCAGCATTTCTAAAGGACAGCAAGAGGAACCAATGAAAAAGATGGGCATTATTTCAAGCCCATATCCTAGATACAGCAGGTCTCTTGGAGACAAGAGACATGCTGTATCTTAGGCGAGACCTAAAAAAAGACTGCTAAGATAATTCTGGACCCAAAATGCACATCATGTAAATCCCCAAAATTCTTCTAGTTGCAAAGCTACTACAGGTAAGTAACAATTATGTTTCTCTTCATACCTGGCCAAAGTCTGACCACTTCAAGCAGACAGCACCGTACCGGAATTCAGGATATAGCCAAACTGCGGAAGAAAATGTGCAAGCAAGAAAAAAAGCAGACTTTCAGTCTGTTGCTAGGTTATGAATAGGGCTCCCGGTTTTATGGTATTTATTTTTTTGCCATTTCCGTCTGTATTTATCCATATTTATTTTTGGGGCATTTTATCTGTATTTATCCATATTTATTTTTGCCACAAGCAAAAGACGACGCTACAGCTAGTATTTTTCCACATTTATTTAAATTGACAATGCACGCATGCGCTCGATTGTTATTGGTCAACACAATACATTAATCTGAAAACTTTTCCATTGTAGTACAAGCACATGTGCATTTCAAGAGACTTTGAGGACATTGAGGCTCTTTCTGGACAAATGGTGATTTTTAATCGTTTTATGACGTGCTTTTGCTCTGAAGAGTTACCATGACTTAAAGCTAGGCATAAGGATGAAAGGCTAAGTGGGCCCACCGGATTCAAAACTGTGACCATGATACAGAGTGTGCTAATAATGACGTGGAAGTGCAACGGTAGATGGGCTTACCTTAAGTGTTAAACAGGAAGTGACGTCAGGACCTTGCAGCAGCTGGTGGGTGTGTAGAGTGCAACACACTGAAAGCAAGACACAAAGTGAACACAGACACCTCGCATATAGTCCAGAATGACTATACAAACACCATATGTCACATGCTACACCAATTTAAGTTGCAGCACAGGTGTCTTAAGCTCTCCATTTTTGCCCTCAACCTCAGGGTGGGAAAAAAATCTTAACAGCAGTATCGCCCTTCGCTGCTTTGATGTAACTTCAAAGAGATTCGTTATAGTTCTTTCACAGTCTCACCATGTCAGAACTGAAGCATTTTTATTATATAGAACAAAGACGTAGTTGTTGCTTATTTATCTTATGCACATAATTCAGCCTAACTGCTAAATGTGCCAATGTAGATTTTTTAATTCTCCTAAAGAATTTGTCACAAAGTATTTAAAAGGGCATGAGTGAAAGGAGGCTCAGCCCTTCAAACCTCTATTAGCGTCAATTCCTATCCTCATGACTATTGTGAAGTTTGTCAGCTCTCTTACCACACTTCTCATCCCAGCACAGCTAAGCAAAACATGTATGGAGTTTACTTGTCTGGATTGACAATGTTGTGAAATCTCTACATTCTGAATCACTACTGAGGGCCGTAGTAAACACTATAGTTGGTGATCCACTCATAGTCAACTCGTGCATTAGGAAATTTCAAATCAGTGTTCACACAACTCAGAATCCTAATTGAGACCACATAAATCCGTCAGTATAACTGACCACCTTCATCCAAAATAATAAAAACTTTTAATGTGTGACCGAAATTAATCTAGACTGACCTCTGGTGCGATGAACACACCACTGAAAGCATTAAAGAGCGCATCCACATTGAAGCCGATACAAACCAAGATTCTCAACATATCTTTATCAATTAAAATATTTTATAACTTCTTTTCAGACAATTCACCAGCTCTCTGATCAAGAAAAAAAGAATGCGATCAGGGTGCTTGAGATCAGAGATTAGCCCTGCACAAGTAAATAAACAAGCATGTGCACCAAATACGTAACACAAGGACAGATTCATTTTTGGTAGGCACGGGAGATTAAGTGACATGTACACAGTGTACACAATGTACTTGCACTGAAAGAACAACCTGGCCACAAACTCAGCCAACACTCCGGCCCGGACTGTGAAGCTGCCATTAAGGTTCGCTTGGCTTTGAAGATGCAGTGGCTGGAGTGTTTGCAGAGTTTGTGGCCGGATTGTTCTTCCGCCACACGTTGTTGCATATTTAAATAATATAGCGCGAACTCGGCACGGAGGTATTGGAGCGCTTTACATTTTCCCACAATTACTTAAGGACACATTCATTTTTGGTTGTCACGGTGCTATTAAGTGACAGTACACAGTGTACTGCACTTAAGAACAACCCGGCCACAAACTCGGCAAACACTCCGGCCCTGACTGTGAAGCTGCCATCAAGCTTCGCTTGGCTTTAAAGATGCAGTGGCTGGAGTGTTTGCAGAGTTTGTGGCCGGATTGTTCTTCCGCCACACGTTGTTGCATATTTAAATAATATAGCGCAAACTCGGCACGGAGGTATTGGAGCGCTTTACCTTTCTGCACCAATTATGTAAGGACTGCCATTCATCTGTCCCCCGATTGTACATACGTCCGAAAAATACACTTACCTTTGCCTTGAAATGGCGACGGGCTGGCCGCAGAGCTCGCTCGAGTGGCGGAGCCCGGAGATGGCGAGAGAAGGGCTGGGGCAGCAACAAAAATGGCGACCGGGAGGCTCCTTCTGCACTCAGGGTGGTCACTGTGAAGGTAAAAGAAGGAGGAAGTAGGGGGTGACCCCCAAAATAAAGGGCAAAAGGTATGAGGGTGGGGCCGGATAAATGTTGACACGCCCACACAGTGAGGCCTGGATCGAACCACGATTGGCTCAGGGGCACGGCAGCAGGTCAAAAAAGACTCTAATTGGAAGATATCTCCAGCAAATCGCGAACTGTAAGGCCCTGCAGGTGAGGGGCGTGGCAAGTCAACTCAGCTGGAGCAGGGCAGCACGCTAAGTTTGCTATTATTTTACCGCTTTTAAATATAAATACAGACAAAGGAAAAATAGTTTTCCGTCTGTATTTATATGTAAATATCCGTTTAAACGGAAAACCGGGAGCCCTAGTTATGAAGCACCATCCCTACAGATATCTGCAGTGCTCCTTAACTGCTGAAATCCAGAATGAAGTTGAAACTCACCTTTTACAAATTATCAAGCCTTCCCATCCCACCTAATAGGAACCCACTTGTTTCCTCTCCATAACTATCACAAATTGTGCCCATGTGCTCTGCTTGTTAGAAGTCTCACAGGAGACGTTCTAGCACCCGACAATCACGCTATGGGATGCAAATTCTCGCTCACCAACTTAATGTTGGGGAGCCACGCGTGAGAAAAAACTCCGCCACGCGGTGGTTGGCAGAGTTTGTTCTCAAAGCAGAATGCGAAGTGGGCAAAACTCTGAACGCCGGCGGAGTGGAATTTTTCGCCCACCCCTACTTTTATGCAGACACCGGTGAACGTATTTTTTTTTTTTTCCTCTGGGACCTTCCCTTATAGTTGGACTGCTTTATTGGCTTTACATAATGTAATGCCTTATGGCTGTTTCTTTGCATAGTGAATCTTGACATTTTGTTCCTTTATTAATCGTGGATGCAATTCTAACTGTACAAAGTGTGGCTAGTTTACACCGGTTTCTGAACGGCACTCAAGGAAAAACGAATCTAATTTTATAAAGTCATTTTAAAAAAAGGGAGCATCTCATAAAAAATAAGAAAAAACAAGGAGAAACAACCATTATAAAGACCTTTTTTTTATGTGCAAATCCTTTATTTACAAATATATGTGTAAAAAAATCAAGGAAATCGAATTCCTTATTAACATTGAGAATCTCCTTCTACAAATCAAGTGCTTGCAACAGTCTCTTTGGCATATATGATTTATTAGTCCATATCTCGAATACACCATATCCAGAGCTCCTTGAAATCAAAAGGATAGCAGAAACATGTTCTGGTTTTTATATTTATATTTCTTCAAATCATCACAAATCTAAGGACTTCATTTAAAAAACCTGGTCTTCATAAAACTTAGACCGATTTTTAGATTAAGCAACATGCTTCGCTGCCTTTTGGCACTACTTCAGGACTCTTAAACACAGTACAGGTTCTGATAATGCAGTCTTTTTGTCTTATAATAGGATAATTTAAGAAATATCACACAACCATCATGAGTGAACAGTATCCCAAATCACCACAAAATTTGCTAGAACTAAAATAGATCAGTAGATGTCAATATGATAGTAAGGGGCTTTGGAACTGCCCTTTTCCATTATAACTTTCTTGTCCATTCCATCTCCCTGCTCCTGATACAATAGCTCTCCTCCCTATACATGTGCATGTCCTGCCTCAGCAGTATTTTTGGTCTTGCCATTTTTTGATTGGATGGGTTGTATCCTTCTACGGCTGAAGTCTGAACTAATTTTCCATTTGCATGTATGAGTTATAGTTCGTTTTTAACACTCCATGGGGCAGAATGTCACTTGCCTTCTTTTCCCTTAGTTTGCAGTTTCATTTGCTCTTACTAACCTGCTCTTTCAAATCTTCATCTTGCCCCGTCCTCCTTACCCGCCGCGTCTTTATCCCATTGTTCCTGCTCCCCTGTGGTGCTACAGCTCTCCCATAGCTGTTTCCCCCTTTTCATTGACCTCCTTTATTCTATTGTCTCCCACTTACCATCCTCGGGGCTCCTGATCTTCTGTAGTTCCTCACTTGCTCTCAAGCCTCCCTCTCCCGTACCCCCTTGTGCACTTTCCGCTGTGCTCTGCATCCGCCTCCTCAGCTTTCCCAGCGCTCCCACTCATAGCTCTTTCACTTATTATCGTGCACCAATCTTGCACACTTTACCCCCACCCCCGTCGTCATCACCCCACCTTTTCCTGCCTTATACCCCCCACTGGTCTTGCTCTAAAGCACCTTCCTTTCCCTTCTCTCTCCTTATCAATATATGCTCCCCTCACAGCAGCCTTTTACTTTTCCTCTTGTGAACAGGTTAATGTATGTTTACAAGCTGCACTGCTACAAATACACCAGGGGAGGCAGTTCTTTAACCGCGAACATAGTCTTATTTGGTGGATGAATAGTGGACGACTTAATACGTTGTGCTGATAGAAACGTTTTAGCATGTTTCAAAATAAAATTCACCATCATTTATTTTAATATAGTATCTGGTTTCACTATTCAAGAGCATAAGCTGCAAAACATCAGGGCGCTTAGCATTTATTACTTGAACCTAATGCGTGCATAATTTTATAAGCCATGCACAGAGCTTAAATTATATCCTATTTTTGAACAGGAGTCGAGGTATTTTAGTCAAGGCAAAATGTGTTATTACTAAATGTGGCATATCACTTGGACCCTATTTTTGTAGTTCATTCTTGAAATGATTAGCCCAAGTAAACACTTGGGCCTTATATTGTTTGGACTCTTCTAACAGGAGGATTTTCTGCAGCAGCCTTTAGTTAAAAAGGCTGCTTTGTAGGTTTTCAATATCTGTGAAGCAAATTTTAATTGGGTAAATCGCTTTGGGTAGTGGCAGAGTCCCAGCAACCACATTTTCTGTTTTTAGTATTTCATCTTCAGGTCAGTAAGACATCTGTTTGTCCATAAGAGCTAAGCACTTGATGACATTTTCACTTTACTTTGTCTCTAGGTTCTAGTGTGAAAACTAGACTTGTTGTGGACATAGTTTTAAATTCTGTTCTGATTTAATGAAGAAACTCATTGAGGGCACAAATACAAGGGCACCCCGAATTTGTAAAGGGATCTCAAGGAAAAAAAGTATGGTCATAGTTTTTTTTTTTTCTTTTGTTATACCATCTTGCAAAAATTAAAGCAAAATATTTAAGATATTTAGAATTTTTAGGATATTTAAGATGTACTGAAAGGGGTTAAAAGCTAGTCTTGGACCAGCAGTACCAATGTCGTGGCCACCCCAAACCAGCTGCAATCTCAGATCATCTAAATGGTGTTAATGATGGTATTTATCCCGTTATGTGCCCCAAACCCTACTTTGCAGTTCCTACTTGTTAAATACTCGGTGTCTCAAAATAAGGAATGTTGGTCCTAGCACCAGAAAGGTCTTTCTGATTTTCATAACTTCAAGCTACAGAATTTACTTGCTGAGCCTGAGACCAAAGTTAATCAGTATCTCTAAATGCATGTAAAAACAGAAAAGAGGACCAAAGAGTTTCCCCTTTTAGCACAATTTTGGGTTGGTCCAACATTGCTAAGAGTAACTCTTTACAACAAGAAAGAGTCTAACATTAAAATGTAACACGTTTTTGTTGGAGCAAAACATGAAAACCAACAGTTAAAAATATAAAGTAAAGTGTTCTGCCCAGTATTAACTCATTTTTGCAATCAGCAAGACTTCTAGTCACGTCATGACAACAGCAGGTCTTTCAGTGGTTAGGTGGTATTTTTATTTTTGTCCAAATTAGTAGATCCAAGTGCAGTCTTTGTTTTGGTAAGACAGAGACAAAGTTGGGAGCATTCGTAGTAATGAGTTTCATTGTTCTTTTGAGATGCATTGTAAAAGTAAACTATCTGCTGTAAATTACATTTCTGGAGAAACACATTGCAGTTCAGCTGCAGTCAATCGCTCAAGCATTTCAGCATTGTTGATTCCACATATATCTCAAATATAAATTCTATTTCAATGTGTAGCTCTTATTTGGGTGGCATGTTTAAAAAGCTTTGGAGAACTCTGGTCCATTTGAACTGCAATATTTGGCTGGAAGTTCAATAAATAGCCATGTCGAGAGTATTGGCTCTTAGATTGAAAAGCTTTTTAAAAAAATATATATATATATTAAACTGCCTGTGTTTAATCTGCCCAAAATATGATTGTAGTATGTAAGTGCCCTCATTATTTGTGCTATTAGTCGTACTAGTTTTTATGGACTACTCCTACATTTGTACTAGGTTGTAAAATATTGATGGTGTTTGTAGAGCATTCAGGAACATCAGTTACTAACTTCAAATGAGGAATTTTCCTTTGGCACTTGTGATACCGAACCCATCTTTGTTTGGTTATGATTACTACACCAAAGTTGGTAGTCCTCTATTCTGCGTCCACTGTAGTAACAGCCTGATTGATGTCTGGTTCATAATGGTATATACAGCAAGCCACTTGGTCCTCAAAGATGGAAATTCCCACATGAGAGAAAGAAGTCTAAACAGAAATATTATGTGTGAATGTTTGCATAGTTAGGACAATGGAAAGACTGCAGCAGTTACAATTTTGCACCCTTGTCCTTCAGGGACTGTCAGCAAACTCGTTAGTTAAACATGTACAGAGTGAGAAACTTTGTTTTGTTTGTTAAATAAATTAGAGAATACTAATGTATAGCACAAACAGCACTGATTTTATTCATTTTGTAAGATAAATTGAGAATGGATATCATTGTATTGTGAAAGGAGTCCACTGTAATTGTTTTATTTTTTTGTCCTAGGATTCTGGGTTCACTGCAACGATTCTAAGCTCAACATTTGTACCGTGGAAGAGGTGTGCAAAGTTCAAGCCTACATCTTGTTTTACACGCAGAGAATTACTCAGGAAGCGGGACGTTCCTTAAATAAAATCTCATGTCCAGGCTCACCATCTAGTAACTTTACACTGACAGAAGTACAGTGAGGCATCCGGTGTGACGTTTTTATATGGGAAAAGCAAGAGCAGCAAATAACCCAAAGACAGTGTACGTGTACAGTGGAAATAAACGTCTTCTGAATCCTGTGTAAATAGTTTTAAATAGATTTGCAGACAGTATTGTACTTTATATCCTGTGAATTAGTGTACAGTATGTTTGTACATTTTTGTATTAACGAAGTAAGCACTCTTTTTAAATGGTTAGTACAGATTGATTAACATTTGTATATTAGCAGTAGCAACTTTGGAAAATACCGAGAGTGTTTTTACCAGGCAACTTAAAAGAAACATTTTTTAATTCTTACCTCAGCTATTTTCAGCTGTCACGTTTTGATAAAATATTTTAATTGGTTAAGAAAGGTATAAATCATGTCTCATTTGATACTTACCTTTATATTCTAAACTGGTTCCTTAATGTCACAAACTCTTAGACATTTTAGTTCAGGAAGCTACATCCATTTCAAGCAAGCTATTAATGCAGACAGATTCATAACAGCTGAGGCAAACGATTTACAATGATCAGTTTATTTGGGGAGGGGGGTGGGGTGCTGTCCAATTTTATAATATGAATCTATTTTAATACTTGGTCATCCTTCTCTTCCGTCTTCCTACTGCAGTTTGAGTCCCTCGTGCTAGCAGACCCAGACCTAAAGCTGTTAATTGAAACACTATTCCTTTAAAATAATTTTAAGGCCTGTTTTACCTAACCATCCGCCACCTATTTTGAGCAGATTCCTTCTCCCTCCATCTACCAGTCATTTCACAACCTTTTCTACTATTTAAGTTTTGCTTTTGATTTTGACTGATGGAACATACTATTCCTGTGACTTAGTCTCTATTGAACCACCAAATACTCTGCTACAAGCACCACAAGATTTAAAACATCAAGCATATGGCAAAGTTTTTAGGGTTTCCTTTACTGCCAATTTACTATTGCATAGGGGACCCTGACTCGCACAAAGACAGCAGTGAGATGGCTTTTGGCTCCCGAAGATTCACTCTGTGACCTTCATCCAAGTAGTTCATGTCACGAAGGATGCATAGCCCAAACCTTTTCTATTGTGTTTAGTGGCATCAAATGTGATTCACAAGAAGCCATGATCAAATAGATGACTCTTCCCTGGCTAAATTAAGGGTGCCTACTTCTTGTGGTTTGTCCTGTTCAGTTCTCCCCCTCCGATTACTCTGGCTGCCAACTGCACTCTTCATTTGGTTGTTAATTTGCCTACATATGCAAACTCTGTCAATAAGATGACAGATGATGCTCTGTCTTCCAACAGTTCTTCTTTGGGCTTAATTCCAAGTTTAAGCATCATCATTCAAAAAAGTAGCATTCTTTGAGTTGTCTCCTCGCTTTCACAAGTCTCCATTGCCTCATAAGATCTGCCAGAAGAATCTATTGACCTCTGGTTTCTTCTTCAAATGAACTATTGAGATAAGAAATGTTACCTCAATGAGATGACATTGTCCTCCTTATCCTGATAAACAAAACTGTTCGGAGCACTATTTTTTTTAACCTTATCTGTTAAGCAGCCATTTCTAGGTATATATACCTGATTTGTTGTTTCTCCGTATGATGTAGTCTCCTTATTGTGTTAATCTCTGAAATCAGTCCAAATCTAGTTGAGAAACTAAAAGTATAGCAAAAATAATTTCTTTGTCAATTCAGATTCTCTGCCCTTGCTCGTTCTCCTTTTCAGAACCTGCTTAGCCATCCCAGTACCATATGTCTGGTCACCAACAATGGCTTAATAGGCGATTGGAACTAATGCAGCGATTGGTGGTGTAGTACGATGGGGAATTGTGCAGTCTGTTGTGCATAGAGACTTGCAGGTGTGACAGGCCCCAAAATATGTTGGGAGAGCATCTTAAACACCAGCTTTTAGTTATGTCTGTTGGTTGGAGGACTGCCAACTAGGTTGTCAAGTAGGGAGAGTAGGACAGAGTTCTTAAATCCTTGAAAGTAGCAGTTTATTAAATGTTTACCCTTAGACTTGCATGAAGTAATTGCTAGCTTATTGTTGAGTTAACAGCTGTTCAACTTCACCTGCTAGTACAGTTAGGCAATTCAGACATTACGTTGATCGCTCGTAGCCCAAGTATCTTTTAAAAAAAAAAATATATATATATACTCCATGTTCTGTTTTGTTTTAATTAAGTTATCACACTTAGGGTAGGCACAGCATTTTGTTGCCCTAGCTAGCTGGGACAGACTATGCAATTACAAATAAATACCCTTAGCTTGTACAAACAATTTTAACCCCCTCTTCAAAAAGAAAACTGTGCGCTTTATAATAACCCTGGAAATCCACCATTTAAAACATTGGTTGCAAAGAAGGACAAGAATTCCGAGAATTATCCCAACCAGCCCTTTGAATGACTGAACGATTCACAGTCCATGAACCACCCAAATCTAATTATTTGTTTTATCCTTAATTATTTGGAGGCTCTCAGGGATTATTTGTGGTGGATAGGAATATTCTTCCTATGGGTATAACGTTTTGTAAAAATTTGGTTTCTGTCCGTTTTGAAATCAACACAAGGCCAGCAGTAGATCTATTTTGCGTAACTGTCCGCATCGTCCACATGCCAAAATGTTATTTCTGCTTGCCTGCCACCTAGTTAGATGTACAAAAGCGTTCTTGGGCGCAGTACAAACAGATTTAAGAAATTAAATTTTGTGGTATGGCGTATTGACTTCAAATGAAATAAAGTGGGAAGTTCGTATTTCTTGGAGGGTCCAACAACTGAGTTAAAAGATGTGGAAAGGGAACAGTGACCACGAATACCTGTGGCTAATCTATTCTCAGTTTAAACAAGCCATCACATCACAATTTCTGACTTGCCAAATCACAGTATTTTTTAATACAAAGATCTAGACCTCAGTCTTTGAACATGTGTAGGTAAAAAATGAGCATACTAAATGGATCATGTACTCTGAAACAGAACAAACGTTGAGCTTAAGTATTAAGGTTTATCTGTAACCTAAAGTTGAATGTTTGCTATTACTTGGAAACCTATGCAAATTGTTACCTCAGCTGTTAGCTCATACCTCAATAAACCTTTTTATTTCGTATTATAGGTCTGAGTTATTTATTTGCGATATTGCTACATTTATTTGAAATATTTTTTCACCTTCATTGCTTAATTGCCACATTTTGATTGTGGAAATTTGTAATCCATGACTCCTATGTTATTTACTTTAAATTTAACGGATGTTGAACCCCTTCTAAATGCCTGAGGCGTGAAGACCAATAATGGAGTTGATAACTCCTGTGTAAATGTCATTGAAGGTTCATAACCTATTCTGCTCTGGCGAAAGGTAAGATGAAGCATTCTCTCGGCTGATTTCTATGTGCAAACTACAGAGGTTACATATTAGGATTGTCAGCTAATCTTTTCAAGGTGAATAAAATGAATTCATTTGCAGTGAAGAAAACACCCTCATTAGTAGGGATGTACATGTGGCTTTCTAACAAAACCATCAGAATACTGGTTGCATTTGTCAGTCGCAGCAGAATCTGTTTTAAGTTAGCTACATTAGAGCTTATGTTTTTGCTGGTGACAACAATAGCACTCCCTTTAATTCCCCACTTGAGTTCTCTGCTAGTCTCCTCTTACATTATTCCGAAGTCACAAGCCAAATGTTCCTAGTTTGCTGCTTCTGCAAGGAAAGAGAAGACTCAGCTACAGTGTTAGATTTTTTCCCCTCTTTTCATCCATTGCTCACTTTGGTGTGCATGAAATGTTAGGTAAGAGGTGGAACAAATTTTACTCTTGGCAGTCAGGAATGTCCCTCTGTTTTGAGGGAAGATGTGCCCAGAGAAGTTGTTGGCCCATGATGCGCTTTTACACAGTCGGATGCAAAACATCATCAGTTTAGCAAACCATGATTTCCTAGACGGGGTCCTCATTTGCTGGCCAAGAAAGACGATAAGCACTCATTGCGATCCCTATAGTTTTTACCTTTGGAATGGTAACCTCACATACATCAAACGTCTGTGCACTTGTGAATGCTTTCCAACTGGGGAACAATCCACTGCTTAGTGGACCGCTGAAATCACTGGTCTCAAAAAACTGTTCTGTGGCAGACCGTGTTCTGCCAGTTCCTCCAACATATTTATGTTGTGGATAATTCCTGCCCCACATTATCCATGCCCTGCTCAAGATACAAACTTGCCCATCTATTTCAGGTGGAGTAATACTGCTTCCTCAACCCCTTTGGCCATACTGAACGGATATACTCTGCTGCTTGTTCTGAAATGCAAGGGATTGCCTAGCATCTCTGAAAATCCTCCATACCATGAGGCATAATGATCCCCTGCCACCATGGGGTGACACTGATCTAGGTGATTCTTTAGTAGCACAAGAATGAGAGGAAGTACAAAATTACACCTCGTAGGAGAGAACTAGAACATGTGTGGGAGTTTATAAAGTGTTAAACGGGGGGCGGCAGTGGAGTTGAGGCTACATAGATGCGAGGCAAATTGTGAAATCAAAGGCAGTTGAATGTGGTCACAATACTGACCATTAATATCTAGATTTCCGAGGTGATTAGGGACAGTAAAGCATTTTGACATAAGGGTGATTCACT
This sequence comes from Calotriton arnoldi, assembly GCA_963921515.1. Classification (NCBI taxonomy): domain Eukaryota; kingdom Metazoa; phylum Chordata; class Amphibia; order Caudata; family Salamandridae; genus Calotriton; species Calotriton arnoldi. Next base: position 1,246,861 of record CAWUFW010000022.1, on the reverse strand, counting down.
CACTCATCCTATTTTGATAGAAGTATCATGGGTGTGATATGCCACAAATTTGTGTACTGGAATGTTCATACTAATATTTGATAAAGTGATGGTGTAGAACATGTACATATTCAAGATGTAGATTTGTTTGGGATATTATGATATGCCACAAATATTGGTGGTAATTGTTCACACATGTTTGATAAGATGGTGGTGAGCAACTTGTATACATTTAAGATGTATATTTTGGGGATTATTTGGTTTGTGTACATACTGCTTCTGGTGGTACAAGAGCTCAAGAGTACACTCAGACTCTTGCTGATGCTGCAGTGCCATTACCAGTGAGTCCCCCTGTGACCCAGTAGGCCCATAACTAGTTTTACCGGCTCCAGCAGCAAGGAAGCGTGCAGCGTCTCAACCTGCCTGCGTACACTTGCAAGACTCCATTCCAGCTTGGTGAGTCGGTCTGCACGGGTTAGGGGGGGAGCAACAGCAGCCGCACACTTGCAAGACTCAATTCCTGCTTGGTGAGTTGGTATGCATGGAGGGGAGCAACCGCAGCCGGCAAGCATAGGCTCTCCTTGAGCTTACGCGGCCAGTTCCAGGAGCGATCAGAGGCACTCCGGTACTAATCATGCATGGTAACTTCTGTGCTCTCCAATGGGGGAGCTGGTTGAATCCGATGCTCATGATCTGTGTCCCAGAGATGTTGCGATGCACCCACAGCAGCATCCTCAGTCCATAGGGGCAGGTCATGCGCAATAATTTCTTTGACCCACGGGTCACACAGCTTAATAGTTCTTGTGTGGAGGCCCAATTCTCACAGCATAGTCAATTCTGGCAGCCCCTTCTGGCATACGCCATTGCTACTATACTTCCATATGAGATATTGGCCCTCACCACGTGGAAGTTTGCCTTCGGCAGCCCCTCTTGACATATAGGGTCACTGCTAAGGTCCCGCATAGCCTTCATCCCTTGTTGGCTGCAATAACTTCTCCTGTGGCCCCTCCTGGCAAACAGGGTCACCACAACGATGCCATACATGCTTCACTCTCCCCGCACAGCACTCCGCTCACGTTCTCCACGATGGCCCTTTCCTGGCATACTAGGGTCTCCGACTTGGATCTGGACACGGGCAACAACCCATTCGATGCAGCAGCCATATCCTCATGCCGCGCACCAGGAGTCCTTTCAACTGGGCTCCCCACCGGACATTTCTCCTTCCAACGCTCTCCTCTTCCTTACAGGGCACACTTGGCAAGCACGCAGACGCTGGTGCTCCAGAACAGGTGGTCTTGGTTTCCCTGGGTGATGTCCCCTCACCCAGCAGGGTGACTAGTAGATCTTTGGTCCCCTGTCTTGGTCGCAGGCAGAAGTCTTACAGAGCTTCCCCTCCTCACACAGCCCATCTGGCTGATTGGCAGATGACAACTTTTGGTGTCTCGACCTCACCTTATAGTCGATTTCCAGACACCAAATGTGATTTAGGGTCTGGGTCTTTGAAGTTTTATGTTAGAGTTCTGTTTCTTGTAAAGTACATACTCCTTCCTCTTGAAAGGCCGTCTGTCAGCTTGAGAGACTCCAAATCTAATAGTCCCACAACTAAGGCCATAGGATTGACTATAGAGTTCACACCTTAATGTCAACCACAGTGATATGTGCATCTAAAGGTTAATGCCTTGCTCCCAGTCCTACCCTTTATGGTTATCTTATCGCCCCCCCATCTCCTTCCTTGTAATCTATCACTGAATCAAAAAAACGCACTTTGAAGTGTACAGGGGAGTCTCTCCTTTCTCTAGTGTCCCACCCAGCTCACAGGAATGCAGCAATACACAAATTTGGGGTGGAAAGGGGAATTCCTCTACCTCATGTCTTCACCAGACAAGCCTGGGCTTCCCAAAATGGAACACAGGGTTCTCCATGTAATGTACCATTACAGGCACACTTGCACTCAGTGTATGCACACAGCGCACACTGTCCAGCACTGTTACCTCCACGTATTGTGCCACCTCAGGCACACATACAATCAGCACAGACTTTCAATCGTTCAATCTGCGCTCACTGTTCAGTACTGTAGCCTTTCTGTACTGTCGCTTGCAGGTACACATACAGCCAGCACACACATTCACCTTGCGTAAGCTGCACACCATTCATGTATTGTGCTTCTCGCAGAGAAGCTTAGACACTGGGAGGAAAATGCCTGCCCTGAGGGATACTGGAGCCCTCCACACTATGGTTGAGAGGAAGTACCTTATACCTGAGGAGCCACTCTCTGGAACCAAGGATGCAGGATTGGTAGCCAGTGGGAGGGCATGGAGTATCTTCTTGCCATGATTGAGCTAAAATGTCAAGGCAGCCATTGATGTTGGTGTAAGGGAAAAGCAAGGAGCTGGATATCTCTTGGGCAATAATTGGATTGTCCCCTGGTTTGGTGCCAGCACCAGAAGCCTTTATGACTTGGAAAACGTTAGCTGTGTTAACCAGGATACAGGCTGCACATCAGTCTCAGAGTGAGACTGGGATCATCTCTGATTTGCAGGGACCAGAACAAGGTAGTTTGCAGGAAAGGGCAGACTCCAAGAAGTACTGTACTTTACCCTTCCCAGACACGCATACAACCAGTGGAGAGTCCTCACTCCTGCACTGCACAGCACTTCCCATCTAACTGATGTAGGCTAAGGGGTGAGTTGCACACAGCAGCTGACCTTTGAAAAAAACATAGGCCTCACTCCAGTGAGACAGGTTTAAAAAGGACCAGTTCACTCCTACTAATCACGGCATTATATGCTATCTCCACTGCGGTCCTGCTGCTTAACTCCTAGTGAAGGCAGTAGCGTTCCACCACTGAGGGTAGCGCTTTGGGCACCCCTTCCAACAAGACTGCAGTCTGTGAGACCAGCCAATGTCATGGCGCACACACACGTCTGCCTTTGGAAATGAAAATCAGCATTGGGTATCCAGACAACATTACAGTTGGGCGCCCAGGGCAGAGGTATAAGTCTATTACTATGCAGAGAACCTTTCCATCCCAGCACGGTCCAATGAAGATGCTGATGTAAAAGAGGAGCTTGTTATGCGCTGTATGGTGCCTCGTCAACTCCCAACTCTTCTCAACAGATATGATTGTTTGCAAGGGGAAGTTATGGAGGTACTAATTCAACACTTCCCAGAAAAGTACAGAATGAAGGGAGCAGAGATATCAGCGGAGAGGAAACAGATTTACAGTGAAGCAGTCTCCTGATCCCTTCTCGTGGCTGGCAGTCTACCACCAAATCAACTCTTGTTTTGCTACAAGACCATAGCTTGTTCTGTATTTCTGATTTCTGTCCTATGATTCAGCAGCTTCTCCACAATTACTCTTGATGAAGAGCACTTGTTTGGCCATATGTGGGTGAGTCTCTAGAGGAAATTAGGAAAAATACAGAAACCACAAAATTAATGGTGTTCTGCAACAGCAGAACATGTTTCGGCGGCATCAACAAGCATGCTTCACCACTGGAAACATCAGGCAACCATATTAGTCTACACAGCAGCCTTATCACTGGTCACAAAAAGACCAACAGCAACATTCCTTTCAGGGATAGTTCTACCGAAGGGGGGCTTTTCACGGATCCAGAAAAAAGATCATGATAGGTACTTCCGCAGCCAGAAATTTAAAAATAGAACCCACAGGCCTCCATTACTCTGCCTCACTTATACATACAATGCATGTACCACACTGGCCACTTACACAAACACACTTAATATGCACTTGGGGTGTCAGCATTAAAGACCTTTCGTATCTACAGTTGCGTTGCTGTGCCGTAGAAACAACCTAGAGTGGGATCTGACTGTGCATTTGGACAGATGCTCTCAACAAGTTACCAAATAGCTCCTTTTTAGTGAGTGAAATTATCTTAATACTGGATAGTGAGAGAAGATCATTAAATGAGACTTTCTCTTTTCTGCGCCAACTCTCCTTGTTCAGCGTACAGACCCTGTACCAAAATTGGGATAATCCGGGCTAGGTTCTAAAGGTTGTCCTAGGCTTGCAGAGCTCAGGCATGTCCTTAATGTTTCAATGATGTGTACCCTCAGACTTGTATGTTTGAGCGGTCTGGTCCAAATATGGAGCACTATATATTTCTTTGTACACTTTACTTTCTCAGGTTTCTTGCACTCCCAGAAAGCCTTCTCCCACTTTACTCCCAAAATCCTGCATGAAAAATTGATCTAGACTTATGTTCAATTAATTCCTCTTCTTTCTTTCTTAAGGGTAGGCCTCTCCTTACAGTGCATCCTCTTCATGCCTTCTCTTATTCTCATGCCTGTCTGCTTTCATTTAAGTTATTGTAATATTCCTTATGGCTCACACCTCCTTTCATAAATTACAACTTCTCCTTTAAAACCCTAACAATCACTAACCACAACCAGCCAGCTGTTTATCCCACCATTTGCCTGAAACATATAGTTCCCACTAATGATCACACATTGATATATTAATTTTAATCTTGAACAAAGAAAATGTAGTAAATGCATGGAATGTTTTTTGTTGTGGTTTTTTCTTGAACACACGAATAATCCCAATAACCAACGATACCACTGGATTAACCTCCAACCTTGGGTTCCGGAGCAGCGTGCTCCTCATCACACCTCAGTGATAGTGAGTTCTCTATAAAGGCAATTACAATTACCTACTCAACATTCATAAACCTGTTTGTCATTATCAAGACAAGAAATACCTTCACTTTGCTCCCAGGTACCCACATGCCCAGCCTCAAGGGAATACTCTGGGTGAATTGGTCAAGGAGATTTACTTCTACTTTTCAGCATCTCCCACTAATTCCAGGAGTGGGAAAATGTCTCAAGCTTCCATGACACTAATCCCTGTTACATAAATGCCTCAAATATGGTACTCCAAACTACTAGAGATGTGCGGCAATGCCTCAAGCTCAAACTTTGTCCAGAATTGCTCACTCGAGACCGAAGTAAAATCTTTCAACTCAATCAACAGTCTCACAATCTAGTTAATTGTGTCTTAGTCTGGATAGTTAATTCTGCCACAGGACTGCATAATCGCTCTTAAAGAAGGTCTTTGCTAAATAGAAATATCTAATGGAGACTGCTAGCCGCAGATTCCTTACCTTCGAATTATCCCAAGGCGTCAGACTGGATCTGGTAATTTTGGGTGAGCAGTACCCCTGCATGCCGATAGGTGGCATTGTTCGGCTCTGCATGGCGTTGTCGTGCGCACCTGAAGTAACGTGTGCGGTGCTGCTGATGTCCGTTATTTATCTTTCTGCGCCAGTCATCGCAAATCCAGAGTGCTACCCCATCAGTCATTTTTGGGCTGAGCATCTTTCGATGTTTTGTCAAAGTTTATTTTAGACTTGTCACCTGGTGTCGCAGGGATGTCTACTGTGAAGGCTGGTTTTAAGCTCTGCGGTTCCTGTCATTAGCAGATGTCTGTGACGGACCCGCATCCCATCTGCCTCTGGTGTCTTGAGCGTGACCATGATGCCAGGACCTGCGTTGATTGCCACACACCTCAAGGCCTTAAAGAAGCAAATCCTCAAGCCTCTTGCCGCCAGACATCCCACACCACGGCGGTCTCTATCCCTTTCGAGTGGAAGGTCCCGGGATAGATCGTAGAGCCATTGTTCTTTGTCAGTCATCCCACTTCAGTGAGTCCCACAAAAAAAAGAGGTCGAAGAGGTCTTCGACTTCACCCCATCTGTCGAAGTCATCCGACGCGGGAGTATCGTCACTCAAGGCCTGGCTCTGCAGTTGAGCCTGGACCTGGGCTGTCTCCACACCTCCCTGAATTTCTGGGAGCGGAGCGACCCCCGCCCAACTCTGAGAATTTTGAGGCCATGCTCCTCATATTTGGGCGGCACGCCTTCAGTACCCTTGGTTTCGGGGGGGCCCTCCTGGTTCCCCGCTGGCAGGTCCAACCCCGGTGCCAGCAAGACCCACCCCCGGCACCAGTCGGGCCCCTTTGATCCACAGATGGATCTGGACTGGCGGCAGTCAAGTCACCACATCCTTTCTTTGCGCCTGTCCCGTTGTTGCCACTGGCGGCACTGTCCCCATTCTCATCCCCAATTCAGACACACCGCCGGAGGGGCGCCTTCCGACTCGGGCATCAACTGGAGCCATCCTCTCCAGGCCTGAGCCCTATTCTTATTAGCTAGGACTTGTGGAAGATCGGGAGGGACCATTGGACCCTGATGAATACCAGCCCTTTGACCCCAATATGGACTGTTGTGAGGTATTGGGGATGCCAGTGGAGTGGACACCTGCCTACATACTAGCTTGGTCTCTGCTCCTACTGTGACTACAGAGGAGGGACCCTCATTTGCAATGGTGGTAAGACGGGCAGCTGAGGTCCTGAACCTTCAGCTGCCCACCGCGGCAGTCATGACTAGCATCTTGACAGTGGTGCTTCAGCCGGGAGTTGCCCCCTCCGAACCGCTTCCCCATTTAATGAAGCCTTTACAGACCTCCTGCTTGGGTCTGGTCCAAACCCTGCACTGGGGCTCCTGTGAACACAATTGCTTACTGCCATTTCTCCACTTCACGGGATCCCTCTTTTCACACCCAACATCCCACCCCGGAGAGCTTGGTGGTCTACGCCTTCACTTCACATGTAAATCCTGGCACATTCCCTACTACCCCACCGTATAGGGAATCCAAACGGCTGGACACCTTGGGTAAGAAATAGTTTTCTTCTGCCAGCCTCCCATTTCGGTCTGTGAACACTGCATGCCTTTTGGGCCGTTAATCCATTCCTTTGGGATGCGGTTGCACAGGTGCTGCCCATGGTCCCGGAGGAGGCCCGGGCCATACTCCCACTTGCTATAGCAGACAGAAGAGATGCAGCTAAGTTCACAATTCGATGTGGGCTGGACATGACCGACTAACTAGGCAGAGCAGTTTCTCGATCGGTGGCCTTAAGGCACCATGCATGGCTGAGGACAACTGGCTTTTCAGGGAATGTCCATGTTTCACTTATGGACATGCCCTTTGATTGCTCCCATCTCTTAGGAGACAAGGCGGACTCCGCACTGGAGCGCTTCAAGGACAGTAGGGCTATGGCCAGGCCCTTTGTCCTTTCCATGGCCCCGTCAGTCCCAGTTTGCCTTTTGCTTCTTTTGTGGCCACAGAAGGGGTTTCCCCCCCAAGGTTCCTCCTCTGTTGCGTTGCCCACAAACCGTGAGAGTCTGGCAGCTAGAGGTCGGCCCAGTCCACCACCCCCCTGGCAGCCACAGCCTCAAAGCTTCTTTAGTTTGCCCTCTGACCATCAAGGGCATCCAGTGGAAGGCAGGATATGCCATCCCCTGCACCACTGGAGGTTATAATCTGACCGTTGGCTTCTCCAGATTGTCCAAAGGGGCTACTCCCTTCGTGACTACCCCTCCACCCATACCATCCGTTTGCGACTGTTTGCCGGAGGAGCATCTCTCCACCAGGAAATGGCAGCTCTGTGCCAAGGGAGCCATAGAGAGGGTGCCGACACCAGATGTAGGTTGTTGTAGTCATTTCCTCTACTTTCTGGTGCCCAAGAAGGACTGAGGACTTCATCCTATCCTAGACCTGCGCCCTCTCAATTTCTTCCTGAAAAAGGAGAAATTTAAAATGCTCACTCTAGTTCTGTCTGCCCTCGACCCACTAGACTAGATGGTAGCGTTGGAATTACAGGATGCATACTTTCACATTACCTTCCTGTCAGCCCACAGTGTTGCCTGCGATTCACGGTGGGCCACAAGCACGTTGTTTGACATGCTCCCTCTTGGCCTTACTAGCACCCCTCAGGTGTTCACTAAGGTGATGGCAGCGGTTGCAGCTCATCTGCGGAGATCAGGGATGCCAGTCTTACCCTATCTCAATGACTGTAGAAGGCTGGCACGCCCTAGGCAGTAGTCTCCCACCTCCAGACGACAGCGGATTCCCTTCACTCGCTGGGGTTCACTATCAACATGCCAGTCACACCTGGCTCCCTCTCAGACGCTCCCGTTCATTAGAGCTGTTCTGGACATGGTGCAGTTTTGGCTTATCCTCCCGAACGGAGAGTCAAGGATATTCAGTATGATATGGATGTTTCAGCCTGTATCCTGGATTTCGGTTGGAACTGACTCGGAGGCTGCTGGGTTTCATGAGCTCCTGCATCATGCTTGTGACATATCGCTACTGGCATATGCGGGATCTGCAGTGGGACCAGAAGATCCAGTGGGCGCAGCATCAGTGGAATCTCTCCAACATGGTCCAGATCTCGAAGGGTACTGTAGAAGATCTACAGTGGTGATTAATAAACCGTGATTGGGTCAGCGGTAGACCCCTCTCCCTTTCCCAGCCAGTTCTGACAGTAGTGACTGATGTGTCACTCCTGGGATGGGGCGACCATCTGGAAGAGGTAGAGATCAGAGGCCTCTGGCGGAATCCAGACTCCACATCAATCTATTGGAGCTCCAGGTGAACCTACTGGCATTGAAAACCTTTCTATCCTCCATCAAGGGAAGGCTAGTGCAGGTGTTTAGGGACACCACCACTGCTATGTGATACTGCAACAAGCAAGGCGGGGTGGGTCGTGGACCCTTTGACAATGCTGGAACAGCATGGCATATCCTGGTGGTTCAACACCTGGCAGGCTCTCTGAACGCCAGGGCTGACAAACTCGGCCAACAATGCCTAGCAGATCACGAGGTGATGCAAGGTCTCTCTCAGCAGTGAGGAGAGCCTTGGTTAGATCTGCTGCTGAGCCTAGCTTGTGGCTTGGTGTGCAAAAAAAAGGTTGACTCACCACCCCCCCCAACTTTCTGCTCCCGTTTCTCAGGTTCTTCAGTTTTTTTCTTTCTTGTGCCCAGCAGGACTCTGCTTCTACACCTTGAAAGGCTATCTTTATGCCGTCTCGGCATTTCTGCAGTTGCCATCTCGTTCAAATCCCCTGTTGTAAATAGGTTTTTGAAAGGTCTACAACACATGTTCCCACCTTCACCCTTCATGCCTCAGTGGGACCTAAATTTAGTGCTCACCTTTCTGATGTGCTCTCCTTTTGAGCTGTCAGACAACTGTCCTATCAGACTCCTTACTATCAAAACAGCCTTTCTGTTGGCCATAACCTCTGTCCAGAGTGTCAGCGAGCACCAGGCTTTGTCATCTAAGCACCGTACCTCAACATCTTTCCTGAGAAGCTGGTCCTTCACACCAGAGCTTCCTTCCGAAGGTGGTCACTTCCTTTCATATAGACCAATCCATTATCCTGCGTACATTTTCCCTCCGCAACATACGTCTAAAGAGGAGCGACCATCAATTGGACCGAAAAAGAGCGCTGTTCTACCTTGACCGCACAAACGAGTTCTAAAGAAGAGGCGAGACTCCATTGAGTGAACCCAAAAAGAGAGTTCCGGGTGGATGACCCAACTCTTTGTGGCATATATAGCCAAGAACGCTGTGCAGAAACGGACCATCTCCTGATGGATCGTGGTCTGCATTAAAATCTGCTACGCATTGGCCAACAAGCAATACGCAGAAGAATTTCGTGCTCCTTACACCAGAGCAAAGGCTGCGACACTGCATTAGCATAAGAGTCCCGGTCCTGGACATCTGCCAGGCAGCAACGTGGGCTTCTCTGCACACGTTTACGAAGCACTACTGCCTGGACCGTCAGATCTGTTGGGACGGGCACTTTGCCCCTTCTGTCCTGCAGGACTTTTTGGGGGAGTTTTGGGTTTCTATTCTAAGGTAAGGAATCTGCGGCTAGAAGTCTCTAATTGTTTGAAAAGCTTTATTTTGACAGTTTTGTCATAAAAGCAGATGCAACATAAAATACAAAGTTAGTCCATCAGGCCAATACATTCAAATGTTAAAAATGTATCAGTTCATCAGATTAAAAATCGAAAATCTTATCGATGATAAAACACTGACACAACGAATACACAATATAAAATGATACCATAATGTACAAGTATATTTGAAGCCACAGTTCAGAAGAGGGCAGTCCACGGGACACTTAACTGACCATATTGTTACAGGGCATCAAATAAGGTTAAAATCGTACGTATATTTAAGACACCAATCGTGGATAAAGGGTAAAAAAAAAACATTTAAAAGTGCAAACAAACAGGTACTCTATACAATAGTGTTTAGATAGCACCCTATAAAAAGATCAAATCTATGTCCCATCAGAGGAAGAGCCAGCTAGTGAAGGTGCCGAATTATTCTCAATTGTTACAGATTTTGATCTGATGCACCACATCCACCTTAGAAATTTGGCTAGGGGAATTGCATAGTGAGGTGAGGGGTCCATCAAGATTCTTAATGCTTCTCTACTTTGCCTAGTGTCCAAGTTCTTAAATGTAGGCAGTAGCCAGATCTTTCAGGGAACAGCATAAGCAGGGCACACAAAGAGAATGTGAGTGTTTCGGCGTGTTCAACACAATGTGGGCACTTGTCTCCAAATGGTGTCCATTTTGCAGTGAAAGATTTAAGGGGCAGGGTACCCACTCTAAATTGAAAGTAGAATTTGCGGTCAAGGGGCTTAGATATAATGTCCCAGTAAGATTCAAGACGGGGACAAGGTTTAGCTAATAAGAACCTCCCAGTCCGCGTGGTACTGCCGCTCGCTCTGATACTATTTAGCTTCACCATTTCCCAATATCTTTCCTTCAGTGCAACCTTAGGTAGAGACAGCAGATTAGATGGATTGTCCCACAAATTGGTCAGGCCCATTGTGATCAGTGCCCCTTTGATACCTCTGAGCCAACCTATTTTGTGGAAGCGGTCTGCCTCTAGAACATCCCCAAGACCGCTTGCGTAGGTGGACAGCTCGGGGGTGCTCAATATTCTGCGCCAGTATAATATGGGACAAGCCTCGCTAGATTCGCCAATGAATACCTTCCCATATCACTAAGTTGTGGAAGAGGAGTGCTTTTGGGGAGGCTGGTGATTGTGCGTAGAAACTTATTTTCAGCGGAAATTAGCTGTGCTAGATTTCCATACTCCCAAAGCTCTGAGCCATACAAGACTGAACTAACCACCTTTGCACTGTAAATCTGTAATACGGAGCTTACTGGTTTAGTCAGGGATGAGCTGAATTCTTTACTTAGGGCTCCCGCTAGTTGTCTGTTTTAGTGCCATTTTTTCAATGTGGTGCCTCCATTTCATCCTTTTCTCCATAGTGATACCCAAGTACGTTAAAGCATCCGGTTCCTCTAGTGAAACACCCTCCATAATAATTTTTCCCCTATATGATCGATGTTTGTTAAAAGTCATAAGTTTAGTTTTATCTGCATTTATCGCCTTCTAAGCTTGCAGAAATCTTCAAACCGAAACAACGCACGCTGTAATCCACTAGGTGTCTAAGAATATAAGTGTCTTTTTGGCAAACATTAGGATAGGGACATTGGAGCCAGCTAGGGTCAGGGCATCAGTGGGTGTGAGGGATAAGAATTTAGCAACCTCATTAATGAAAAGAGAGAACGTGGGTGCCAAAACGCACCCTTGGCGCACTCCCTTTTTGACCGGGAATGGGTCAGTGATATTCCCTTTTGTGTCCCAGTGTATGTGAGCAAAGTTGTTCTCATGAAGACGCACTAATAAAGTTAACAGGTCCGCCGACATACCAAGATCCCGTAACACCACCCATAACTTACTGCGGGACACTAGATCGAAAGCCGATTTTAAGTCTACAAATGCTGCATACATGCTGCCATCGCCGAGCACCACTGTTCGCCAATATATCAGAATGAATCTAAAAACCTGGTCTATTGTGCTAATGTGCGTACGGAACCCTGCCTGGTGAGGAGTTAGCATGTTATCTATCCATTCTTGTACCTTTCCTAAGGCAAGGCGTGCCACCACTTTTTGGATGGATCCAATGAGGTTTATGGGCCGGTAGTTCTCGGGCCGTGATCTGTCCCCCTTCTTGTAGACTGGTATGATCTCTGCCCCCTTCCACGAGTTTGGGATGGGGACTCCCTGGGAGAGGCCGTTTGCTAGCAGCGTTATATACCTACACCACTTATCATATAAGAAGACATCTGCAGGAATGCTCTCCCCCCCTGTGATTGCATTGAGGGCGACCATTACGTCTGATGGCTCAAATGCCAGGCCCGACGGCTGACTAGGGGCCATTACTAGAGGTTCACATATCTCACTGGCACCAATTCAGTACTGGAGGAAGAAGTGTTTCACCCATGATTCTGGGGCAACATGAATTTCTGGAGGAGGGGGATGTGCACCCCTGCCCCACTTTACAAGAGCCCAGAAGTGTTGCAAATTACTCCTTGCACCAGCTGACTTCAATTCCTGCCACCTTCCCTCATCCCACTCTTTTTTTGTTTTTTCCTGGGCAATTTTATAAGCCTTCCTGGCATCCCTTATAGTGTTCAGATTTTCAGATCTAATGGCTCCTCCAAGGGTTTTACGAGCTAGGCTGCATTCTTTATTGTACCAGTTCTGACGGGTTTTGATTTTGGGGGCCTTTTCTACTGTATGGTCTCAGAAAATGAGACCGTACTTTATTAAATAGGGAAATGTGAATGGTAGTGGTCAGGCCTACTGGTTGGGTGCTAGCGCGGAGAGCCTCCATTGGGGCGACCACATCATCCACGTCCCTGCTGATGGCGAACAGTGATTCAGGATCGCTGATTATTTTGGACCATTTAAGCCTCCTCGTGTCATTGCTGACCAGTGGATCTCTACTGGATGTTAAATCTGGAGGATGAACTGGTTCTTCCAATCGCTGGAGGCAGAGGGTAGATGAAAGTGGCTTGTGGTCACTCTCCACTCGATCTATAACGGCCATATCAATGAGAGTGTGCCATAGATTTAAATCAATGAGGAGGTAATCGATACGACTTGAGTGGTGACCATTATTAAATGTACTAGCCCCTTTTCTGTCGGAAGTAGTTCTGCCGTTAGCCGCCCTGATACCTCTTTCTAGAAAAAGTGCTTTCAGTTGTATCCCTGCTTCTGACCATCATTTAACTGGGGTTAACTCCAGTTTGGGTATCTCCCAAGCGGCATCTTCGTCCGCTGAAAGGTCGCTATCTTCACTATCCAACGGCTCGAAGGTTACGTTAAAGTCACCTGCTATTATAACGGAGGATTCACCTGGACTTTTACCCAGGAGCTCATCTAAGGCCGCCACGGTGTCCGATTTCCTCCCACCTCTAACCTCTTACGTATATGTTGTAAATATCAACATTGCCAAAAGGACTGTTCATCAGTCGAATGGCAAGGATGTCAGGGCTCCCTGTCGGGAGCTCCCGGACTGTGAGGCCGATACCTTGGCGAATCCCGATAGTTAGCCCCCCAGGTGGACGACCCTTGCATCCAGTGATGGCCGGGGCATAAAAATTTAGATATCCTGAACAAAAAACTGGAGCAACTGACCATGTTTCCTGGAATAGGCAGACGTCATGTTGTTCGATAAAGGTGTTCCAGTTTTCGGAGACTGTCTTGGACCTAAGCCCTGCGGTGTTCCAAGACAAAAGAGGTTTGGTGTGATACTAGAGAAGATGCGGGTGGGATACCAACCCCATTGACTGACTTCCCCGCAGTGGGTCTCCTAGGGCTCCACTCAGGAAAAATGCTAGTTTGCTCAAGGTCTAGGGTTGTACTTACTGGCTGGGTGATGTAATTCACTGTCTGGGCCAATGGGGGGGGGGAGGAGGCCTGCTTTATTGTGCAAGAGGGAGTGTGTAGTTGTCAGTCTATTTCCCTTAGTGGTGATGACCTAGCGTCCACAGGAAAGGCGGGGGAAGAACTAAGTAATGGGGCTGCCTCAGGGAGTGAATGCTTGATGCGCATATTAGATTTTGTTAGATGGTGGGTGCGTAGATCGAATGCCACCAGGTTTTCGACTAAGTTTTGGTGGTAGAATGTGAGCGCTATAGCATCCCGGGAAACCCCCCTTATTGGACATCTATTAGCCCCTTTTACATCTTCCCTAATGACCGACCGACAGCCTCTTACTTGTCGGATCCATTGAATACTCTTATTAATTAGAGAGGCCTCGTCTTCTCTCCCAGAGTTAGGTGGAAGTTTAGGAACACCCTTTAAGTATACCACCTTTACCTTTTTAGGAGCCCTGGCTGTGGTTTGTGTGGTGTTAGGTGTTTTTACCAAAGGAGTAGGGAGAGCAATCATGGGTGGAAGGGCGATGTCAAAGTTAGGGCGATGTCGTAGGCCAGCTCCCCTATTTACAGGCCTACTCGCGTTTGTGGGGCCATTTTGATTTCGCGACACCGAGTGAAGTGCCCTCCTTCTCCCTGCCAAGTCTAGTATTCACCTCTGCTAACCGCTCCGAGGGCACACCTGCCTGTCTTGCACCTTTTACTCCCCCAGGGTCTACTGCTGAGCTGGCAGGAGGAATGCTCGTTTGTTTTTTCATGAGATGAATCTCAAAGAGAGCCATAGACAAAGAGTCTGAAAGACTGTTAACAATATTTTTTAAATCCTTGACTTCCTGGGCCAGGTCCTGTATCTGGAGCTTGAGGGGCTTGCGCGGAGGTTCTTCACCAGGTGAATCGCCAGTCAGAGGGCTAAAGGGCTTATCTCGATCTAGATGCACTACTGGAGCAATGGGTGGGGGGGGTTGGTGCCCAGGCTTTGCTCTAGATTCTCGGTAAGCAAGCCGGTCTCCTTGCTCTTATCAGTTGCACGGCCAACCGGGCTATTCAGGATTACCTCGGGGGTAGGATGAACCTGGGCCTGTAACACAGTGAACCGATTACTGCAAGGGAAGTCATTTATAAGCGATAGAACAGTATTTTCACACGGAGTTGGGTTAGAGGGGAGCATAGTTAAGGTTGTCGGCTGCGTACCTATATTTTTGGCCTTCATAAACATGGTAGATACCCGCCTGGTGTCAGCAGGAGTACAAGGGTCAGGATGGGCCATCGATGCTGGCGAGTTACTCCTGGTTGATGGGTCAAGTAGAACCTCACAATCTGATATTAAACTATCTATGCGATCCAAGACCCCTTTCTTGCCAGCCGGGCTACACCTCAGAACTTTCTTTTTTAATTTCCTTTTTTGGACTTCATCCAAACCACCCTCAGCAGCTTTCCTTTTACCCATAATGTCAGGTTAACACCAGTTAAATCAAATTCGGACAAGAGTACCTTATATTTGTCAAGTCAGTCAACGTCCACTTTGAGCTGGGCTTCTCAGGGCTGCAGGTAGGATAAAAACAGCCTAATCCCCTTCCACGTGCACACTCTTGTTCCACAGGGGGTGAATCACATATATGCTGGGCGCGGAAAGCTGGAAGCACGGCTACCATCTGGCCTCCCGATGAATTTAATCATAAATACAATAAGAACACTTCCGGGCCGTGGCTGCTTCAATAAACACACCTTGTGAGTCCACACTCGACCCACCAGCCAAGAGGGTAGGTGCAGACGGGCCCGCCCTTGGCCCAGGCTTCGCCCGGGCGCGTCCCGTGCTGCGGGAGTGGCTGCTGGCTTTTGTGCGCCTCTGGGCACAAGAAAAGTGTTGGCGGTGGCTCACGGGCTGCAAAGGAATTCGGGACTACTAGTCTCCTGGTCCCGGTAGGCTCTCCTGGTATCCCGCACTGCAGGAGTGGCTGCTGGCTTTTGTGCACTCCTGGGTGCGAGAAGAGCGGCGGCGGCTCACGGGCCGCAAAGGAAGACTGGACTAGTAGTACCCTGGTCCTGGTAGACTCTCCTGGTATCCCACGCTGCGGGAGTGGCTGCTGGCTTTTGTGCGCCTCCGGGCGCGAGAAGAGTGTCGGCGGCTTACAGGCCGCAAAGGAAGCCGGGACTAGTAGTCCCCTGGTCCCAGTAGGCTCTCCTGGTTCATGACTTCACACTTATGGTGTGGAAAGTCGCTAAAAACTGACGTCAGCGTGCTGAGGTGGCACCTATATAGGCACTGCACACATCACTTCCAGCGTGGACATTGCCACGTGAAGCTGGACGACGGCATCTACTTGTGTATAGGGGTACTGCTCTCCAAAAAGAAATGTGATCCAGTCTGACGTCTGGGGATAATTCTAAGGTAAGGAATCTGCGGCTAGATAGTCTCAACCAGATAAGGCTTTACCAAAGGTATGTAACTTGTTCGTTTTGTCCACCACTGTGCTTGTTCCCCCTGTGGAACATTAAATATTACACCTTCAAACATTGTGCAATAATACCTGTTTAGTATGCTAAAGAATGTTTTAACCTGTACCTCTACCCTTGACCATTCACCTGCTGTTGCTGTATACTTTTTAAACAGACGATTTGCAAAATGTCTCATTAAAGCCTTCATTGATTGTGGCAAGTGGGCAATTCTCTCTACAGAATCAAATGTTTCCACATGGGATCGCAACATTGTTCTTACCACGGTCCTTGGTCTCCCTTTTGAACCAACACATTCACACTCACTCCAAGCTTTTTCATGGAAAGTTGTACTCCTGGTTGCCATTGTCCTTGTGCCGAGTAAGTGAAATCCAGGTACTATTGGTTGAAGAATCTTTCATTCAAGTGCACAAAGACATGGTGATTTTTTTTTTATCCTTGCGCTCATTCCTTCTTAAGGTAATGCCATCTTCTCATCTTAGTCTGTCAACTGAGCTTACAACATTTTTCCTAAAGAATATTTTCTAGACATTAAACATGCACTTGTGTGCTACATAGATGGAACAAAACCTATAGGGAAGACTTTTTATTTTAAAGTTTGGGTATTGAGGGCGGAGCTATGCCATGGAGCAAGATGGCAGCTCATTGATAGGTTCTGACACTTGGTAAGATTTACTCTGCCTACCATGCCGCAGACACGTTCCCGATTGCGCATCTGGTGGCGGAGTGACTCGAGGTGAGCGCCCCCCAGCATTCAGAGTGCTGGTGGCAGCACCTGGTGCCCTTCCTCCCAACTCCCCTCTATTGCCCCCCCCACCTCCCCAGGAGTGAGGTGCTCCCATCCCCAGACCTCTCCTGCAGGGAGGAGGGACCCAGAAGCGGGAAACAGCCTTTACAATGATGTCTGAACCCTGCATGCCTTTACCACACAGGCCTCACAACGCAAGCGTCTTTACCATGCATGCCTTTACCACACAAACTTTCATAACGAATATACCTTTACCATGCATACCTTTACAATGAAAATGTAAGTATGTTGCAGGTAAGTGTAATATATATATATATATACACATACATATTCACTGAAAAAACAAAGCCTACACGGACGTTATAGTTAGGCTCATATTTCACTTGTACAAAAGCAGGGAAATTCAGCAGTTATATTTACCTGAGCTAACTGTAACTTACGCCCCAACAATGAACTGCTTATGGCCTCACATATTACATTATTCATGTCCGGTGATGGCTGTTGAAATCACTGATGACCTCTCAACTGACATCACTGATGACATCATCCAGTGAGTGTGTGTTTTTTAAGAATTTGATTGTTAAACATATATTAAGCTACTACAAAAGTTAAATTCGTATACTAGGTATACTACTAATGAGTGATACTATTTATAATGTGTTATCTGAGTGACTGCGTGTATCCATGTGTGAGTGCCTGTGTGACTGTATGAATAAGTGACTGGGTGTGTAAGTAGCTGTATGGGTGAGTGAGTGCCTGTTTGAGTGTGTGTTTGGTTAAGTGAGTTGCTGTATTGGAGAGTGGGTGTATGTGTGAATAGTTGTATGGGTGAGAGTAGATGTGCGAGTGCTTGTATGGCTGTGTGAATGGGTATGTATGTGGTGTGAGTGATTGTAAGGGTGAGTGAGTGGCTGTATGGGTGAGTGGGGGGGTATGTGACTGTATAGGTGAATAAGTGGGTGTGAGTAAGTGTATGGATGAGTTTGTGGCTGTTTGTGTGAAAGACTTGTATGAGTAGCTGTATGGGTGAGTGAATGGCTTTGAGTGAGTTGGTGTGATTGGCTCTATAGGTATGTGGATGTGTGAGTACTTGTATGGGTCTGTGAGTGGTTGTGGTTTTATGAGTGGTTGAGAGCTTCTGTTCAGAGGCTGTGGGGGTGTGAGTAGCTGTATGGGTGAGTGAGTGGGGGTGAGTAGTTGTATGGGGAAGTGAGTGGCTGTATGAGTGAGTGTATGGGTGTGTGAGTGACTATTGGTGAGTCAGTGAGTGGGTGTGTGAGTTGTATGAGTTTTTGTGGGTGTGAGTGGATCTGTGGATGATGTCATCAGTGATGTCACTGACTGTCGTGAGTGATGTAATATGTGAGGTCATAAGCACTGCATTGCGGGGGCATGAATTATAGTTGGCTCAGGTAACTATAACTGCTGAATTTCACTGGTTTTGTACGGGTGAAATGTAAGCCTAACTATAAGGTCCCTGTAATCTTTGTTCCTTTCAATTTCCACGTTTTTAGGTCTCGCGCCTAGCGTTGCAGTGCGCAGCACTGCTCGCGCAGCGCGAGACCTTTAGAAAGGGCTTCAGAAAACGACCCACACGCTCGTGCGTCTGGTTTTGTTTTCGGAAGCCCTCATTGGCTGGAGCGTGCGTTTTATTAAAAAAAACGGCACGCGATTGGGCAAAGGCGGGCGCATGTCCCGCCTTCGCTCCTCCCATTCCCGACGGTGGCCAGAACGCGCAGCAGCGCGCGTTCGCCTCGCTGCCGCTGCCGCGCTCCCTGGCCCCCGCTCCTCTGTGGTGCGCGCGCACCACTGGTTTAGAAGTACAGCCTCCCCTCCCTTCCTGTTTTGCAAGCAGCTTCCTTCGAGGATCGGACACCCTTGTTAAGCCTGGTAACAGCATGCCATGAGTGAAAAAGATGATTTTCTTGTGCCAATTTTGGTTGTGACACCAGTATTCACGTTTCAGGAGAAAACTGCATCACAGTTGTGCTTGAGTTTGCTTTTTAATGTCGCAGGACCAGTACTTGCCCCAGAATTGATTTCTAAAAGCAGCTTGCAGACCCCAACAACCGCAATGAAACACTCAGTCTGAACCACGGCTCGCTTTTCGGATTCCCTTCTTGTGACCTGTCTTTCTCTTGCACTGCACATAGTCAGAGCCCTGAGGAGCGCGGCGATCTGCCTACAAGTAACATGCAGTTTTCTTGCCACTCTAGGATTTGCAAATGTTGTCAACACGTCCTGTAGTAAAAAAGCGCTGTGATGCCATAACTATGTTAGAAAGTGCTATGCAAAGACAAATGGCATAAAAATATTGCATCCGTAAAAGATCTCTTCCCTGAAGGAACGTGGCACCTGATAGTGAAGGTTCTGGGTGAGGTGCTTTAAGACTGACCATATGTTATATTAGCTCGGAACGCCATCCTTTATCTAACGCGAAGCAGCCACGCGCACCCTTCAGTGAGTGCAGCAAACTTAGGCAGCTGGCAGCGCATTCCGACTCTGAGGCAGCAGGACCCGCAGACAGACAAGGGAGGCCGCGTTTATATGCACCGGCAGCAGAGCAGGGAAAGGGAACCAGTGACGGCAAAGAAAGAAAAGAATACTTTTAGAAGGGACGGCAACGGCGAAAACAAAAAGGATTTGCAATGAAATAGGTGTCGCATTTGCGAAATGTTGAGTTATTGGCATTGTCATTTACAATGCCAATAGCTAAAACGTGCGTAAATGCGAAACCTATTGCATTGCAAATGCTTTTTTTCGTTGGTATCCTTTCCCAGATGGCAGAATGCGTTCTTGGAAAGGCTAAAAAAACATTTGGCAAAGCCATAGGTATCACAGGTGAGACCTATTAGCTTTGCAGATGCTTGTAAACAAGGCTAACACTATCAGGGCAAATGTTTCACCTTATTAGTACAAATTTGACACCCAAATACAGTTACTAAGCAACAGAAAGGTGACCAGCGAACCGTTGAGAACGGCCTTTTGCTTACAGTAGCAGGTGTCATGTTTCTAGTAACATTTGCTCCGTTTGAGTTTGAAAAATGTTTTTAACAGCTGCAATTATGCAGCAGATGATTGATTGTGTGCAAAATGCAGCAAATCCACAAAGCGCTGCAGCCGCATATTTACAGTGGGTCTACCTAGATTTCACATGTACCACGAACAAAAGGTTATACTCTGATCACCTAGAAAATATGCAATACTTATAGATCCATTCTGAAGGCATGTTTGTATACAATCCAAACGATGGCATGGGAGTACGTAACACATTTTAAGTAAAAAGAGGGTAAGAATTGACTCAAGCAAACGTGCAATCAAGCAAACACATTTGTCCCAGTGAATGTATATGATTCAGTGAAAATATATAGCTAGACGAAAATATACTTTCGCAAAAATGTAGATTTGCAGAAACAAGTACATTACAGTGTTATAGTAATTATATAGCACTTCATACCCCTAATGGGGTCGCAAAACGTTCATATTTGCATCAGAGTCCAGGGAGTCCTTTAAGAGATCATAATGAATCTGGGTAATGGTTTAAGATAGACCACCGTGTGAAGTGTTAATTGAAGTGCATGACGTTTGATAACTTATTCCAAACATGGCATCATTGTGCATATGGTGTTGAGGAGTGGCATGAGAATAGACACGTTCAAGCGTATGGATAACCAGCGTTTTTTATGGTCAAATATAATGTAGCTATAAAAGAGACCCTTTTTGGTACTCTCTGAAATATAAGATGGTTGCAAATTACTCTTAATCTTGAAGGGAGGGAGTTCCAATTCATAGCCATTTAGGTTGAGGAATTATCCTCAAGTGAGATGGTAGGTACAGAATGTTTTCTGAAGAAAGTCGGAGCTGGAGCCTGAATGGCACTATGAGCCATGCACAATGTTTCGAAGGCAGTCGGTATAGAGAATGAAGAGCAGATGCAAGGCCTGACCGGATATTAAGCCTAAGGAGGTGTCTCACAGCTATATTATCTGTAGCTTCCAGGCCGCTTGGTGGGATGGTATGTGTCGTTTGTGTAAATTACGGTCAGATAAAAAGGGCGACGATGGCTTTTTACCTATTGGTGGAATCCTAGGTAAGGGAAGAGTCCACGTGGTCGTCTCATTGTATAACAAGCATTTGCTATGCAATAGGTCTCGCATTATTCAAGTTTGAGCTATTGGCATTGCTAAATAATGCAACACCAATAGCTCAAACTTTAATAATGCGAGACCTATTGCATTGCAAATGCTTGTTTAAAAATTGTTTCCTCATTATAACGTCCCTGTAACGTTTGGTTTTTTTCAGTGAATTTTAAAGGTTTTTTTTTTTTAACCTCATTTCCTCAGTGAAACCTGTAAACTTTGAGAGTGGGTGTGCGAGGCTGTATAGGTCATTGAGTAGGTGTGTGTGAGTACCTGTCTGTAAGTGAGTGGTTGTATGGGTCCCTGAGTGGGTGTGTCAGTAGCTGTATGGGTCCATGAATGGATGTGAGTGGCTGTGTGGGCCTGTGGGTTGGGGTGTCGGTGTGAGTCTGTGACTGCATCTGTGAGTCGCGCTATGGGTCTGTGAGTGTGTGTGCGCGAGTGCCTGTTTGGGTCTGTGAGTGGGGGTGTGACTGTGTGGGTCTGTGAGTGGATATGTTTGACTGTGTGGGTCTGTGAGTGGATATGTGTTCACCTGTGAGTTATTGTGTGAGTGCCTGTGTGGGTCTGTGAGTGGTGCTATGGCTGTGTTTGTGGATGTGTGAGTGGCTGTGTGTGTGGATTTTGGGTATTTGCATTCCTAGGATATTTAAAATGGAGAACCATGGACTCTGCTGTCACGTGGAGACAAGAAAGAAACCACTTGTCAGTCACTACAGATCATATTGCGCTGCAATAGATTAATGATGCACTCACTTCCATTAAAGATTTCATATCGTTTTTTTCAAGATAGAATACAAGAGGGGATACACTTGTTTTGCCTTCCCCAAGCCCAAGCAGTTAGGATTGTTTGTGCTTTACTGAAATGGAGCTTCAGCTGGGGCACCTGCTATGTTTATATTTGTAATTGCTTCCCATTGAGGTTTAATTTCTGTTAAATTAGCATAATGGCCATTTAGGCCCCGGGGACCCCATCCTCTGGGCCACATTACAATGGGGGGGCGAGGCTCCACTCCCCGGCTTTATGCCCCAGGGACCCCATCCCCGAGGCCCAGCTTTGAAGTGCTGGGTGCCCTGGAGCCCACCCAGGGCACCCAGTCAGCACTGTTGGGGGTGCCTGATTGCCCCAGTGGTCCCTGCCAGCTTCCCGCCTCCAGCGGGAGCCGGGCTGTTTATGGCCCAGGAGGGGGCAGTGCGACCCTCCCCTTCCAGTATTATTTTATAGGCACCAGAGAGGTGGTGGTCCCCAGGGTCTGGGGGAGGGGCAGGCGCCCCCCACAAATTGTTTTTATTGCCCTGGGGAGGAAGTGGTCTCCAGGGCTTCTATAAAGCCCAGGAAGTAGTTCTGCATGCCCCCCTCCACTATTCAACATAAAGCCCAAAGGAGGTGGTGGTCCCCGGGGCATCTCTGAAGCCCAGGATGGGGGGGGTCCACGTGGCCCCCCTCCATTTTTATAAATAAAGCCCCAGGGAAGTGGTGGTCCCTGGGGCTCCAAGAGCCTTAGGAATGGGTTCCATGCGTTCCCTCCTTTTAAAAAAAAAAAAAAAAAAAACTGCACTCAGGACCTGGCCCCTCCGGGGGCTCTTTTCGAAACTTTTTACAAATTTATTTATTTTTTGTTTTTCAGTCGCGGATCCAGCCACGATTCCCGCCGATTTTTTTTTTTTTTTTTTTTTTTTGTGATTTTTTTAAATGCTTTTTTTTCCCCTCGCAGGGTCCAAGGGGGACACCAGGACCAGGGCTATGGGGCCAGGGTATTCCCTTTTCTTTATTGTTTGCTTTTTTATTGTGACTCGGTTGAAGCCAAGTCACAAAATGGCTGCCAAAACTTCCTGGTTGAAGTGTCGGCAACCAATTCGAGCTCAGCACGAGATTGGGAGGGTTCTTCGAGCCTTCGCATTCCTAGATATGCAAATTTGTTTTACTTTAATATCTCCCAAACTACTGAACAAATTTACACCAGATAACAAAAAGCACTCTTTCTCGACCAAGAGCTACTTTTCTCCCAAATTTGGTGTAATTCTGTGCAGCGGTTCGGGCTGTAGTAGTGTCTAAAATCCCTATGGGAATTAACATTGGAAACACCCTTTTTTTCCCTTTTTTTTTTTTTTTACCCCTCCCCCCCCCCCCTTTTTCTCAGAGCTTGTTTGACAGATCGCCCCAAAATTGTCCATGCACAGCTAGAATCGCCGGCGCACTTTTTTGGGGAAATTTTGTGAAGATTCGTCAAACAGCGCCAAAGATATTGGCAAGTCCGAAAAGTTTTTCCTATGGAAACATGGTCCTAACTATAACTACCTACTGGCGACTGCCAGAAGGTTGTGTGTGTGTGTGTATGTATGTATGTATGTATATAGGCGAAACGCGTCATGGCAGGCACTATGCCTGGTCATCTGGTGGTGAATATCCAGCAATAAACTTCACTGCTTTTTCTGCACACGATAACGCTGGTGTCAGTTTTTTGAGCGCAACGAGGTCCGTACCTGGGTTTCCTGGCAGCGATCGTCGGGCCAGGGTTTGGAGCTTCGATATACATATATATATTTCACCAAATGCCACTTAGACCATCGAACATTTTGAGGACAGGATATCTGAGGACATGGATGTCTGAAATCCGATGAGTGCTCCATTACCCTGGTGGATTTTTGGTGGTACATTGTTCCGTGAGATGCCGCTCTCACGAAGGAGCACCCGTCCTCAAAGTGTTTGATGGTCTAAGTGGCATTTGGTGAATTGTTTATTTGAAACCATCAGAACAGTCAGTATCCATATGGATACAAAACCCGCTGGTGGAGAGCCGGGACATTACTAAATGTACAATATGCTGATTACCAAACCAGTGGTTGCGGGTATGTATCATGAGTATGAGACACATGTATGGCTGGACGAGTAATATAGACTGATATTTGTAATGTCCTTATTTATGGGGCGGCAAAAGACTACGTAACGCAATTGATTAAACCGAAATGTTATGCGGCTTGCTCCCACTAAGGGATTTAGGATTGGTACTATAACTATTAATCGTGAGCGTGCGTATGGTTTTGTGTGGTTTCACTATGGCTATGAAGATTGGACGTCACACGCCGAGATGGCCGCTGCGGAATTCGTCCGATTCACTGTGAAGTAGTAGTCCTTTGTCTGTGACCCCAAACATCATCCAATGGGAGGAAAATAAAACATATAAATAATGTGCAATGGATAGAACTGTTGTTTGACCAACATTGAAAAAGGCATTATGGCCGAAACGCATCTGTTGGATTGAATAAAATGTCTGAAATCCGATGAGTGCTCTATTTCCCTGGTGGATTTTTGGTGGTATATATATTTTTTTTTCACACAAAAAAACAAAGGTTGCAGAGACGTTATAGTTAGGCTTACATTTCACTCATACAAAACCAGTGAAACTCAGCAGTTCTAGTCCGAGCCACTGGAATTTTGCGATTCTGCGGCCGTAGCAAATTTTACAAAATTATAGATTTGTTGTATTTGTCACTTTAGTCATCATACGCCGCATAATCTGTACATTTAAACAAATCAAGAAATAGTTTCTAGTTCAAACGGTTCAAAAGTTACTAAAAATGCAGTGACGTGTTGCAGTGGAAGGCCCTTTGCAGTGCTGGACTGGTCACCTTTCTATTGCTTATTACTATATTTGGGAGTTAAAGTGGTACCAATGCGGTGCAACTATTGCCCATTCAGTGTTATCAAGTTTAAAAATCATGGATTAATGAAGTAATACATTACAATATGTGCCACATAATGGTGCATAATTTGCCTTTTCTTGCCACATAATTTGGCTCTATCCTGCCGCTCAATTCCAGTGGCCCTGGTTATAGTTACCTGAGCTAACTAACTTACGCCCCCACACTGCACTGCTTATGACTTTACATCACTCATGACATGGTCAGTGACATCACTGATGACATCACCAATATCTCAAATGACATCACTGACTACATCATCCATTGAGTGTTTTCTAAAAGTTTGAATGTTAAAAATATATACCAAGGTACTACAAAAGTTAAAATAGTATACTTTCTGTACTACTGAGTGATACTATTTGTAACCTATATTATGTGAGTGGTTGTGTGACTGTCTGTATGGGTGTGTGAGTGGTTGTGTGACTCTGTATGGGTGTGTGAGTGGCTGTGTGAATGGCTGTATGGGTGTATAAGTAGGTGTGTGGGTGAGCGAGTGGCTGTGAGAGTGACTATTGTGAATGAGTGGGTGTGTCAGTGACTCTGTATGGGTGTGTGAGTGGTTGTATGGGTAGGTGAGTGGGTGTGTAAGTGACTGTGGGTGTCTGAATGGCTGTATGAGTGAGTGACTGGCTGTGTAAATGGCTGTATGGGTGAGTGAATGGCTGTTTGAGTGGGTGTTTGGTTAAGTGAGTTGGTGTATGAGTGGCTGTATTGTAGAGTGTCTGTTTAAATGGATGTATGGGTGAGTTTGCGGATGTGTTAGTACTTATATGGATGTGTGAATGGGTATGTAAGTGGTTGTGTGGGTGAGAGTGCTTGTATGGGTGAGAGTGCTTGTATGGGTGAGTGAGTCACTGTGTTGAGGCTGTATGGGTGAGTGAGTGGGTGTGTGAGGGACTGTATAGGTGAATAAGTAGGTGTGTGAGTAGCTGTATGGGTGAGTATGTGACTGTGTCAGTGGCTGTATGGGTAAGTGACTGGTTGTATCGGTAAGTGACTGGTTGTATGAGTAGCATTATTGGTGAGTGAATGGCTGTGTGAGTGCCTGTATGAGTGAGCGGGTGTCTGAGTGGCTCTATGGATGAGTGGTTGTAAGAGTACTTGTGTGGGTCTGTGAATGGGCATGAGAGTGGCTATGTGGGTGGGTGTTTCTGTGGATGTCATCAGTGATGTCACGGACCATGTCATGAGCGATGTAATATGTGAGGTAATAAGCAGTGCATTGTGGAGGCGTAAGTTATAGTTAGCTCAGGTAGCTATAACAGCTGAATTTCACTGGTTTTGTACGAGTAAAATGTGAGCCTATCTATAATGATTCTGTAACCTTTGGTTTTTTCAGTGAATTTTTAATGTTTTTTAAATTCAGTTTCCCAACTATAAAATCACTGTAAGCCCGCTAAGCTTGCGGAGTTCTGCAACTCTGCCTACCACGGAGAACGCGGAGTTACTGATAACCTCCACACTCCGCAACAGAGCGGAATTTTTTTTCCTGTTACCGCGCATGTCATGCCTTTTCGCGTGTGCGATGAGACTTGACGGGCACTCGCCAGCAGCCGGCTAACCCTCAGCAGCCAAAGGAAGTTTATTCTCCCCAGCCAGTAGTGCGACGCAAGGCCTCTTTGCAGAGTGGTTGAGAAAGGGGGTGGGGCCTCCGACAACTTCTCAGCAATCCAGCTGTGGGGGACTTACTTGTCACAACAATAGGGGTTCTTGGCACCCAACGTCCCTCAGCAGCCAAGGGGAGTTCATCCTCTAACCAGTAGTACGCCAGGAGGCCCCTGTGCTGGATGGTTGAGAAGGGAGGTGGGGCCTCTGACGACGTCTCAACAATCTGTTCCCCGGGGCCCTGCCATTACCAAATGAGGTAGGGGGCCTTTCAGCCCGGGGGACCCCATTCCCCGGGGCCCAGCCATGGTTCTCTGGGTGCACTCTGACTGTGGGGGGAGGCTGAAGGCCCCCACAGTTCCTGCCTGCTCCCCACATCCTGCAGGAGCTGGCATTGCCTTCACACACAGGGAGCTGCAAAACATGCAGCTCTCGGCATGTGAAAGCAATTAGTCTGTTTCCCTGCTCGCTTGACAGCAGGCAGGGACACAGACGAATACTCTGCTTCCAGAAAGTGAGAGCATTTCTCTGCTCTCGCTTGCTGAAAGCTGTGTTTTTACTTTGGCTTGGTGAGAGCAGTTAAAGCTCTGGCCAAGCCACAGCAAACGGCTATAGCAGGAGCTGGCCCTGGGAGGTGGCAGTCCCCAGGCTCATTTATGGCTTCAGGAGGGGGGCCGCATATATACATACATATATACACACACAATACCCTTGAGTGTCGCTGGTGTTGAGTGCTCTATTCTGGAACTGCTTTCCACTTAAACTAGCGAACTACCTAGAGTTCGCTGCTTCTTTTTTGCACATATATATGTGTGTGTGTGTATATATGTGTATATATATATATATATATATATATATGTATGGGTTTTTTACTATCCTTGGGGGGGACTTCCTCCTAATCGCACCACACAAGCAATCTCCAGTCATAGAAAAATTGATGAATCCGCGAACTGTTCTTAACTGTACGCCACACATCGTTGATTCCGCAACCTCTCTGGGAATAATGCTAGACAAGAGTCTGAACATGCAGAAGCACATTAGTACCCTCACCAAAGGAGCGAACCTCCAACTCAGCATCTTAAGGAAAATAAAACCTTTTCTCCCTCCACATGACATAAAGGTTGCGGTGCAACCCTTAGTGATCTCAAAGCTGGATTATGGCAGCGCAACCCTTTGCGGCCTTCCAAGATCGAAGAAGGCTCCTCTTAGTGTTGCCCTCAATTCTGCTGCAAGGCTCTTAACAGGAGCTAAAAGATACAACCATATCTCGCCAGGTCTGATATCCCTGAACTGGCTTCCATATGAAGCTCGGATACATTTAAAAATTACATGCATGGCACCTAAAGCCATTCATTTCAATACCCCGCTGTACCTCGCTCAAAAACTGGAGCTCTCAGGTGGATCGAGAGCCTCCAGAAGTGCCAGCACTCTACTGCTCAAACCACAAAAATGCAAGAAAAAAAAAACCTACAATCGAGCCTTCTCCGGTATCGCCCCGAGGATTTGGAACTCCTTGCCCCCCTGAAGTCAGGCTGAATCCTTCTACTGTCCTTTTCAAAAAGGAAGTCAAAGTGCTATTGATGAACAAATTTCTGCCTTAGAAAGGGAGCTTCCAAGGAGATTGAGGCCACCCTTGCAGGTTTGAGTCTTAGCTGCCAAGGCTCCCGTGGGTGCCCGGCTCTACAAGACTGTTAACTTTCTTCTTTGTTTGTTCTGTTTTTTTACCGCTTGTATCCTTCTTGATGTATAAACTGTAAAGCGCTCCGATTCCCTCGGTGGTCATGTTCGTGCTATAGAAAACTTTCTAAATAAATAACACACTCGCGCTGTGGGACTTGAACCCAGGTCCCCACAAGGCAATGTCCTTTAAATGTTAAAAAATGACTTAAGGAATATGTCAATTTTTACAACTTTTTTTAAAAATTGCCTTGTGGGGACCTGTGTTTCATAAAGTGTGTTTATATTTTTGCTCAGCGCTGCCCCTGTAGACAGGAGGCGATACTGCAGTCTTAAACACACGCTGCATTTAAACACACTTTGTTCACCAGGAACCACATGCTAGCAGCAGAAAGCGCTGACATTTCAAAGGAAAAGCTACATAACCATGTGTTAAAAATATTTTTCATGCAAAGTAACCATTTCCCTATTTATTAAAGTAAAACTTTCTTTACATGAAGCTTTTGAATTTAGACTGTATGTGTCTAAAATTGTTAGTGTTTTTTTTAAACCTTGCTAAAAGCAATTTGGGTCTATTTCGAATCCCATATTACTTCACTATTGCAGTTTGACCTGTCTCCGCAATTAAATAATGATGGTGCTCTGCACTGTGGTACAACATGAACTGATCTGATCGTTTTCTGCATATAACTTAGAGGCATTATTGCCTATTGTTATATTTTAATGTTTCTATCAGGAATTCAAAGCCTTTGTGTTGCTTTGCCTTTGATTACATATTAATATGCACTAAGAAATACGTTCTTAAGATAATGGCTAGATGAGTGAGTGACTAGTGTTGCATTGTGCTAACAGCTGTGTTCTCACAGACACCGAACTGTAGTAATGTTATGCCCACAGCATGGGTAAGTTTAATTTTAACAGAAAAGGCATGTTCTTAGAAAATTAGTGACGCTCCTACCCTAAAAATACCCTTACCACCCAAATACCATGCCCACCCTACCCTTACCACCCAAATACCCTTACCCACCCTAATACCCTTACCCACCCTAAAACCGAAAAATACCATTACCACCCGTTTACCCTTACCCACCCTAAACCCTAAAAATACCCGTACCAAATACTCTCACCCACTATATATATATATATATATATATATATATATATATATATATATATACACACACACATACTTACTTACCTGGCATATACTTACTATTTTGCTGTAAAGGCATGTGTGGTAAAGGAGCATGTGTGTTAGACTTGCGTGGTAAAGTCAATGCATGGTAAAGGTATTGCACGGAAATGGATGCGGGGTAAAGGTATTGAGGTATTGCATGGTAAAGGCAGCGTTGTAAAGGTTGTTTCCCCTCAAACTGCATTGCTGTTTGAATTAATGAAAATTGGGTGAATGTTCACTCGGGGCATTTAAAACTATGTGGCAATAGAGGACACCTTATGTACCAGGTTTGAATTAATTATGAGGCAAGGAAAGTCAAATTATGTGGCAACGAACATAAAATAAGCAGCATACCACTCAATTAAATGAAAACTATTTAGCACATCCTATGGCATTTTTTCCTTGTTTTTTTCACATCTTAACAAATATTTGCACAATATGGTTTTGCGGCTATAGAAAATGATGTAGGTTTCTGAAGAAACCTAGACATGCTAACAAATTCTAAAAATGTTTTAAAGTGTTCATGAAGAGTGTGGCATAACCATTTTATGGGAGAAGAGTGTATGACAGCGGATAAGGTAGAATAGCTCCTACTGACTACTTTTTCCACTCCGACACTTATCAATGCAGGAGGTCTGAGACAAACCCCAGAATATCCTTTCCTCCAGCATTCTCAGGAGTCCCATAAATGCAGGTGCTGTCCCATCTGTTAGAATCCTCAAGCTGCACATTGGAACATACATGTCCCTAGCCAAGGATGGAATTCAGTTGGTCCCCAGAAATATCCACCCTCTTCTGTGATGTCATGCCAAGCCTGAAATTATGTGATATTAGAGCATATTGATGTGACTTCCTGTGATATTTTAGAGGTTGTGCCCTCAACTGATAGATACTTTAACAGCCGGAAGTTACTTCTTGATGGAGTCGTGGTCCTTGCCATTCTTCTTTTGGCAGCAAATAAGAGAACATTTAGGGGGCTAAGAGTGGGCCAAAGAGTCATCCATTTGATGTGAACAGCAGCTAAAGGGTAAGGGATATCGCTTCAGTTACCACTGTCATTCAGTGAATAAAACTAAAGCGTTTTGACACTTGAGAAGATCATCAGGGGAAGAATAGTAATTTGTGTAATTTTGGGAATATCATGTTGCGCTTTCTTTTAGGCCTTTTCATAGAATTACCTCGGATGCCCTCAAATATGAATTAGACCAACATCCTCTCACGCCGAGTGGCAACATAGAGCAGGATGCCGAGGCCCTAGCTAAGTGGGTCTCACAAGGGACCTTGGCCCTTGCTCCTTTGATCTCTCATCCCCCTAAAATTGCTAGATACTCTGCTCCCTGGTTTAATGGTACCCTGCAACAGTGTAGAAGGGATTGTAAACGTAAGGAAAGAGTATGGAGGAGAGATTTTAACGTGGAAAATAAAAGATTACAAAGAGGCCTTAAAAGACTACCATAAAAGGATACAGGAAGCCAAGAAAAGCTTCTTTGCTTTTAAAATTGAGGCCGCAGGGAACAAAAGCAGAGACATTTTTGGCATTGTTAAAAGCTTCTCTTCACCTAGGGCTATGACAAGGCACTCCTCTCCCTCAGCTGACTGGACTAAAAAGTTAGCTAATTTCTTCCACACGAAGATTATAAAATTCAATCTTCTTTTGATGTCTTAGATGAGAAAGAAGTGCAGGCCTCCTCTTCGACTGCCCCCCAGAATCAGGCGGGCAGCACCTCCCTTTCTCTCTTTCCTCCCTTGCCCTTAGAGACATCCTTGGCAATTATGAAGGGCCTCAAGTCTGGCTCACCTGCGGACCCTTGTCCGGCCAAATTTATGGCTGCCATGGCGGAGATTTTAAATCCAACAGTGAATAGCTTTCTTAATGTATCTCTGCATAGTGGTCAGGTCCCAGTAAGTTGGAAGAGCGATACAATAATTCCCTTATTGAAAAAACCTACGGCGGATCCACTGGAATTATCTAACTACAGACCCATCTCTTTGCTGTCTCTCTTTGCAAAGACAATAGAGAAATACGTTCACACGGTGATCAGCGATTTTGCTGAAGCCAATAACATTTTCCATTCGAGCCAGTCTGGTTTCAGGCAGAACCTTAGTACAGAGACGGCGCTGCTGGAGGTCTCCGAATCTATCAAAGAAACCCTTGATAAAGGAGGCAAAGCAGTTCTTGTTCTTTTAGACCTCTCTGCGGCTTTCGACACCGTGCCCCACGGCCGCCTCCTGTGGAGGCTACGGGAGTGTGGACTTGGAGGCACGGTGTTGAAGTGGTTCTCCTCTTTTCTGAAGGACAGATACCAAGAAGTCTGGCTGCCCCCGTTTGCAGCCAGTATCCCGCCCTTGAACGTTGGCGTGCCACAGGGATCTATCTTGAGCCCAGTACTTTTTAATATGTACATGGCTCCCCTGGCTACCCTAGCAGAAGAGTGCGGGGCTATGATTATATCATATGCCGACGACACCCAGTTGCTCTTCACCTGTAAGAAGGGGGAGGAGTTCAATGGGGAGAAGATAAATGCCTGAAAGAAATTTTTGCCTGGTTCCGACACAATAATCTTAAATGTAATCCGGAAAAATCCGAAATTATCTTTTTCGGTACCCCTCCACTGGACGCCTGGAAACAATGGTGGCCTACTGATATGTCTTCCCCCCCAGTCAGCAGTTAAGACTGTAAAAAATCTGGGAATGAAAATGGACGACGCCTTATCTATGACATCTCAAGTACAGGCAGTGGCGGACACGTGCTTTGGTCTCCTGAAAATGCTCCGCAGGTTTCTCTTCCTTTTGCCGACCTCTCGCAGAAAGACGGTCGTTCAGGCCCTCATTACCTCCAGACTGGACTATGCTAACGTCCTCTATCTGGGCCTTCCAGAGTTCTTACTGAACAGACTTCAGGTCGTGCCTAACGCGGCGGCCAGGGCAGTCTTGGGGCACAGACCAAGAGACCGGATCTCTCACCATCTGAAGATTCTGCATTGGCTGCCTGTCTGTTGCAGAATACTTTTCAAAGCATTGGTCCTGGCCTTCAAAGCTCTACACGGCATGGGGGCACATTATATTTGCAGAAGAGTTTCGTATTACGTGCCTGGCAGAGCTCTGAGGTCAGCACACCAACAACTAATTATTACTCCAAAATGTCTCAGAAGTCGCCGCGGTGGACGGTCTTTTCAAGTGCAAGTGGCTAGACACTGGAACAAACTGCCTCTTTCGCTCAGGCAGGCCACGAACATATTGGCGTTCGGGGGAAAAACTAAAAACCTGGCTGTTCCAGCAAATAGTTTAAAGTCCGTTCTCCCCGGTACTGATGTGCTCCTCTGTCAGTCTTTGTTTCTTTCAATCTCAGCGCCGGGACACTCTGTTGAGTAGCTGCGCGCTCTACAAATCCACTCATAACATAATGCTTATGCCAAATTCCTAAAATTATGACATTATGCCATTTTGAGTAATTACACGGCATTTGCAGTAAAAATTCAACATGAACCTGCAATAATTTGTTAAAATTTACTGAAAATGCATGCGAACAAGAGAATGTCAGTAGCTGTTATTTGCGGTGCTTTTATTTAAGTGTGTCCTCACCCCCAAAATTGATGTTTTTGCGCTAACATACAGCGCAAATTGACAGATTTGCATTTTGCATAACTTTGCATAATTTTGCTGTAATTCTGAGTAATTATGCAACATCAAATTATGCAAATATTGCTCACCACTGTTCTTTTATAAAATCTAGGTCAGAGGTAAAGTAACAAAAAAGTAAGTTTAGTACAATGCTGGCTGAATTTATTTTCAGCACATTGTACTCAAAGTTTACTGCACCTTGTGTCTAGTTTGTCTGTGAATAGGTCACATCCCACAGAAACCCTGTTGTAACGTGTTATACCCTTAATTTCAGACATTAATTTGTACACATATATATTGTGCGCAGTGAGGTCCAGATTTCCTGTCCTTCATGTAACAGAATGCTGTGGTACAAACTGCAGTGCTCCGTTGCATGAAGGACAAACAATCGAGCAGCCCCAGATATAGAATCTGTCGCCCATCGATGATGTCTTTGGTGGCACTCATTCTAAAATGGGCTTTCTGGGTTGAGGTCAGCCTAGTGCAATGTGCAAAGTGAAGCCTACAATAGAAATTCCTATATGTAGGCATTTGCCCAGAGGTCAAATATGTAAGATGTTTGCTTCAGCCTGAAGCACATGCTATATGTAATCATCTCCTTTGATATACCACTCAACCTCTTGCTTTTCCCTAGATTCTCTTGGTGCAAAGCCAGATCATGCTACTTTAATAGATCAGGCTTTGCGCCATAATCTGTGAGATGTGCACTATTCTGTCCCAGACATGACTCCTTGGAGTTCATTACCATGGTGTTGACACAAAGGGGTTTTGGCATTGTGGGAGGTTCAACTTCTGGCCAAAATATCTTGCTGCACTGGATTGTTGCTGCTCTTTGCATTGCGCAAGTAACAGCACCAACTCTAGTAAAGCTGGTCCCAGGAGGTTGCTGTTTAAAAATGTCTTATTAGCATATTTTGATATTTCCTACGGTGGACATGAATCATATTTTGTAAATCTGTTGGACCAGATCCTTGTTCTAATAAACAACATAATGATATGTCCTGACACGTGTGTTTTCAGCTGCTTAGGGGTTTGAAAGATTTCGTCACTTTTTCTGCTAATGGTGAATTGAACAGTGATGTTGAATTTAGTGGCTGTCTTCCCAAAGTTTTTCTCTCTTTCCTAGTAGTTGTTGATTAAGAACCTGTGAAAGTGCCTTGACACCGCTTCAGTATAGTCAGTGCTATATAAATCGACTTACAATATAATCCGATCAACACAGATCTGATAATGACAAATTACGCAGTTGTGATTAATCTCGTCAAATAGAAAAATAAGTTATGAATTCAGGGTACCACATGAACGTAAACATTTGGACAGCAGACTTGTTACAGAATGACTACTTTTGCCTGGTCTGAACTTTCTCTGATTGTACATGATGGAAAAGAATAATACAAACCACTTTTTTTTTTATTTAGTAATATTGATTACTTATTTTGGTTACAAGCCCTTTTGCAACAGTAAGTGATTAATAAATATGAAAGGTAAATACTTTACAAATACTTAATATAATAACTACATCCTGTTTAAACTATCTTGAACACACTTGAGGACCTGCTGATGTTGACGAAAAAAGGCAGACAATAGCCCATAGTCCCGTTTAAACACAATTTACTATAGCTTAGTAAAACAGCACATTTTGTAAGTATTTTTATTAAGTGTTTAGATTCGTTTTTTACATATATAGTGTAAATAGACATATGTATGTTGCCATTCTTAAGTGTGTAGATGTGAGAATTGTGAGATTGATTGGTTTACTGAAAAAAGTAAAACTTTGAGCTTTTCTGGTGTAGTGTGAGCGTGCACAGGGCTCTGTTTGGAATCCTCTGCTCTGTGTCTCTTTACATTGCTGAGTTTGAGAGCAGGTAGCTGAGGTGTGGCTGTGGCAGGAGGATGTGCTGATCCATAACCAAGCAAAAGTCACAACCTGTAACCTGGCAGCGGCGTTTTAGAGTGCCTTTCTCCTACAATGGTACACACTCCTCGGATAAAGGATTGCATTAGCATATGTATAGCAGGTGGACAGACGTCCCTCCCCCCTGAGCAGCCCCTGTGCTTTTCAGCATGCTCCCCAGAAAGGCTTTCAGTCGGAGTTCCCAATCGTGGGAAGTAAACTGTGGTAACACAGAGGTCTCACAGGTGTGTAGTCACCAACAAGCCTATATACACTGTTTAGAAATAACACATATTTATAAAAGAACTGCAAAGTTAAGTTAAATTGCTCCTGTAATATTCTCTGCAGGATAGGGTGCTTTTTGTCCTTGATTTCCTACTTCGTATGTTTTTTAAATGGACAGAAATACTGCTATGAAATTATAACTGCTTGTTTGGTAAGATAGTTTACCCGACTGCATTTCAAGTTAACCAGTTGTGCACTTAGAAATTCAAAGCAGGCACTGAGGGGTTGTCAGTGACCCCAACAGTAGGCAACATTCTGACATTTGAGCATATTTTTATTTTTTGTGATCATACACACGCTCTTTGCATCACATCACATTACCATCAGCCTTGAGTTGAAACTGGATGGTGGCACAAACACTTTACGAAAATACCTCTTAAGTGACCCTGTTTCTTTGGTTCGAACCAGCATTCCACACGAATGCCCTCATTAAGGACTTATTTTATAATTCTCTATAATATAAACGTACAACAATACTGTCTGTGTAACCTCTATGGGGGATATTACCAAGAAATTGCGGTAATTATCGCAAAGCGCGCTTAGCGCTGTTTTTTTTATCGCCGGCTATCGCTGGATTTCATCGCGGAGATAACGCGTTATTATCAACGCTTATCTCCAAGGCGATAAAAAATCCAGCGATGGCGGCGAAACCCAGCAATAGCGCGAGAAATCCAGCGATAAAATCAACGCGCTAATGAAAAGCTTGCTAAGAGGCAGGTGAGGACTTAACCTTACAATCCACCTCCCATTGACTAGAATGGTTAAGTCAGGTTTTTAGCAGGTGTTAGATTCCAGCGATAATCGTGGTTAGCGCAAATTTTTTTATCGCTTCGCGGGCATTGCTATTAGGGGGAAGTTGTGTTTGCGAATGTTTTCAGTCGCTTTTAGTTGGGAACGCCTACTTTGCATGTCATTAGCGATATATATCGCTGACATGCAAAGCGGCACCAAAACGGTCGCTTTCGCCATAAAGCTGTCGCGACAGCTTGCTAATAGGGCGATTGAAATATCGCCGCTTTAGCGGCAAAAAGTGCCGCTAAAGCGGCGATAAGGCCCTTGCTAATATGCCCCCTTTTTAAAAAAAAATTTACTTCTAAGAATGATTAACAGACACAATCCAGCTGCATAAGGTGTTTATATGCTCTGTAATCGCACCATCTACCACAGCATTGTAACCTGAAAGATAGCTCCACTGCCTGACTATATGCCCTGTATTACTCCTTTATCTGATCCCTGCAGTCTTAAGCCAAGACTGTGTGATGTATGTTATCGGAGAGGAAAGTATTGCAACTGCAGAGTGCAAGAGCTGTATCTGAAGGGATAGCTCTGCTGTAATGCATCTAAATTTTGTACCTTTGGGATCCTTCATATGTCACTGATTATTTTAATCAGTACACTAGGCTTAGACAATAGAAACATTACTCAAAGAGGGGACAGAGCTGCACATACAGCACCTGTCTATGATGCTTTATAGGTGTTACTGATTGAATAAAACTAAATTTAAACTTGGCACTCCTGCAGGTTAAATCATGTGTCAAATAAGTTTTAAGTACTGATTCTCATTTAAAGTTCAGCTTCTATGGCTATCTGAAGGCTAGGCAATTCAAAGACAGTGAGGTGAGGGATACTGGACCCTTTTCATAAAAGGACTGGTACCTGATTGGGTGATGGCAATCCCTTGAGTGAGGGCAATGTTAGTGAACTCTTCTACGGCAGCAGATGTTTGAATGTTTTTTATTAACATTTTAGTGCATTCACAACTTAAACAAGCAGGCAGCACTAAGTACTCTCAGAATTACAATCATGAAATAATTGTGACATGCAATGTACAATAATATAAAGGTAATCAGATCTAAGGACTACTGGGTAGGGGGATACAAGGCAAAATTATGGCAAATAAGACATTACACAGACATTACATCATCAGGGTGGCGTCGCCATCGGCCCCAGATGTTCATGTTTCTGTGGTGAGCCTTGGGCTTTGTAGACCAGTTCCTCTGACATTGCCCAAAAATCCATGTCTCTGGTCCAT
The DNA here is from genome assembly GCA_963921515.1 of Calotriton arnoldi. Classification (NCBI taxonomy): domain Eukaryota; kingdom Metazoa; phylum Chordata; class Amphibia; order Caudata; family Salamandridae; genus Calotriton; species Calotriton arnoldi. Next base: position 1,209,932 of record CAWUFW010000022.1, on the reverse strand, counting down.
TCACTCAGTTAAGGGATCTCTACACATCAGTGATGGGCCACATCTCTGTTAGAGACCTGCAGGCCAATTGTAACAAAGGGATGGATTTGGTGAGGACCGCCACCAGGGCCCAGATTTGCTAACATTTGATGCAACACAATGCAGAAAGACAACTTGCTGTGCTGCGTCAAATGAAGAGCAGGAATGCACCATATTTACAAAGATATGGCCCTTTCCTGCTCTCGCTCTGCGCTTGCGCACTGAGTGCTGCCTAGCACCAACGCAGGCATTCTTGTGCCATGTTGCAAGGGTGCTTGCGTTACGGGCAGGATTGGCTTTGTGGAAGAAGGGTCATCTTCATTTACAAAACCAATTCTCAGAGTCATTTTCTTCTTTCTATGTGTGATGCAAAATGCAGCACACGCAGAAACAAGTGTGTCCTCCAAAACTTTTATTGGATTCCTTCAAACAAAGTTAGCAGATTCCAACAAGAAGGTGCACTAATAAAGACAAATGCATTCCAAAAGATGTATGTTCCCAGTTCGGTGTTTTATTCTTCTTATTTGTTTCATTATTCAGAATCACAATGATGTTAGCCAAAACATGTTTCATCCTACAGAGGCATATGAGCCTAGGGGTACCCCTCAGCACAGTACCCTGGCCTGAGAACACCTGACTGAGTACAGAAGCGGAAACCTTCCATGTAGTTCGCAAGGTGGCCCCCTCAAGTTTTGTTACGCTAGTGGGTGGATGCTACAACTGTCAATGAGAGAGGGGATAAGCAACCCGAAGAACAACCATGCTCTCCGAGAGTTTGCTGTGGTCAATTCAGACTGCTCGTGTGGGCCACGTGTGTTGCTCTCAAAGCACGGAATCAATGCTTCATGCATGTGGAGTCAAAGGTAAGCTCCAGCCGCTGTGAAGTAGTTGACGATTACAAAAAATAATGCAAAGAATCTACACGTAGTTGGGCGAGAACCTGTTGGTCAGGCCATACATGAAGGTACCGCGCTGCCACACAAGATAGAATTGCACATTATACAGAGTTTAACGCTGAAGGCAGATTCAACCAGGTGGAAGAAAATACAAATAGACGTTCCAAAAAAAGTAGATGACTAACTGAATTCTTTAAAGAGAGACATTGTACCACAGCAAGCAATGAAGCTGCTCAGTGAGAAGTGCCTGGGGTTATGCTTACAGAGCCGTCCATACCCAAAGTGGGTGTCCACAAAGGTGCCGAATGGGGCTCAGAACAACTTCATAGGTCTCAAAGGAATCAAAAGTCGATACAACCTTAGCAACAGGTGTTGCAAACCAGAGCCGGCATGAGTTGTGTTTGACAGCTGCACGACTACTATCGTAGCTTCTGATTTTGCTTAAATAGTGAAAGATTGTTTCTCCCACAGAGACCAAGAAGAAAGTCACGTTTCCAGTCATTGTCCAGGATGATCCTGAAGCCGGTACGTTGCAAGGTCTCAGAGATACTGAGCAAGAAACTGCACCCAGGAACACACTACTCTCAAGTTTCCCACAAAATATTGGCGATAGACAGCTTCGTTAGAAAAATATTTGATTATTTTATTGATACACTTGAAGAGGCTGATAACAAAGATTATCAAGTATCTCAAAAATCTTGCTGATGGTGTGAAAGAAGTCATAAAGAAAATGCTGTGAACTCATGAATAAATCACATGCCGTCAGATTAAAGAAACATTGAATCTCAAGTTGAATCCAGTACCAAATGTTGATAACGAAGATATATTTTTACTCAAGAACAACAAACAGTTGGTGAAACCATTGATGACTTTGTGGAGAAACTCGATACACTCCACAAACACTGGAGGTTAAATGAATTCAATGATGAAAAAGCTATCCGTCTTAGAGTTATAGATGGATGCTTGTCAGATTAATTCAGGCAGTAAGTGCGGAGTGAAGCAGGGTCTAGTTTTACCATATAGTGCCCCAGGCCCATTCTGTCCACATCTGAAGCACAAGAGTCTCAATTATCCCTGCCAGCCCACAGACAGGGTTGTGTTAAAATTGTCCCCACTCCTATGACCTCTTCGTGTACATCTTTCTGAACATCAAGATGTAGCAATAACAGGATGTGTCTGTCATTTAGGAGAACAAAATTGGCCAAGAGTAGGAGTGGGGGCCAACTGGGACTTTCCACCTTTTGTATTCTTCTGCTTTCTTAAAAAGTTTCCGAGAAGTGACGCAAATGATTTTCGATAAATGTTCAATTTCATTATGATTTATGGTCAAATATCAAGTGACCTTTTGGTAAACTTTTTGTGATGTAGTGTCACTTCCGTGTTTCTAATATTTCCAAGAAGGGACCAAAGTGCGTCATGTTCTGCGGTCAAAGCACCTGCTAATGTCGTGATTCTGTGGTCAATAGTTCCGCATGAAGTAGGTATAAAAGATCTGCTCCTCAGCCCATTCGGCGACCACCTTCTGCAGTGTCTGACACGCGTTGGTGCTCCCGGTCAACCGCTCTATTTTAGGCATCTATTGAGGTTGTAGAATTCATGATAGCTTGAGAATCTTTGTCTCTTTCTCTCATCCCCTCCCTTTCCTTGCATTGACGTAATCTTAAAACTTACAATATTGCATGGTTCAGCTTATTATTTGAAACTTGTCACTTTGACACTTGTTATCTACCAAGATTGCACAAAGTTATTTGATGATTAAGAAATGTGCTTTTTGACATTTATTGTTTAAACTTGCTCTTCGAATAAAGTGGCACTCTGACTCAGTTCCTGCATTTCACACGTCTTATTATTTTAGATAGCACATTTAAAGGGTGAAAAAAAACCACCCTGCAACAGCTGGCGACCACGAACACGGCCGTGCGGACTTTCCAGACTGCGAGGGGTTGTGACACGCCAGTCTTTGCCATCGGTGCCTCTTCCTGACTAACAGCAGCACGTGCCCGGGTAAATCAAAGACTTTTGTTTTTCTCTTTGCCTTGCTCCGGTGTAGGTGTTAGGCTGTGGTGGGGCGAGCACTGATAGGTACGGTTCTGTTTCATGTCACTGTTCCTTGCAGACTACTGTCCTGCCACGAAAGCGAACACCCTTTTAAAATTGACACTTGTGTGTGTAGGCACTGACCCAGGCGTTCCTGGTCCGTTCTATACGTCTCGCAGTTGTGGTTTGTGAGCTCCCTCTGCAGGCTTCAGAGGTAGAGGAGGGTGCGTCTGGCACCCCCCTGGAATAGCATAGTTCAGGGTGCAAGTCCCTGGAATAGCAAAGTCCTGGGTGCAAGTCCCTGGAATAGCATAGTCCTGGGTGCAAGTCCCTGGAATAGCATAGTCCTGGCTGCAAGTCCCTGGAATAGCATAGTCCTGGGTGCAAGACCCTGGAGAGAGCACAGTTCAGGGTGAAAGATCCTGGAATATTGACATTGTCTTTATATTGTGACAAGTGCAGGAGACTGTGTCTGGCAGCTCTCAGCTTTTGCGGGTTCTGATCAACTAAAAGATGTTAACATGAAATAGTTAGCTTATGTTTACTTATAACGATAATTCATTACAAACATCATGTTTCTGCAAGGAATGGGAGTGCTATTATTGCATTAAGTAACTAGCGTTTTTTCTAACTGCGTAGTACATTAGGGGGAAGTTGTTCCTTTAACCACCCTTCACTCTGTGGTTTCCTCTCCTTCTCGGGCAAAGCAGAAATAAACGCTCTTCGTTCTCTTTCCATATTATACTTCGCACCATCTACTTTTCTTTTCGGCCGCTAAAACTTGTGCGCACTTTCTTTTTCTTGTTAATTCCATTGCAAAGGATTTGTCGATTGTTTTTCTCTTGGACCACATGTTGCCTGGCTGCATGGCACGCCTCTGATCTTCTCTCTCTCCTTTTGCCTCTCCCAAGTGACTGGGTTGCGGTTCTTTCTCACATCGGTGCCAGGTGCATCCCTTTCCCTTTGAGTACCTTTACTGTTTTCTTTAACGAGGTCAAATATCTAGGAGTACCAGTATTTATCTATGTTGTGCATTTTTCTTTTTTCTTCCATTTTAGTTTTTATAATGTTGTATTATCATTAGCACACGGTTCCACATCTCCTGTCCTGCCCCTGTCTTCTGAGTAGCAGACTTTCAACGTACTTTTTTCCATTTCCCATTTTCCAACAAGCATGCACCTTCCTAATTGGTGCAAATTGGGCGTTGCTACCGATAGGGTCTACATTACTGATGCACCCCTGCCTTTCGAGCCCTGTAGTCATGGAGTCTTCCACCTGACTATTCAGTCAAAGTGGTAGACGGGGGGGGGAGGGATTTCGTATTCGTTGTTATTAACCACAACACTGTCAGTCACTCCTGTGCAATATTTCCACACGTAATGAACAATAACCACTAGGACATAATTGATCTTACTCTGCACCTAGTACATGGTAGAGCATCCAGCTCTAGTGGTACAATACAGCAAACAGACTCTCAAGAATACCATTTACCACTATTAAGAGCATTCTTAAGGGGTCAGCCACAAGACACGGAGCACATGCCTGCTCTAGAGGCAGACTGCACTACTCCAAACAACACTAGGGAATGAACGCAGCATCAGGGGACTACACAGCACCACAGATTGTTGTGTACCTCATTAACAATTACGTCATTGGTCTTTCAGAAGGTCATCAATCTTCATTCTGGCAACGCCCTTAACAAGTGCTGTCCTCCTGACCGTGTTTCAGGTTTTAGGCGTCAACTGCACCAAAGAACAACAACTGAGGCTGGCAATAGTACACACCTACGCTTCGCAATTATATCTAAGAACAGCTCTATAAATGAAAATGAGTATGGCCACCCCACTGCAGCATGTGCTCAAGAACTTCAGAGGGCAAGAGCAGTGCACAATTAAAAACTGCAGGGAGCTACATAAGCACACAAAGAATTTAACGCACCACAGGCCGCCTGAAGGCACCGTTGACCGCGTTACATTAAAAGATTCCACTACCTTCTTAGAAACCAAATACTTAGGCAGCAAACTTCAGAAACGCAAAGATACCCTAGCACCTCTTGCTAGCCCTAGCTCACCAGTGTTAGGGTCCCCTGACTACACCAAGGAGTTCTACCTGTTCACTCACTGCGACGGCCAAGTCATGACAGCAGTCCTTACCCAGAAATATCCCATGGGCCACAAACACAATAACACAATTTACTGTACATCAACGTGACATTGTCAACAGCCATAATACGTTCCACTAGGCAGAGGCAAAAGTACAGAAATATGATGCTCAGTAAACATAATGCATTACAGGGCAAAGACTTAACGTCCAATGAAATAGTTACACTCGGGGAGGATTCTGACTTCTATGTCGATCCCTTCACTGATAATTTGGCAGGTTGGACAGAAAGACTGCATCCTACACGGGGAGGGAGATGAAGACTGGGACTACGGTTACATAAAAGCAAGTTAAAAAAAAAAAAAAAAGTGGCAGAAATATGCACGTGAATTTGACCTCTCACGACCCACAACAACAAATACCACAGTAACTCATCAAATGCCCCTACTGTTCAAAAGCCCAGATGCTCTCCCTCATTGTGTCCCATGGCCCCAAATTGACAAAGACAATTTGAAAGAACAACTGCCACCGCTAACAGAAGGTGCTAGTTAAATGGATAGCAGTCTTAGAACAACATACAGCTGGTATCACGTTAGCAGTAGGTGACATTAAAAGCCTGCTCACCTCTTTGAAGTACAATATGACGGTACTCCATTAAACAAAATGCACAAGAATTTATGGACGCAGTTGCACAGCAAGTACCATGATGTGCTTTAGCAGGCAACATGCAAGGTGTTGCACACTACATGCAGCCGCAGCACCAAGCAATTCAGCGCCAAATAATTTACTGCTACTTGCCTCCAATTCAACAACAGCCCAGGCAGTAAAGAGTGCCACCCCTCGTAGCAGTAGCCGAATGCAAGCACCGATCCAGGAGGTACAGCCACAGAGCACACACAGTTAGCTAATAGAAATGAGAATTTTGAAATTGTGGCTCATGAACTAGGAAGTTAGTTACACTGGACTAAGAGCAACGTAAATATCGGAGCAGATGGTGATCATTAGACAGAAGAAAGGAATTAGCGAAATAAGACTGTTCTACTATCCCGATTTCATGTGCACAGAACTAGGGAGAGAAGAGGGGAGACAAATTGATGGAATGGAATGCACACTAACTACACCAAATGTTCGTCTTGGCTAACATATAACATTTCCTGGCTGGAGATTCAATGACACCTATCCCCTATCCACGACAATACGCTTCAAAATATAAGTCCAATACATTATTATAGGCCCTTAGGAGCAAGTGACTAGGAAATACGGCGTATTACGCAATATGCATGACACATAATGCCCCTCAGTTGGGTCTGTGGGGGCCTGTGTTTGACTTCATGGTCACAGGTTCAAATGCTACTAGGTCTGTTCAGCCCTTCATCATTCTGAGGTGGATAAAATGAGTACCATTGAGTTGGGGAACAATAAAGATCTGCTATTCAGCGCCAAAATACGGTTTTGAGTGAACGTACTCTTTACAAATACACATGTTATGTTAAAGTAGGCTCTATTTAGCATAACGTACAATTAAACACAACACATGTTTTTTTGATGTTACGAGGTATTGAAGGGTTAAACGATTTTCTCTTGGGCTGCCTGTATATTAACGCTCCTGGCTGGCCACAGATTCTGGGCGTTGAGCCAGGCAAGAAAGACATAATGCAATAGATTTCCTGTGGTTACAAACAGAACAGGAAACTTGGAATTAAATATATATATATATATGTATACAGTTGGCAGAACATGAAGAGCTGTGTAAATGAATTAACAGTATTGAAAAATATAGTTTGTCAAGTGCGTTGAGAAATAGTATTGTTGTTTCAGGGAATAGTTTTAAAGAATGAATTGGTAGAGACTGATTCTCTTCCTCACCATGGCAGACATGCCAAGGTGAGCAAAACAAATAAAATGTCTAGGATCACACAATTTGGTAAAATGGGGAAGCCGAGATTAAATACAGGGTTTCAGGTTTCACGTTATGCAGTTTAGTCACTGGGTATGTATGTATATATATATATATATATATATATATATATATATATATATATATATATATATATATATATATGCTTCGCTCCCCTATGACCACTGTACTAAAGAAAGACTACTGACCGACCACCTCTTTGCCTGGCATCAGTTAAAAGTACTGTGCTGGGTTCGGTGTGGGCTTGGTTCGTGAATAGAAAGAATTGAGCCTAATGGCGCAGCACATCAGGGCTTTGTTCACAGACTTCCCTCATTTTAAGTATATGAATTAGACCTCTCTAGAATTCGGTTTTAGGGTCCACTTTGGTACAGAGACCAGAGATCCGTAGGAATAGATTACCACAGATAGCCGCCACACTGACGTCCCCCACACACGCCCCAGTGCTAGGAAGTGCGAGGAATAAATAAGAAGTGCTAATATAAAGTGTATTTCAATGTAGAAGGATAATATGCATGGAGTAGCGATGCTCAGTATTGCAATATTGTCAGAATAAAATGTGTATAGATTTAAAAATGACTTTTAAACTGCAGTTGCAAACTTTAGAGGTGGTTGCATATATTTTGCAGTTCAACTACTATGAGTTAAAAAAAAAAAACGATGAGTTTTTATTTCCCAATAGTGTTACTGGGATGGAGATTATTTAATGTTCCTATCTCCTGGGAACAATTATAGTAGTGTTTTGGTTCTTCTTTCGCTTTCGGAGTTAATTGATGTTTCGAGGTTTTTAAACATTATTATTTTGGGGTTTTTCCCTACGTCCCTAAGAAGTGTACTGGGTTTCCTGTTTTCGGGATGTTTGCATACATATGCTCAATATTCATGTTTCCACCACCTCATGTCTGGTTAGGAGTTCCACCAGTGCATTTGTGTTTTTATTTCTGAATATTGTGCCTACACAATTGCACAGCTATTGTTTCACACCTGGCCACAGGTCATAGACAGAGAATGTTTGGTGAGGAGTAGACAACATAGTGGGTGTGACAGGTGGGTTAGGTGTGAACATATAAAAAAAATAAAAAAAAATAAGAGGGGAGTACAACTAGATCCCCTAGATTTTATCTATAGGCAGGCTGTAACAGGAGAACATGTCATACCACAGGCCCTACTACAAGTTTTTCACACATTTGGATCAAAGCTGGACCATGTGTCCACTGTGATATTAAAGCAGCAACAAATTTCAGCAATGCCTGAACGGACTGCTTAAAAATAAAACAACCAAGATAAGTGCCACAATTGAGGGAAAGAAAGAAAAAATAAATAAATAAATAAGAAAAAACAAAAATAGTTTATTGCCTATGGATTGCCCTGTTTTCACTCAGACATATTCCAAGTTCTGACCATCACCTAACGCCCCATCAGCTTTTCACTGAACAATTAATAAATGTATCAGTACCAGCAACTAGACCTAAAAGTTCTTCTGAAATTATGATAAATGAAATGTAAGAGTATTTGTATGAGTTAACGCGCGCTGCGAAGTTTCTTTCTACTCTGGTATCCAAGCGGAAGGAGAAGGGCCCCATCGAACATGAGCTCTCCCACATATTCGTCCTGGAACACTGATCTTTGTTTGAAAAACTGTCCGACGCTGGAAAGACCCCAAATTTGAAGGACCTTTTAAAGTTATAGACTCCTCGCCTACAGCAGTCCGCATCGCCGAAAGGAAGGCATGGATTCACCGCAGCGACATCAGGGTCGACCCTGCACCCCCCAGCACCAGACGCCGGAATAGAAGAAGACGACATGCTCCCATTACCACTAAATGAGGATAACATGTTCCCATTCACCATCGAAGAAGAAGACGATAATCGTGTGGCAGTCTACGGATTCAGTCATCGCCGAAGCACAGAAGTGTCCTATGCAAAGCTATGTATTTGTATTCGTTTTTTTTTTTTTTTTGTGTGTCCTCATCTCACCAATAGACAACAGCAGATTAAAAAAGCCGTCATATCTTACATTTAGGCGCCCCACGGCTAACTGCATTCGCCTAGGTCAACCTGACCTACCCCGGGTAGTAGGGGCTTGGTGTAATAATAGGACCCGGAAGTGAGGGGGGGGAGACCATCACTCTTCTGCTTTCAGATCAAGAAACGACCCAACGCAAGACCCGACCCCATCTTAACAAAGGTTGCCATATGTCAGCCAATGCCTCCTTATTCCCTCCTTGCTCTAATCGAGCCATTGCAAATGAAGCTTTAAGCCAGTCTTCTCTGTTCGGGGGATAGAGTCTTTCCACTTTAAACAAATCTCCCTCCGAGCGAGCAATATGAGGTATAGCAACAGACCCCTGTAGATCTGAGATAGAGTCAAGTTGATCACATCATTACCTCCAAAAACACCAACTGGCAGTTGATCTCAATATTAACTTCAAAGATAATAGATAAAGAATCTCCCACATCCTTCCAGTATGATCTTAACTCTGGACATTCAAAGAAGATGTGAATATCGTCCGCAATTGCTAATTTACATCTAGGACATTTAGGCAAGGGGAACGGAGCAAACTTGGCTATCTTGGCAGGGGTATAATAAATCTATTGAGAACAAAAAAGTGATTCTTTTTAAGCTAGCTGGTTTAATATATTTATAAAGTAGTTTAAAAGATGGCTCAAAAAGATCTTCAATATTTGGCTCAAATGGAGATTGGTTCCAAACCGATGATTGAGACGGAAGGTCTGTATCGTCTGCTTCAAGAAGCCTCATATACCACATGGATATCTCCTTTTTTTTCCGCTGAACATTTTGCAATGGCCACTCAAGCTCCCAATTGCTCTTGATTTCAGCCCCTTCTGCCTCGTGCCATGATTTAAGTTGAAAATACTTAAACTTAGAGAGTGCTGGGCCTATCTTAGCTCTTAAAACCTCCCATGGCAAAATTCCGTCTACATCCATCAAATCAGACCACTTAACCACACCTGCTCTCTTGATTGGTAACGCCAGGCTATCTCTAAGGCAGAGTGGGGTCCCAGGAGAGTCCCATATGGGCGCAAAATCTGAGAAATATCCAATAGCCCATCGACGTCTCACTTTATACCATATCTCCAAAGCAGCCTTAAGAACCTTAAGACGGACACGTTTAAAAAATCTTTGGGCCCTGAACTTATATAGAAAACCTTCTCCTCCACTTCCCCCCTCAACCATTGCCATTTCACCAAGAAGCCTACCCCATGTTGTATCATCTGGGATTGAAAGCAGCATCCTAATACCTTTAAATTGAAAAGCAATTAAGTACCATCTTATATCGGGGAGGGCTAAACCCCCTTTCGAGAGCCTCCTCCTCAGCTTTTTCCAGGACATCCTAGCACTTTTATCGCCCCAGATAAAACTCCCAATTTTCCCCTGGATTTTACTAATACTTTTACCTGGGAAGATCAAAGGAATTGCATTGAACAAATAGGTCAATTTAGGTAAAATACTCATCTTCACCAAATTGACCCTCCCATAGATCGTCAAAGGGAGATTCCTCCATCTGGCAAAGAGATGATCGATTTCCTTAATAACTTTCTCCAAATTGATCATGGGAATTTTATTAAGATCTTTAACAATTTTGATACCCAGGTACTTAAATTCGTTGCTGGTGAGACCTCCCCTATAGTCGATGTTCCAACACATCACTTCCGTTTTAGAGGAATTGGCAAGATAACCAGAAATAGAGCCAAATTCCTCCAACAGGTTTCAAGCCGTGGAATAGTTGTCTCCGGATCACTAGTGTATATAATGATATCATCAGCATACAATGCTATTTTACAATAATAGTTTAGTGATTTAAAAGGACGAATGAAATCGTCTGACCTAACAGCCTGTGCCAAGGGCTCAATATAAACGTCAAATAAAAGGGGGGATAAGGGGCACCCCTGCCTAGTCCCTCTCTGGATATCAAAGCTGGAAGTCAATGTACCATTCAACAGGATCCTCGCGGAGGCTCCCTGATAACAATAGCTCAAGGTCTGGACAAAGACAGGGCCCATGCCCATACCCTCAAGAACCCCCCAGAGATACCTCCAACAGACCCTGTCCGAAGGCCTTGGCAGCATCCAAAGCCACCACTGCCAAAGGATCAGATCTCACCACAGCCAAATCAATATTACCCATCAACAACTGGGTCTGTTCCTGAATGTACCTCCCTGCAATAAAGCCCTTCTGGTCTATATTAATCAGACTAGGAACCAATTTAGCCATCCTCCCTGCCAAAATGCCCATAAAGATCTTATAATCGGCATTTAGCAGGGAGATCGGACGGTAAGAATCAGCCTTTAATGGATCTTTCCCTGGCTTCAATATTAACACAATGGTAGCCTCCTTCCAGGATCTAGGGACCACCCCTGTTGTACTATAAACTGAGTTGAAAAGAGTATACAGTACCGGGATCAACTCATCCGAAAGAAGTTTATAAACCTTGTTCGGAAGAGCATCTAGACCGGAGGCTTTGCTGTTTTTAGACCTCTTTATTTGATCCCTAATCTCCTCCATAGTAATAGGGGCATCAAGAGAGACCCGACTAGCTTCAGTTAGAGTAGGCAGGGATTTACTTTTTATCCAGGAATGTATTATGTCCTGGGAAGGAGCCAAATTTTCCTTATACAAATCTGAAAAAGAGAAAGGAAACACTTTTGCAAGTCTTCCACCTTGCTAGATTTATCTCCATTACTATTGATTATCAATTCATTGATGTTGTTTTTTGAAGAATCAGTCCTGGCTTTCCATGCTAAGAGAGCACCTGCTTTTTCGCCATATTCAAAATTTTCCATATTTTTCATAAGCTCCTGCCTAGCCGCCTCCAGATCGACCTGGACCTGTGTTCGTCTATCTGAGTTTACCTGATTGAGAGAAAGCCTCACAACCTCTAATTCTTTTATCTTCCCCTCAATGGAATGTAACTCCAAGGTCCTAGCTCGGTTTTTGGAGCTTATTAGACCATGCAGCATGCCTCTCAGACTAGCCTTATAAGCATCCCATACATAGTCTATAGTCGTGGAGCCCAAGTTTAGTGAGAAATATTCCAAGGAAGATATTCTGATAGACTGAGCTATTCCTGGATCTAACAGCATTGATCTATTCAACGTCCATCTAGTTTGTAGAATGTTACCTTCCTTGGAATACGAAAAGGAAATAGGAGCATGGTCCGAGAGATGGCTGGATAAGACAGATGTCTCACGTAGATTGTCTAACACTTCCCTGTTAGCTAAAATATAATCTATTCTAGACGCATGATGGTATTTTTTACTATAAAATGTAAACCCCTGGAGATCTCCCTTCTTGGCCCTCCAAACATCTACCAAGCCCATGTCATGTAACAGATTTTTCATGGCCCGGCGAGATCGTGGGGCCCCTATTGCACGGCTCAAATTGGACCTGTCTTTAATTGGATCAAGGAGGACATTAAAATCACCTCCTATTATTAAGGGGGGGGGGTCACCTGCATCAGTTTATCTTGCAATTTACTAAGGTAAGAAGGATCATCAACATTGGGACCATAATAGGAAGAACAAACTAACTCCAGGCCCCCAAACGCCATCTGAGCTAATATCCATCTTCCTCTTTGATCGGTCTGTACAGATTTAATTACACAGGGGATCCCTCTTTTCACCAGAATTGCAACCCCTCTACTATTAATTAATTGCTGCGAAGAGCAAAAACAATTTATCCAGGAGATTTTCGAAAAAATCGAACGTGACTCTTCAAATGTCAAATGTGTGTCTTGTAGAAGAAAAACCTTGGCCGAGGAGAGTTCTAAGTACTTAAGTATCAACCTCTGCCTACGTGGACATCTTAAACCATTCACGTTCCACGAAATAAAACAGATTTTATTGTCCCCTTTAGTAATACCTGCCATCAGCTAGTACGTCCCTTCCTTAAATTTAGACAGCATTTCTTAAAATACAGATGAGAAATATTTTTTTTGTTTTTCTCCCGCTGCTCCCCACCCAGTGAACCCCACCAAACTCCCCCCTCCCCCCCTATAACCCCCAACACCCTGAGGGAACCCTCCCTTCCAATAGGCAAGCCTATTCGGTCGCCTCTCCCTCGGGTAACATTTTTAACTAAATCTTAACTCTAATAACTTGGGACCTTACAGCTGAGCCCTCCTTATACTCTAATCCCTCCTTCATATCCCTCCCTCTTTGTCTTTTTGAATTTTTACAATAAGGGCATCGACCTCATCAGTTGTACGGATTATTTGCATAGTATTCTTCCACATCACACGTAGTGTGGCAGGAAACCTCAATTGAGCCTTTGCCCCTAAACTATTTAACTCTGCTAACCTCTTCCCCAACTCCCACTGTCGCGTAGCAGTTATGTGGGAGATATCAGATCTAATAGAGAAGGAAAAAGAGGACATATCTAGAAGTGGAGAAGAAATCACTCCTTCCTTAATTGCAGCAGTCAAAATCATCTCCTTGACTGAGTAGGACAAGAAATTCACCAGGATTTTTCTAGGTTTCTGTCTTCCCGGATTTCTCTTGTAGGGATCCCGATGCACTCTTTGAATTTCATGCACTAAATCAATATTTGGAGAATCTTTCAAAACTGAGCCTTTTAGTAGAGAAATCACGAACCTCTTAATGTTATCCCCCTCAAGAGCTTCCGGGATATTTAAAAACTTCAAATTGTTTTTCCTAGAATGATTTTCAAGTCTTTCAAGGTCGGCCCTCAATTCCTTATTCTGAATTGATAACTTTGCTAAGTCAGCAGAGGTCATTTGAATCGATTCTTTTAATTTGGGAATCTCAGACTCTATTACGTGACTCAGGGTGACTTCCTCCAATTTCTGAGCCAGTACCTCGCAGGATGAACGAATCGCAGCTTGATTTGCTTCAGATACAGAGAACCTGCTGGCTAACTCTGCTTGATTCATCTCCGAGACTATGAACCTGCTGGTCATCTCTTCTTTCATAGCCATAAGTAAATCGGCTAGTGAATGCGCGCTAGAAGCTGGAACTATATGCTCCTCGGAGACAGGAGTATCAAGACTTCTGTTAATGTTCTTGTTGGCCAGTTCCAGCCCCTGTACCTGTACCTGCTCCTGCTCGTCTTGTGAACCCAAGACTGAATATCTGTTAGAGAGGTTCACCATAGGGTGGACCACGGAATCCATCACAGTTTCGGGGACTCCACTAGCGGCTACAGCAGCAGGAGAGTCTTGGAGTTCCCCTCCCACTAAGCTAGGCTGCGTAATACTGCTCGTGGTCAAAATTTCGCTACTTACTAAAATTGGTGCCTTCGTAGTTGGACAACCCGGGACCCTGGGCGTAAGTGTGGACGTAGATGTGGATATGGACTGAGACATAACTTGATAGTAGGTTTTTAGGGATGGAGTAATTTTAGGATTCACAGTAGGAGTTCTCTTGGCTTTGCCTCTTCCTCTGCCTTTGTTAGCCACTTTCCCTTTAACTGGGGTCCCACTATCAGAGATATTTCCACCCTGCTTACGTTGTTTGATTAAAATCCTGACCTCAGAGATAGGGGGAAACCCGAGGAGGCAAAGTCGATTGAGTAATAGCAGTATTTGCAGACAGATGGGCTGCTCTAGCTCGTAGGGTATACCTGCTTATTTTGGGCGGAGAAATACCCACTTTACTCCCATCACTTTTCTCCATGCAATAGAAAGATATCTTCCCCTTCTGAGTCAGCCAAGCATGAAGCGTGGAGGCACCACCAGTGTCGATAAGACTCTCTTCCCCAAAGACACCTTCAAATTCTGGCTTACCGTTAAGTAGGTAGATTAAGCCAAACCTACTATCCTTGACTCTATCCCGGAGTGCCGGTCGCTGTGTCCCCTCAAACCGCCTGCTGTCCACCTCGAGAAATTTCGCAAGCCGAAGACCCGGGTACACACCAAAACTGGTGCTGACCCTGCCTCCAACAAACCGGAACAGCAGACAGGCGATATCTCGGCGTCTCCGCTCATGCGCGGCTTCTCCCCATCTCCAGCGCCGACCCTCCGCCTCGACAATGCAAACACCGTTGACGCCCGAGGCCGCCTCACCGTCTTGAAGGGAGGGGATTAGGAGCCCCCGCATACCACCCAGCTGGTAAAAGAAACTCCGGGGGGAGGTTTAAACTAAAGAAATCAGGGCTTCAGCATCAGTCCCGACAAGAGAACCGAGGGAGCGTGACTGCGGCCGTTAGCTAGCGGCCGCCATGTTCCTCGAAGAAGCTTCTATGTATTTGTATTCTAATATTTTACATTATTGTTGGAGTGGCACTAGCTATGTTTAATTGGTACGCTGTTATTTTCCATTGTATTAGTACAAAGACTTGTATTTCTCCAACCATTGAAGCTGCCAACACCACTATGTTTTTTGCAACACCACCCCCTCTACCAGACACCACATATACTGAAAAAGGCCCCCGTAGCAATACAATAGGTCCAAAGCCCACTGACAGTAACATTAGCAACACACACACACACCAGTGTGCACCCTAGGCCCCCGACTCCTTTCCCAGTTGAAAATCATACAGAATGGAACAATACCATTGATCTGACACTACGCCCCCCACTGTTGTCTCGCTGACGCAGACAGGCCCTGCCAGCCTGGTTTCGTGACATCACTAGGGCCGTCGTCTACTCCATCCTGCAACAACTGCAACACCACATGCGCCCACTCCAACTCCAGAGTCCTGACGAGTCAGCAGAGGACCATGAGGTCCATAACTCCCTACTAGATAACATATGGTATAAGGATATGACAACAGCTGGTAAGCAGATAAACTAATCCTGCTATGTGTGCTCATACATCCCCCATGCAGTAGGCAGAGATAGACTAATTTTCCCTAGAGCAGTCCCACCACGCACTGCCAAATGCCTTTTACACGTATTCCTTTGACGCATGCAAGGACAAGTCCAGGTCATTACGGCTGACATTTCCACAGTATATGTAAATTCCACACTCTGGGACTACAGCTATATCACACCCAAAGTTATCTCCGACACAACTGCCCTCGAGGAGGTAATACAGGGCATGTATAAAAGAGGAATACCTGACATGGACTCAAGGGCACCTCAGATTAGGAAGCGTGGATATATCTCAGTATCCTCACCCCCAGCTAAATGCGATGTCACAATAAAACACAGCCACCCATGCCCATGTCAAAATAGAACTGTGCTGCGCCTATGGGCACAAATTTATTTCAACAAAAAGTGGAATGGTCCCGGCTTTGTGATATGCAAAGCAGCATCCTTAGGGCCACCTTTTGTAGACTCAGATTATGAGGACGGGATTGACTGGGAGGTTGAGGATGATTGTGAGCAAATATGGTCACAGGAAAGTAGAAGGTACACCTCGGGTGGGGAGAAAATGTCCAAACCTAAAAAAGCATTCAAACTAAAGTCACCTCTTCTCTGTTTTCTAGGAAATGGCATGGTACCTGTTGGACGCAACTCTGGATGCAACAGCACCATTTTTAATTCGGACATGCAATATGGCACCACCAGTCTAATGGACCTCTACTGGGCTTGCGGAGAACGCCTCTATCTCCAACTGCCTCCTCAATGGAATGGACTGTGTACCCTGGTGACCATGCACGAAGTTCACCTGGTCGTTCCAGCAGCCAATATCTCTCACATCCATTCACATCCAGTGACAGGTGATGTCACCTTGCTCCACCGACACTGGCGGACTGCTCAATACTTCGCTAACGACGCCTTTGATGAAATTCCCCAAGAATTCCACCTCTTTAACGATGCCCAAGTCTTTTTTGGGGGGCATCGTCCCAATGTTTCAGACAAAAGCGAATGCACAATGGCTCCAGGTGACCCGCTACGAAGTCATGCGGGCCCTCAACAGTACCAGGGATGGGCTAAATGCTATCAAGGAAGAACTGCGCCCCCTGAGGCTTATGGTTCTACAACATCGGTATGTCCTGGACATGTTAACTGCGAAGGAAGGTGGAGTGTGTCGCAAGATAGGGAAAAGCTGCTGCACTTTTGTGCCTGCGAACGATGCACTGAATGGATCACTCACAAAGGCCGTTGAGGACTTGGACAATTTAGGGAAGAAAATGTTTGAGGAAGGAGGTGCCATAGCAGACACAGCCACTGATTGGTTGAACTTTGACTGGGTGGATACCGTCATGGTTGTCTGCCCTCCTAAAAATTCTAGTACCAGTTTGCGGTGTGCTGTTGCTCCTTCGTTGTGTCGTACAGATAGTGTGTCATTGTGTAAAAAGATTCAGTACTAACGTAGTAGGGATGAATTATGCAAGGACAGGAATATACAGGAGGACCGTACATGAGGACCGTGGACCAGGAAACCGGGATAAATTAGCACTATTAGAAGTAGTTGAACTCACAACGCCTGGCTCACACTTATTACACGCCCCCGCTGACACCCAATACCAAGTACCTACCGTTCCCCAACTGTCCCCTGGTAGACACCTAATAAGGGAGGATCTTGCCATAGATCATTGAGTCCCTAGTTGACAGGCCCGAAGGAGAATATGTTGAATTAAGAACACAGCAGGGTAAGCAGTGTCCCTACATTAATGACACGCCTTGGATGCCCCAACAGGACGAAGGGCCAGCCAAATACACTGTAAGAATTTTGTTCAAGAATGAACAAGAGGAGGGAATGAAGCAGGGTCTAGTTTTACCATATAGTGCCCCAGGCCCATTCTGTCCACATCTGAAGCATAAGAGTCTCAATTATCCCTGCCAGCCCACAGACAGGGTTGTGTTAAAATTGTCCACACTCCTATGATCTCTTCGTGTACATCTTTCTGAACATCAAGATGTAGCAATAACAGGATGTCTGTCATTTAGGAGAACAAAATTGGCCAAGAGTAGGAGTGGGGGCCAACTGGGACTTTCCACCTTTTGTATTCTTCTGCTTTCTTAAAAAGTTTCCGAGAAGTGACGCAAATGATTTTCGATAAATGTTCAATTTCATTATGATTTACAATCAAATATCAAGTGACCTTTTGGTAAACTTTTTGTGATGTAGTGTCACTTCCGTGTTCCTAATATTTCCAAGAAAGGACCAAAGTGCGTCATGTTCTGCGGTCAAAGCACCTGCTAATGTCGTGATTCTGTGGTCAATAGTTCCGCATGAAATAGGTATAAAAGATCTGCTCCTCAGCCCATTTGGCGACCACCTTCTGCAGTGTCTGACACGCGTTGGTGCTCCCGGTTGACCGCTCTATTTTAGGCATCTATTGAGGTTGTAGAATTCATGATAGCTTGAGAATCTTTGTGTGTCTGTCTCTCTCTCTCTCTCTCTCTCTCTCTCTCTCTCTCTCTCTCCCTCCCCCCCCCCCTCCCCCCCCTCACTTTCCTTGCATTGACGTAATCTTAAAACTTACAATATTGCATGGTTCAGCTTATTATTTGAGACGTGACACTTGTTATCTACCAAGATTGCACAAAGTTATTTGCTCTTCGAATAAAGTGCCACTCTGACTCAGTTCCTGCATTTCACACATGTGTCTTATTATTTTAGATAGCACATTTAAAGGGTGAAGAAAAAAAAAACACCCTGCAACAGGAGAGAAACTCTTAGTCTGGAGCGAGTTTTGATGGCTGCCAGAGCTGAAGAGCATGCTGAAAGACAAGTTGCTGACATGGTGGCCAGAGGTGCTCTGAGTGAGTGAGTCAGTCATGAGCGTAAAAAGCAAGCCAGAGCAAAAGACCGAAGGACACAAAGTGATGTCTACATGTAAACAGAAGTTATGTTTTAGATGTGGGTTTTCATTTTCACAATAAGGTAAATGTCCCGCCATCAGACAGATATGTAAAGGCTGTGGGAAGGAGAACCGGTTTTTGACAGTTTGCAAAGCAAAGGAAAAGGTACGCGTCACGGCGCAAAGACAAAATGGCCACCAGAACTCTCCAGAAGCAACACTCGATGCACGCCCACAAGACCAAGTAGCGGCATCAGTTGAGGCAAGTCAACACTGAACAAAGTCAATCGTCATCTAAATCATCGTCAAACTGTTAATCAGCCTCAATATCGAGTGAAAGTGACGAAGATGGTTGTGACATGTCTATGTTTACCTCAGATGATGTTGGCATGGCCACATGTGAGAACAGATGTCAGTCATATACAAATCGACATGATAAAGCACCAAAGTCATATAAACATTGTCCAACGATTACATTGTAAATAAATGGATGTTCGATACCTTTTATCATTAACAGTGGTGCCTCAATAAACATAATGCCTGAAGAGAAATATAATGAACTGTCTCCAATTACCATGACTTGCGCCATCGAAAACACAAGTGAGTACATGGGCTGCATCGACTCCCATAAAAAGGCAAGGTTCTTTTTTTTGCTACGATGAGACACAAGAAAATGGAAGTGCAAGCACCCATCCATGTGCTTCAAGGTACTGCGTTAAGTGCCCGTCTACTCAATTTCAGCACAGCTACTGATATGGTACTGATTTCCGTGAATTACAATTAGAATGCTCAACACGAAATAGTAAGTCAATTCCCTTCATTGTTTCATGGGTTAGGAAATCTTAAGACTATGAAAGTGAAATTGCATATTAATGAAGATATCTGTCCTGTGGCTCAGACAAATTGCTTTCCACTTACAAGAAGCTGTTGAAAAAACTTGAATTGTTACGAAAGCATGACATTATTGAGCATTCTACTGGTCTGATGCCATGGGTTTTTCCTATAATGCAAGTGTCCAAAAAGGACAGTGAAGGAGCTGTACGCATATGCATTGACATGCTTCGGGCAAACAAGGCAATTGAAAGAGAACCCTGTAGCGGTGTGCACAAACCTGTCACACACATCAAGGTGCACAACACATGCCCATCAGGTTCAACAATTACGTAAACTGGTTCATCAATAATTTTTTTATGCAATTGTATTGCAGATTTATTTCAGTTTTTGACTTATTTGCAACCCATATATCTGAATGTTGCAACTTTGAAACATACAATGATCATGATGCATTCCTCTCATTACATTGTATTCCAAACAAAATCTTTTTTCAAGAAATCTTCGATGCAGTGTTTCCAATGCATTTCGGGAAAATCCCTTCGTCAGGGGAATTCTAAAAATAACGAATGGTACATGTTTTTGATCATGTGCACTATACAAGAAGTCATAAGAACATTACAAGCTCTCTAAACCGCTATGGGCTCATGCAAAAGTACTTGATGTGGGTGCTCAAAATAGGCATTACTCCTGGCGTTATGATGTATTGTGTACTCATAAAGAAATTCAAATGTGCTTGGTAGTTTAACCATTGCATGCAACCCGAACCACGAATCTCTATACTTTATAACCAAAGTGCAGAGTGCATTCCCTGTCTCAGAGTGAATTACAAAGCGTCTCTAAACCATGTGCGCACGGTCTCCATGACTTATATCCCAAGTGCTTTTTCTATTAATGCGAACCACAGCCCATCGAAGCAACAAATCTTACCCTACCTGGACATCACATAGTTTGGCTATTGTGGTGATGTGAAGAAGCCTTAAAAAAACAAATTTGTGAAAAAACGAGGGGGCCCGTTAGTGAAAGCGTGCTGATAATTGTGTGTAAGTAAATCAATGAGCCTTATGCATATATTACTTACTAGGATCAACGGGTAGAACAAAGCGTGTTTGGTAAGTCTATGTTTCTGCCGTTCAATCGTATCCTAAATGCAAACCCCATTGTGAAATTCAATACCGAACCTTCATCGTATTACGTATCACAAGGTTTAACAGACCCGATCTACTTACTTAAATCGCCGACGCAACTGCATAGTACATCCCGCCGCCAAGAAGAGTCCCCGGTCAGGACGCTATCAGTTTTTTAATACATCCGCGTATACGTGCGTGCGCACTACTGTCACATCATCCACCATAAACACAAAAGGTTGACTCCGCAAACTACTATACTTCCATGTTATATGATGCTACTGTTAGAAATAATTAAGTGCATCGAGGACCGAAATTAAAAGTGAATCAATGAAGACGATAACTAAAAAACGGTATCAATGAATGAGAGTGGGAATACCTCATTGTGAGTAGTGAATTGTACCCCGTACTAAGGCTCGACATGCGTGTGACCTCTATCAATTTGATTGGCATAATAATTCATGAGCGATTTTGGTCATCCGCACCAAGAGTCTACATGAACCCCATAGGAGGACAGCGTCACATACACTGATACAGTATTTAAACATCACAGGAACCATTTGACTGTTATACATGACAAAGCTGTATCTGAATAACCCAATGCATCATACAGATCAGAATTCAATATTCAGTCCCACTGTAATATTTGAGATTCAAAGAAAACATGCCATTTCTATATTGTCATTTAACCCATGAGGTATCAGGGTATTCAAGCGTATTCAATACCCTGATACCTCATGGGTTAAATGACAAGATAGAAATGACATGTTTTCTTTGAATCTCAAATATTACAGTCGTTGTTTTTTCAAAGGTTCATTTTTCTAAGGCTTCTTCACATCACCACAATAGCCAAACTATGTGATGTCCAGGTAGGGTAAGATTTGTTGCTTCGATGGGCTGTGGTTCGCATTAATAGAAAAAGCACTTGGGATATAAGGCATGGAGACCGTGCGCACATGGTTTAGAGACGCTTTGTAACTGACTCAGAGAGACAGGGAATGCACTCTGCACTTTGGGTATAAAGTATAGAGATTTGTGGTTCGGGTTGCATGCGATGGCATGCGATGGTTAAACTGCCAAGCACATTTGAATTTCTGCATGAGCACACAATACCTCATAACGCCAGGAGTAATGCCTATTTTGAGCACCCACACCAAGTACTCTTGCATGAGCCCATAGGGGTTTAGAGAGCTTGTAATGTTCTTATGACTTCTTGTATAGTGCACATGATCAAAAACATGTACCATTTGTTATTTTTAGAATTCCCCTGATGAAGGGATTTTCCCGAAATGCATTGGGAACACGCAATCGAAGATTTCTTGAAAAACATTTTTTTGTTTGTTTGCAATACTATATAATGAGAGGAATGTCTCATGATCATTGTATGTTTCAAAGTTGCAACATTCAGATATATGGGTTGCGAATAACAACAAGTCAAAAAACTTGAACTAAATCTGCAATACAATTGCATAAAAAAATTATTTATGAACCAGTTTACGTAATTGTTGAACCTGATGGGCATGTGTTGTGCACCTTGATGTGTGTGACAGGTTTGTACACACCGCTACAGGGTTTGTCAACCTGACAGGTGCAGGTCAGGTCTCCAGGTAGCACACAACAGATAAACTTCAGCTTACATACAGAATATTTGATGAAATTGATTAGACTGGTGTGCAGGCTATACCCACAATTCTTTAATTGAAAGAGAACGACATCCTGGTCCACATACTGCTGACATGATAACCCAGCTAAACAGTGCAAAAGTGTTCTCTCGCCTCGATTGAAATAAAGGTTATCATCAGTTGGAACTCGAAGAAGATTGAAGGTACATTACAACATTTTCTACACATGTTGGTCTGTTTTGTTACAAGAGACTCAGTTTTGGTGTTTCATCGGCTTCAAAACATTTCCAAGACATCATTTGACACATCATACAACCTGTTGTGAATGCATTCAATTATAGTGATGACATATTGGTTTTCGGAGCGACACAGAAGGCGCACGATAAGGCTCTCTCACAACTAGCTCATTTACTTACTGATGCAGGTTTGACATTAAATGCAGACAAATGTGAGTTCCACAAAACGAAGTTGAAATTCTTCGGACATTTCTTTTCAGATGGGGGTATGACACCTGATCCTGCAAATGTCTAAGCACTATCAAATGCTGATCCCCACAAGATGTTTCTATGCTACGTTTGTTTCTTGTCATGGGCAGTTACTGTTCAAGATACATAAGAGACTTTGCTACTGTAAAAATGATTCATTTGAGTGGTTGCAAGAAAGCCTGAAAAGTTTTAAGAAAATTAAACAAGCCATTGAAAGTGTTGCTGAAATGGCCTACTTCAATCCAAAACTTCATACAGAGGTTGTTGTTGATGCTAGCCCTGTCAGGGTAGGCGCTATTCTGGCACAGCACAGTGGACATCCAAATGCACGAAGGCATATTATTGCATATGCCAGTAGAAGTTTGTCCTAGTTAGAGCGTGCTTATTCACAACCTGAGACAGAGTGTGCTTACTCACAACCTGAGAAAGAGAATTTAGCTGTGGTATGTGCTTGTGAATACTTCCATATGTTCCTGTATGGAAAATCTATTACATTGGCAACTGGTCAACAAGCTTTACTTGCTATATTTGGCAATCCAGAAGCCAAGATGCCTCCTCACATTGAAAGATGGGGATTACGATTGCAAGAGCACAATAATACCATTGTGCATCGTCCAGGAAAGGATCAGAATCCTGCTGACTACTTTTCCAGAGCGCCTATAGAAGGTCAAGGTACCCCATCCAAGACGACTGAGGCCTATATTAATTTCATTGTCAAAACAAATACACCAGCTGCTATATCAATAGCCAGATTATCACTGCCACAAGTCATGATAGTGACGTGCTGAAATTGAAAGATATAATTACACATTAGTCATGGAACCGACACACTCGACCCCTCACCAGTGATGGTGAATATCAAAAGTAAAAGATGAACTGTCAATAACACAGGAAGGAGTCATGCTACGAGAATCGAGAATCCAAATTCCTTACAGTCTGCGACAAAGAATGATTGAAGTGGTTCATGAAGGACATTCTGGTATAGTTGCCACGAAGAGAGCTCTTAGAGTTGGAGTTTGGTTCCCATACCTATATGAGAGAGTCGAAAAGGAACTCAAGGCCTGTCACCTATGCAACTGCTTTTCTATCACCGTGACTCAACATACGTTGAATATGTTAGAACTCCCTTGTTATATTCCCTATAGGTACCCTATATCGGCGCAGGTAACACTGCAACCTTTCACCTATATCCTTCCCTACATTTCATACATAACGGTTCATAGGGACTGACCTTTTACCTAGATACGACACTGCATTCAGAACGTGGGTTTTTCCCTGGTTCAATACTCCTACATTATGCATGAGGCTTCTTGGAAGCACAGCAGGACTCACAGCAGGACAAACATCTCCTGTATAATATCTATGTTAAAGTTCAAGCCCGACGTCATCCTTTAGACCGATACAGTAACACAGCAAGGTAGGACCCCTGGGGAGACCTGTGGGTATATATACATCACGTCTTGCTTAGAAAGACAGAGGAGACCGTGACTTCCCGGCTGACACACTGACCAGAGACGCTGAGGTTCCTGCATGCAGACGCTCCAGCTAGCAGTGGTCTAACATCCCTCGCGGGGTGTCCAACTCGAGACCAGGACGGGGTCCCATATTCTCTAACTCTCAGGTAATGGGGTGGACTAGATCCTAGAGGGATTCTTGGCATAACACCTACATAGATGCTAGGTACATTAAGGTACATCTAGTTAGGGAGACATCGTAGGAGTACGCACTTTTTATCATGTGTTTTATGTACATGTATATATTCATGATTTCTGCAAGATGGTAGAACTATACCATCCTTTTACTTTCATAATATTGCTAATCATATATCTCTGCTACTGTCTAATGGTTGTTGCAGCTCATATATTTTACACTAGAATAACAACTGTTCAATAAATACTTATTGAAACGCCCAGACTGTTTATTCTGTGTATCTCTCTGAGACAAACCAAGTGAGCACGAGTGACTGAGCGAAAGGTAGTATATTGTTTCCACGATCCTGGGGGATCAGGGTTCTCATGTTCTGACGTTGCCAAGAACTATTCTCTCCCCGATAAGAGGAGACTCTAGTGGCACTGTGAGCTAGCTAATACAGACAGGCTAACGTATCCGGTGGGGATGCACAGAATCCGTCCGCCACCAATCCCACAGTTTGTTATCCGAACGCGCAGATCCTGTATAGGTAATATAGGAACTACACGACATGGCACTGCCAACGTTGGTTGGGTACTTATTTAACAGTAGAATCGGAGTAGTTGAGTCATGCTATTCTCAGAGACCCCTACTCACAAAACACCAGAGACGTCTGGAGTGGGTGGGCACAAACTCCGCCACAGCTGAGTAGGCGAGAAATCCTATTTATTGGCTGTTGGTTAATCAAGCTTGAAGGACACAGTGTTCCTAAAATTGTGCATGAAAACCTTATCTTAGTTCCCTTGAACAAACTTCTTCTTTACAAAAATGACTGAGACAAAAGATAACGTAGTAGTAGATCTACACCTCTCAGGAGAAGAATATGCAGACGCAATTCCGATTGCAGAAAAATTCAGACATACACTCACCCTAAAACTGTTAGAAAATGGTTTATCAGCTAGGGGTGGCTTAGTAGTTTTCGTGATTGAGGCACACGAATCAAACAAAACAGAGGTATTTTATTCATGGGTTACATTCCCAGCAGCAAATGCAAGAACACAGACATTTCACTCTTACACAGAAGGAGATGCACCAGTGGAATATTGTCCGTTCGAGGACATAGAGGTTCCACTCACGTACCAGGAACACATATACTGGTTTAAAGGCGCCCTACCCCACATAAGAAGAAGAGTAAGATTAGGCCCACTCGGAGGAGAAGGGGCAACATGGCCGATATTAGCGGCCTACACACCACATCCTGACATTGACACAATGCCACCAGGAGACTTACTCATACAACATAAAGATTTAATTAAAATCTATAGGAACATGACACAATTCGTCATGAGTACATTCACTGTCCAACCAGCAATAGTTGCAACTAATGGAACTCAAGTACAGGGTACAGCAACTAAAATCACACCACAAACATTGCACGCAGTGATGGGTAAAATGCCCTCTAAACGTGAACAAATGCCATTCTGGGTAGCTCAGAAAATCACACAGCTCGAGGCAGTATTCCCGAATACTACCCCGTATGAAAAACACAGAATGCTAACAATCTGCTTGCCCATGGGGATAACACCACAAGTAGAAGATTGTACCACTTGGGGGTACAGTCTTTGCTGCCATTTATACCAGGGCTCATGGTATTCCTTCATTAGCGGTGGTACCAGACGTATTGAGACAGATACAAAACGAGTACGGAGCAGAACCTGCCCTAAACTTAGGGATGAAGTTACTAGGTAACTATGCCCAGGAATCAGCCATAATACTAGCTAACATTAAGGGGGAAGCAGCTTCAGTGGCCATCCGCCAACGCCTGAGAGAGTTCGATCCTGTAGAACAGGAACACGAACTACCCAAAATAATTGAAACTGCATATGCAGAATTAGGCAGAGACAGTTTGGGTGGGAAAGCTTTAAAACCACACCTGATGGGCAGTTCTGAAAAGGACACTTCCAAGCAGACACCTGCTTCTTCTAAAAAGAAGTGGGATAATAAAAAAACAACAAAACTTTAAAGGAAATAGATCTCAATACCGAGGTAGATCTACTCCACAGGAGCCCTCCGAAAAGAGGTACAACCTTAGGAATAGGGATAATATTAGGAAACCTGACAGGTATCAGGATACTGATACACATTCCTCTCGGTCCTTTCAGGGTTCATCGAAAAACTCAGAGAGGGAAGGACGGTCAGACAGACAAGAAGAGCGTACAAAGTCCAGAGACCAGCAGCACGCTCAAGATTACACTTCTAAGAAAGAAGAAAAGCCAAAGCAAAAGCCACAGTTCAAAAAGAAGAAAGTTGCAGGTCTAAAGATCAGACATGCCCAGAATTCTGAGGACTCGACTACTGAACGGGGAATGGGC
Organism: Calotriton arnoldi; assembly: GCA_963921515.1. Classification (NCBI taxonomy): domain Eukaryota; kingdom Metazoa; phylum Chordata; class Amphibia; order Caudata; family Salamandridae; genus Calotriton; species Calotriton arnoldi. The sequence goes on along the minus strand of CAWUFW010000022.1, from coordinate 1,183,221 downwards.
TCTGACGATGCTAGACAGTGCGGCAGAAGTAACAATAGATCATATTCCCAGGCACTTACAGCACACATATGCGCAAAAGTGGGCAGTAGCCCAGGCTCCGGTATTATACAAAAACCATGTTGGATGGGATGAGGATTCAACCCACCACATAATTCCTATAAAAAATACTCCAACTGCACAGGAGCAGTATCCAATAAAGCAAGAAGCTAAAAAACAGGTCAGGGAGATCTTAGATCAACTTGAATACCAAGGGGTGATTGAAACTTGCACCTCTCAAATGAACAATCCTTTGTTTCCGGTCATGAAACCTGACAATACATATCGTCTAGTTTTAGATTACAGACACTTAAACACTTGCACTAAGAAATTTGCAGTCCAAAATACACACAGTGCCGCATTAATGAATAACATTGTGCGGAAAAAATATAAAACAACACTTGATATCTCAAATGGATTTTTCTGCCAAAATATAGTGCCTGAAAGCAGGTATCTAACAGCCTTCTCAGCGCTAGGGACCCAGCGTCAATTTCGGCGACTCCCCCAAGGGTATAAGAACAGCCCGGGGTTGTTTTCTGCCAGAGTAACTGAGTTACTTCAAAAATTGAATGAAGAGGCATTGTCCTATGTGGATGATATTTATCTGACGGACGATGACCTGGAGGAACACTTGAACAGAGTAAATACCATAATTTTGGGATTTGCATCTGAGGGCTACAAATTTAACTTTAAAAAATCAAAAATTGCCCACCTCAGTGTCCTGTTTTTATGATACGAACTTTCAAGTAAAGGAAAGAGCCTGGCAGCCAATTTGTTTTAGAAAAATGCGCGCTGCTCCAACCTCCAAAATCATTGAAAAATTTACAATCAATACTGGGATTCCAAAATTTTGATCGAACATGCATTTTGGATTACGCAGAAAGAGTAAAACCTTTCTACGACTTAATTAAACCTGATTTCTCAGCCAGAAATGGGACACAGGAACACACAGATACACTTCGATCCTTACAAGCTGACCTGATAGCTTCCAAACACTTACAGACACGCGTAAACGTACGCAACCTGGTGATCCGTATAATGGCGGGTCAATCAGGGTACACCTATCTAACATATAATGAAGGTGAGACAGTACCAATTGCATACAAATCACATTTGTACACAAATGCTGAGATGCGCTTCGCATCTACAGAAAAGATTCTGACAGCAGTACAGACCGCTGTAGTGAGAGAAAGAGCACTGGCTCAGGGGAAACGAATAATAGTAGTTACTCCAGTTCCAGCCTTAGAGGCTGCGACAAAGGCAAGCGTTCCCAACGCTAAAGCCTTACATCTAAGATGGATATAATGGGCTAATTCTCTCACTGCAACAGATGTAGAATACAGGTACGACCCAAATTTAAAGACACAAGCATTCCTGCAATACGAACAAGAATATCCTCTACCAAACGAAATAATGCCTCTGGATCAGTATGAATATATTATTTATACTGACGGATCTGCTCAACCGGCCATAGGATGTAAGCAACGATATAGCGCAGCATGTGCAATCGTTAAAGGTTGCATGCGGGATGGAAAGTTCCACCCGAGTTGCACTAAAACGCAATCTCTAGGAGACTGCACGGCACAGTTGGCAGAATTAAAAGCACTGATACTGGCACTTGTAAATACGGATCGAGAATTCCCCACACCAATTGTGTGTGATTCCTTTTACTGTGTGCTGTCATACAATGAATATTTGCAGTACTGGGTTCAAAACGGGTTCAAAGATGCAAAAGGTGGCACAATTAAGCATAAAATGCTTTGGGAACAGGTAGTGGAGTTGAAAACCGAACTTCCGAGGGCTCACGTGATGCATACACTGAGTCATCAGCGTGATGGCGTTCATGTTGAAGGGAATTCATTGGCTGATGAAGCCGCAAAGGGGGCTGCACGTACGGCTTCCGTAGCTGCAATCACTCGTTCTAAAACCAGAATAGATGGTGAGATTATGGTAGCTATTAATGCAACCCACAAAAACAGCGGAGCAGTACCAAAAAGGTTTCCACTCAAGTACACCTACAAGTAAGATGCCAATAACATTCCATTTGCTCAGATTCCTGGAGTGGGGGATAGAGTAATTCCAAACATGGATCGTAGGTTAGGTTTAATACTAGCAGCACACGAAGGGATAGGTTCTGCTCATGCAGGAGTTACGGCAACTGTTTCCTTATTGAAACAACGCTACTGGTGGCCTGGTTTAACAAAGCAGACTAAAGACTATGGGGCATATTCACAAGGACTTACCGCCGAGTTATCGGCACTTTAGCGCAGCAAAAGTGGTGATATAATTATCGCAACGGTATGAGGGGTGAAGTAACACTCCTTCTTCCGGACGCACAGCGTTAGGTCAATACCAACGATTCCACTAAATTATCCACGTTCAATAAAGTTTTTATTTCATATTTTTCACATTTTTCACAATTGCCTTTCTCCTCATTTCATCAGGTCACATGAGAGGCACAATCTATTTTTTCATTCTAATGCGGCAGATATGCCAATCCAGGCCTTTCTCTGTAGCAAGAACCATACATTTATCATCCTCTGTAGAAAATATCATTCCCAATGCATTTCGGACTTATCGTAGTCCTTCGTCAGGGGTTCACTACAAATTAAACAACACCAACGTTAAATTATATGTTCATCTATTCATGCATTCAGTGCAATCCATATTACATCCCACTATTCGTGCCTTACTGTAACAGTCCCCACTTAATTAACGTTTTTCCCTCTATTAGCGTGAACTACACGCTGACAACAAAGTGCCCAAACAAGCTTCTACTCCACTGAATAAACATTCCCTAATTCACCCTCACCCCTTTTAACCTCACCCAATGAATGAAAGATCGTGTTAAACATAAATTATGTCACTAGCTCACTGTCTGTTCGTTTTACCTTCCCAAACAATTATAACCAATACATTCAGCTACGCTTTTAAACATAATCCCTCAGCGTAAAGTGCCATAAACTCATGTTACCATTAGGCAGTGCTAACCCATCCCCATGAATCAAACCATCCACGCCATTCCTACATACCTTTGACCTCTATCGGCATAATCACCTTCTCGTATGGTTCCTTCCGTTGTATAGAGCAGTAATCCGCCCCTTTTCAGCTGTTCCCTTTTCTACTCTCGAGCTCTAGTACCACTCTCTCCCATCGACCAATTACAAGAACCCACGCTCTCCTTATGCCTACAGTTCCCATACCCCACCTATTCAGCCACCTCCTAGACTGTGAATCCACCTATCTCTCCGATCGTTTCCTCCCTATGGTTGAAAACCTCCCCAGGCAACTTACTCGTTTACCCCGCCCACCCACAGATGTTATTTGAAACGTCAATGTTCTAAAGTGTACCGTATAAATGATTGAAAACATAAAGCTGTTGTTGAACTGAACAATTCTTACAAAATGTAATAAACAACCTCTAGTTATGTTACGAATGCAATGATACATAAATTAAAACAAAAATCGTCCGTCATGTCGTTTTTCTTGAAGCAGTTCACAAGCTCAAGACTTTGAGGTGACATAGTCTCTCATGTGACAATCTGTTTTCATTGAATATTAGCCGTAATTTCTTTCGGTGGGTGCAACTTGTCCTTAGGGCAGGCAAGTAATACATCAAAAAACTGGGGGTGTCCAAGTGCACACCTACTTCTGTAAATTTCACTGTTAGTTATCCGTTTTAAATTTGTTTGCGTGCAGCCCGTATCGTGATCTGCCCAAAAGCCACGTGTAGTTAATTGCAACGGTATGAGGGGTGAAGTAACACTCCTTCTTCCGGACGCACAGCGTTAGGTCAATACCAACGATTCCACTAAATTATCCACGTTCAATAAAGTTTTTATTTCATATTTTTCACATTTTTCACAATTGCCTTTCTCCTCATTTCATCAGGTCACATGAGAGGCACAATCTATTTTTTCATTCTAATGCGGCAGATATGCCAATCCAGGCCTTTCTCTGTAGCAAGAACCATACATTTATCATCCTCTGTAGAAAATATCATTCCCAATGCATTTCGGACTTATCGTAGTCCTTCGTCAGGGGTTCACTACAAATTAAACAACACCAACGTTAAATTATATGTTCATCTATTCATGCATTCAGTGCAATCCATATTACATCCCACTATTCGTGCCTTACTGTAACAGTCCCCACTTAATTAACGTTTTTCCCTCTATTAGCGTGAACTACACGCTGACAACAAAGTGCCCAAACAAGCTTCTACTCCACTGAATAAACATTCCCTAATTCACCCTCACCCCTTTTAACCTCACCCAATGAATGAAAGATCGTGTTAAACATAAATTATGTCACTAGCTCACTGTCTGTTCGTTTTACCTTCCCAAACAATTATAACCAATACATTCAGCTACGCTTTTAAACATAATCCCTCAGCGTAAAGTGCCATAAACTCATGTTACCATTAGGCAGTGCTAACCCATCCCCATGAATCAAACCATCCACGCCATTCCTACATACCTTTGACCTCTATCGGCATAATCACCTTCTCGTATGGTTCCTTCCGTTGTATAGAGCAGTAATCCGCCCCTTTTCAGCTGTTCCCTTTTCTACTCTCGAGCTCTAGTACCACTCTCTCCCATCGACCAATTACAAGAACCCACGCTCTCCTTATGCCTACAGTTCCCATACCCCACCTATTCAGCCACCTCCTAGACTGTGAATCCACCTATCTCTCCGATCGTTTCCTCCCTATGGTTGAAAACCTCCCCAGGCAACTTACTCGTTTACCCCGCCCACCCACAGATGTTATTTGAAACGTCAATGTTCTAAAGTGTACCGTATAAATGATTGAAAACATAAAGCTGTTGTTGAACTGAACAATTCTTACAAAATGTAATAAACAACCTCTAGTTATGTTACGAATGCAATGATACATAAATTAAAACAAAAATCGTCCGTCATGTCGTTTTTCTTGAAGCAGTTCACAAGCTCAAGACTTTGAGGTGACATAGTCTCTCATGTGACAATCTGTTTTCATTGAATATTAGCCGTAATTTCTTTCGGTGGGTGCAACTTGTCCTTAGGGCAGGCAAGTAATACATCAAAAAACTGGGGGTGTCCAAGTGCACACCTACTTCTGTAAATTTCACTGTTAGTTATCCGTTTTAAATTTGTTTGCGTGCAGCCCGTATCGTGATCTGCCCAAAAGCCACGTGTAGTTAATTGCAACGGTATGAGGGGTGAAGTAACACTCCTTCTTCCGGACGCACAGCGTTAGGTCAATACCAACGATTCCACTAAATTATCCACGTTCAATAAAGTTTTTATTTCATATTTTTCACATTTTTCACAATTGCCTTTCTCCTCATTTCATCAGGTCACATGAGAGGCACAATCTATTTTTTCATTCTAATGCGGCAGATATGCCAATCCAGGCCTTTCTCTGTAGCAAGAACCATACATTTATCATCCTCTGTAGAAAATATCATTCTCAATGCATTTCGGACTTATCGTAGTCCTTCGTCAGGGGTTCACTACAAATTAAACAACACCAACGTTAAATTATATGTTCATCTATTCATGCATTCAGTGCAATCCATATTACATCCCACTATTCGTGCCTTACTGTAACAGTCCCCACTTAGTTAACGTTTTTCCCTCTATTAGCGTGAACTACACGCTGACAACAAAGTGCCCAAACAAGCTTCTACTCCACTGAATAAACATTCCCTAATTCACCCTCACCCCTTTTAACCTCACCCAATGAATGAAAGATCGTGTTAAACATAAATTATGTCACTAGCTCACTGTCTGTTCGTTTTACCTTCCCAAACAATTATAACCAATACATTCAGCTACGCTTTTAAACATAATCCCTCAGCGTAAAGTGCCATAAACTCATGTTACCATTAGGCAGTGCTAACCCATCCCCATGAATCAAACCATCCACGCCATTCCTACATACCTTTGACCTCTATCGGCATAATCACCTTCTCGTATGGTTCCTTCCGTTGTATAGAGCAGTAATCCGCCCCTTTTCAGCTGTTCCCTTTTCTACTCTCGAGCTCTAGTACCACTCTCTCCCATCGACCAATTACAAGAACCCACGCTCTCCTTATGCCTACAGTTCCCATACCCCACCTATTCAGCCACCTCCTAGACTGTGAATCCACCTATCTCTCCGATCGTTTCCTCCCTATGGTTGAAAACCTCCCCAGGCAACTTACTCGTTTACCCCGCCCACCCACAGATGTTATTTGAAACGTCAATGTTCTAAAGTGTACCGTATAAATGATTGAAAACATAAAGCTGTTGTTGAACTGAACAATTCTTACAAAATGTAATAAACAACCTCTAGTTATGTTACGAATGCAATGATACATAAATTAAAACAAAAAACGTCCGTCATGTCGTTTTTCTTGAAGCAGTTCACAAGCTGAAGACTTTGAGGTGACATAGTCTCTCATGTGACAATCTGTTTTCATTGAATATTAGCCGTAATTTCTTTCGGTGGGTGCAACTTGTCCTTAGGGCAGGCAAGTAATACATCAAAAAACTGGGGGTGTCCAAGTGCACACCTACTTCTGTAAATTTCACTGTTAGTTATCCGTTTTAAATTTGTAGTTCACGCTAATAGAGGGAAAAACGTTAATTAAGTGGGGACTGTTACAGTAAGGCACGAATAGTGGGATGTAATATGGATTGCACTGAATGCATGAATAGATGAACATATAATTTAACGTTGGTGTTGTTTAATTTGTAGTGAACCCCTGACGAAGGACTACGATAAGTCCGAAATGCATTGGGAATGATATTTTCTACAGAGGATGATAAATGTATGGTTCTTGCTACAGAGAAAGGCCTGGATTGGCATATCTGCCGCATTAGAATGAAAAAATAGATTGTGCCTCTCATGTGACCTGATGAAATGAGGAGAAAGGCAATTGTGAAAAATATGAAATAAAAACTTTATTGAACGTGGATAATTTAGTGGAATCGTTGGCATTGACCTAACGCTGTGCGTCCGGAAGAAGGAGTGTTACTTCACCCCTCATACCGTTGCAATTAACTACACGTGGCTTTTGGGCAGATCACGATACGGGCTGCACGCAAACAAATTTAAAACGGATAACTAACAGTGAAATTTACAGAAGTAGGTGTGCACTTGGACACCCCCAGTTTTTTGATATAATTATCGCCCCATTCGCAAGCTGGTGCTAACTGCCTACATCGCCACATATCCAGCGATAGCTGCTGCAAAAAACATCGCCACGGCCGACACGCTAACTAACGCTAATGAGATGCAAAATAGGCATGTCCGTGCAAAAACACACAAAAAGACAACACCGCGCGATTCTCTACGGACAGCCAGATCTGCGATGTGAGGCAAAAACAGGCGATAAGCCGCGCTAGCAGCAGGTATTTAACACCTGCCTTCTGCTGGTGCTAAGCAGGACGACCACCTGCAGTCTGAAAGGGAGCCCAGACCAGAGCCACACCTGAAGACCAACAGACGCCATGGAGCTACTGATCATGCAGCCCGGAGACCCAAGAGGGCCACAACACCCACCGCCACCACCCCCAGGCCTGCCACCACCCCCAGGACCCCTCTTGCCCCCCCCGGACTACCACAGAGGCAGCGTAGACAAAGACAGCGGGCCTACCGTAAACGCACCAGCCTCACAGACTTAACGCCAGAGGAGATCATTGCCCACTACAGGCTCAAAAGGACAACCATCCTCCGCATCCTGACCCACATCGCCCACAGGCTGACGGTACCAACACAGCGGACAACCAACATCTCTCCGCAGACAAAGGTGCTGGCTGTGCTGCACCTGTTGGCCTCTGGTACCTTCCAACCAACAACTGCCAGAGTCGGAGGAGTCTCACAGCCAGCCCTATCCAAGTTCATCACACCTGTCCTGGATGCCATCATCAGCTTGGTACCCCAGCACCTCCAATTCCCCCACACTGCGCAGGAGCAGCTGGAGACCAAGCAAGGCTTCTACCCCATTGTTGGATTCCCCCACGTGTTGGGGGCTATTGACTGCACACATGTCCTACTCGTGCCCCCTGCCGACACTGCACACAACTACCGCAACAGAAAGCACACGCATTCCATCAATGTGCAGGTAATAGTGGACCACCGGGGGACTCTTCACCAATGTTGTGGCCAACTACCCAGGCAGTGTGCATGATTCATTCATCTTCCGACAGTCCATCATCAACCAGCGCTTCCAGGATGGCACCTATGGAAATGCATTGCTCGTTGGTAAGTACCAAATGAACACACTACACACCTCAACTCCACAGTCATGCAACTCACGATCTTGGGAATGGGCACGCAGCAAAACTACATGCAACATGCGACACAATATGCCCACCGACCAGACACGACAACACGACTCCATTGGGAACCTGGGCTTGCCATGTACACAACCCAGCTACGGCATGGCACCACAGTCACACAATAGCAAAATGTGTGGAGAGGCTGGAAGCAGGCATGTGCGAAGGAGGCAAGTGACTAATGAATGAGAACCTACCCAATGACTAGTGTGGCGTGGATGTGCTGGACAGACTTGAGCGTGCAAACCACGGAAATGGCCATGTGGACATTGACTGCTGGTGCTTGGAGTGTAGTGGCCAGTGGACGCTACCATGTCAGCCCAGGCTGTGGGGTAGAAAGCGGAAGTGTCGCTCGTTACGTCCCCCCCTGTAGGCGTGGGCGGAGTGGGTTGGCCCTGCGTACGCCAGGCCTGCGTAAGGGTGTGAATAAAAACCCCGTCGCTCTGGGCGTGGTTCTCTTCCAGAATGGCCAACGTGTCTGCCAGGGCGGTGCTACTCAGCACGCCACGAGGCCGTGAGCGGCGAGGCCTGCGACCCTGTGCGCCTGCTGCACCACAGGCCGCTGGTCCCCAGGCCGCTGGTCCCCAGACCCGTCTTGCCTGCCCCAGCGCACCAAGGCCGCTCCGCTCACCTGCCGACACCGGCGTGTGTCAAAGAGGGCCCACCACGTTCCGGTGCAAGCTCCAAGCTCCAGGCCCGCGACCTTGGCAGCCACCTCAGACCATCGCTGGCCTCCACGACGCAGGCAGTACTCCTTTTTCGTTTACATACCCCACCGACGTCCACTGCGGCCCAGTTGGTGTCAAATATTGAACTGAGCCTTGAATGGCAGTGACCAAATGTCTATGGCAGCGTTCACATCACTATACTCCCTCTGATCAGTGAAGCCAAAGTCTGCATCGCAAGCACACGACACGTGTCTGTGGGCCCATGCTGACCGCTGCCCACGGACCACACTGCGGTCCAGTAGGTCCCACATCCAGCACTCAGTCGTGATTCATGAATGGCAGAGTCCATACCAGTGAACGCACGGAGAGGAGTAAGAGGAAGATGCGGTTCAGTCCGGATGAAAGCCGGATCCTCGTTACGGAGGTGACCGAACACTAGCACCAACTGACCTGGTGCCACTAACCCTGTTCAACGCAAGCCTGCGACACGTGGTGCCAATAACCCTGTTCAACGCAAGCCGGCGACATGTGGTGCCACTAACCCTGTTCAACTCAAGCCGGCGAAACGTGTTTGTGGGCCCCTGCAGACTACTGGCTCCTGTATGCACTTCGGGCCAGCCGGCCTCACACCAATCACATCAAGGCGGGACGAGCCAGGGCATGGCATCGTCACAGGCTGCACACATGCTCAGCTCTGGTGCCTCAGTCCCCGTGAGCCACACTTCATCGCCACATGACATTCCAACGCCGTGTGTGTGAGTTCCCGGAGGAGCTGGCTGAACTGCGGTTGGCCCATGCACACCGCTGCCACCAGCCGACACTGCCGTCAAGTAGGTCCCACATTTGTGACTGGGTCTTGAGTTCTGAATGGCTGAGTCTACAGCAATGTACACGCCTCATTGCAGGCTGCATCCTCTTGCAGCCCTGGTGCCACTGACTCCGTGCGCCGTGAGTCATGGTCACTCTCTGGTTGAACTTTGATGGCGTCTGAGTCTGTGGCATGGGGGTTGTCGTCCTCATCATCTGGCAGGTACGGACTTGGTGTTTGGCATGAGTCTGGGGCATTCATCTCCCCCATGTTGCCTGTTGCTGCTTGGTCATGCCCTCTGCATCATGCCCTGGAGGAACACCTTCCACTGTCCCACGATACACTCAGCGACCGTCACCTTGGACATCGACGAGGACCCGCTCAGCTCTCATGGCCCTAACCCAGTGCATCGCAAGTCACCGTCCCGTGGCGGTGTGCCCGTGCCGGCCGCTGTGCATCCGGGGCCACTAACTCTGTGCACCTCAAGTCATGGTCCCTTGCTGTTTGTACTTAGAACTTCTGATTGAGTGATGACTGTTGTAGTTGTTGCCAGCACAAAACACTCCCTGGGGGCTGTCTTACACTCACCCCACGCACAGCCAGCACAGGCGTCACTGGACTAGTGTGCCTGCCAACACATCATGCCGAACCACCAATTGACTCATCTCTCTCTGCACTGTCACAGGTGATCAGGGATATGCACTCTGCACTTGGATGATGACACCCCTCCGAGACCCGAACACACATGCCCAGAGGCAGTACAATGCATCCCACAAACGCACCAGGGGCATTGTGGAACGCACATTTGGCGTGTTGAAGTCACGTTTCGGGTGCCTGGACATCACAGGCGGAAGGCTCCTGTACAGGCCAGACATTGTGTGCAAGATGATCGTTGCATGTTGTGTTTTGCACAACATCTGTGTGCGCTCCAATGCCCCATGGATCCCAGTGCCAGATGCACCGGACGATGATGAGGACGAAGGGGCAGGTGGCCCACACCCCACTGCAGCTGCCCCAGGAATAGCCCGTAGGAACACCCTCATTGCCAATTTCTTCACCTGAGCATGTCACTTTGTGTCCGTCCTGTACAATAATGGGACAGTACAAATTGTCCACTGGCACTGCATGTGTAAATAAAACTGATACAGGTTGTACTCGTCCATTGTCATCTCATGGATTCCTGCGATGCCAGATGTGCTTGGCCATTTTGTGCACGCATGCGGCACCAGTTGTGTCCTGTGTTCTGTTGTGGAAGTGTTGCAGTATGTACCACATTGTTGACAATGTTGGGGTGCTCTTCTTCTTATGTGTGTATGCTGCACTGTGGCTGAGTCGCCCCTGCAGCTCTGAATTGGCTGCCACTCATCCCTTTCAGGCGGTGTGCCTTTCACTTCTGTGCGTCTACAGTGCTGAGATGTTGCTGACTTGAGTGAATTGTGCCCTTCGTCGTGTTGTGATTCGTGGTCATGGTCGGTAGGCGGATGTGTAGTTGATGTCAGGGGTTTTTTGTGCACGTGGATGTGTCCGAGTGTGACCTGCACCTTTGCGGATCTGGCCCACACTCAGCCGCATCAGTGTCGTGGCCTGCACATTGACATGATAGTTGGACTGCAGCCATGCTACTCGTCATGTAGTGTCTCTTGCATTGTCAGTGTGGCTGATGGATACGCATCTTCGCTGTGTTTCGCACGTGTGCATGTGTTGGTTGTGTGATTGGTGATGTGTTGGGTGGGGGCCCCTTTGGGCACATGGTGGAGGTGAGACTACTTGGTGTTTGTGTGTGTGCTGCAGTGTTCCAGGGGGATCAGGGACATGATCCGGAGTAATTGTGGGTGTGCAGTTTGCTCTGCTTAATTGTGCATGTGTGCCTTTGTGCCCATCTCCCCCCGTCCCCCCACTTCCTGGTAGGTACTCACCCTATTAATGTTGTGTCAGGTCATGTTGAGCAGTGTCCGGGTCCTCTGCTCCTGTCACCGTCTCCCGACTGATGACTGTGGCCACCATTTTCTCCATTTCATCCTGCTCCTGGTGTTCTGCTGGCCCCCCACCTCCAATCTGCGTTGCTGCTTTAATGTTGGCAGCGAGTTCCTTCTTGGGTTTGCCCTTCGCATCATTCCAGCGCCTCTTGTCCTCTTCCATTGTCCTCCTCTGCGCGGCAACGGCATTCACATAGTCCAAGATGGTCTGCCATCTCAGCGTCTTTTTTGCCAGTGACACGTTGGAGGTGACGTACAGTTGGTGGTGGTGTTCTATCTCATCCGTGACATGGATCCGGGTTTCCTGCACACTGTACCCCGTCTTCCTCTCCCTCTTCTCATTGCCCTTCCACGACACCTGGCTTCCTGGCTGGGCCTCCGTGGGTCTTGTGGGTTTCACGTTGTCCTCTGCACTTGGTCCGGGTGCATCCTTGGTGCTCCGCGGTTCATCTGGTTTTTGGTGTGATCTTTTTGGGTGCTTTTCTTGTGCTTTTCCCCGCATGACGCGTGGGACTTGCTGGCCTCTCACTAGTTATCACACAGATTTTATCGCGGTTGGGCCCATCGCAACTTTTTCGCGTTGGGGTTTGCATTTTTATCGCCGTTGCGGTAGTTGTTTCGCGGACATTCGCCGCGTTATTGTGTGGTTATCGCACGGTATCGCCGTGTTGAGAATGCCACGTTAACACAGCGTTATTTTCCTGCGATGGACTGCGATGTGAGAAGTTGCGGTAAGCTATTTTGGCGATGTTTATCACACGTTCTTGTGAATATACCCCCATGTCTTGAAATGCGACATTTGTCAGCAGATGAAGGGTTCCACCGTAACACGTCCTGCGCAGACACCATTGTTAATAGCTGACAAACCACTAGCGTGGGTCTACCTGGACCACTGCGGCCCCTTAAAAAGAGATGGGGCTAAAAGATATATCATGGTTGCGGTGGATTCCTGCTCGAAATTCCTATGGGTGTGGCCCCAGCGCTCGACTGATGCTCGAACTGTTATAAAAGATTTGCGAGTCTTCATAGGGACATACGCAATTGGCACATTACATTCTGACTAGGGCCCTGCGTTTAGCTCTCGGGCTTACAAAGAGGCCATGCGAGGATTGGGTGTAGCATTGCGGTACTCATCTCCGTACCATCCCGAGGGAAATTCGGCAGTGGAGAGAAAAAACCGAGACTTAAAGCGATCTTTAACAGCTAGAGAATTAGGCACGGGTGAAAGTTGGGTAAAACATCTGTATGGAGTTCAGCGTGCACTTAACAACATGCCAAGAAGTTCTCTAGGGGATGTCACTCCATATGAGGTCCTATTTGGGACAAGAATGTGGGTACCTGATCTTGATTGTGAAGGCGCAGTGGCGGATGAAAAACCTTTTGACATCCATGATCGTTTGGCTGTTTTACAGGATCTAAATGAATCCAGGACACAACAAAGTAACGTCCACCTGAAACAGACCGCCACTGGGGAAGTTAAATCAGTCACGGCAAGACCTGTCTGGATCCCAAAAGTCAGGGATCTGGTCAGAGAGAAAATAGCGGACAAGAAATAATTTGGGCCATCCTACAGAAAGCCTGTACCAGTCCTAGCAATTGAAGGAACAAGAACAGTACTTCTACCTCCTCTTGCCGGAAAAAAGGAGAAAAGATTTGTCTCAATTGACCTAATCAAACCACACTATGTGGCCGATACTGAGTAGTAGGCCACGTGGACTCCAAAGTAGCAGACGCCCTCCTCTCGCTACAATCCAAGAAGTTCAAACGGAAAGACTCATCACGTTCGAACAGCCTCCAACACGGAATGAAGGACTAAGCAACAATGCTATGGAACTCGTTCCTCTTGAACCTGAAGTTCAAATTCATAATCAAACTGAAAATAACGCACAAGTTGCTATTCGACCAAATACAGACGTCTACGTCAACATACCTCGACAAGAGCAAAGGACGATTTCAATGAATCCTGATGCAAATCCAACGATTGATCGAACTGCTTCTGGCTATTTCATAAACTTTGATACGTTTTCTTTGGATCCAAGTGAACTTGAAATGACGCCAGCCCAAAAATCACGCAAGCAGCAAGTTAAAGACTTTATGGACTTTCTTAGAAAGACTTACCTGGTATCACCATGGGCAGAACTATGGGTAACTTCCGGGATTCTTTTCTTTCTTTTCTGGTTAGGCTTAGTAATAGTTTTTAACATGCTTATTAGTGGACAATACATTCGGCAAAGCTCTGCAGCCCAAAAGGTGAACTTACTTTTAAAACCACACCAATCATCTCATCGAGAACAAAGAGACTTGTCATCAGTGAACATTACAGCAGTTCCTATACCTGATGGTATAGTGTGGGACAAGGTTAATTTCGATATATTTGGCCCGACTGAAATTTTGAAAATTCAACATTTATTTAAAATATCATTAAGTGATATCATTACCTTAAGTACATTTTTCGATGATTGTGATTTTGAAACTGTTAATAACATTTGGAAAAACCTGCTGCGTTTTCCAATAGTGAAACATTGGAAGACACATCAGACTATGAATCAATGTATTGTTATCAGCATTATGGTCATCATTTTCTGCATGAATCTGCAAATCCTAGAAATGTGTTCACATACCACCAGTGGGAACATTGTCCAACACCGCCGAAAGGCAGTTCAAAAACATTTGCACAGAAGTTTCCATATTTTTCAGGGTTTAATATGTCTGACCCAGCCTCATATTATTATAAGGTTGCACCAACATCAGCACAGAAAAATATGTTAACAAACACTAAACAGATTTACTCTGCATCCTTTATTGCCCAGTTGTCCGAACAAGGTTACGACTTATGGAAAGACACCATAGACTTAAAATCAATCTGGGGTACTAGAGAATGGCAGGTGCAGGGGTTAGAAGCTTTGTTTAGAGCATGTCTCATCCCATCATGTTTTTGAACGAGACAGTGCAACAGACGTCTTGCCTTGGAATAGCCAAGAACAAAGACTTGAACACACCTCGAGTGTCGACTCCATCAAACACCGAGGGAAACGAAACATCACAAACAGGGATTACATTAGATGACATCATACAATACAATAGATCGGACCCCGATTGGAAGAAATGGTTGATTTGGCCCACAGACACAAATAATTGTCAGGAAAGATTCATGGGTAAAACCGAAGGGTTCACAATCCATAGGCCAAATCCACGCTATGTACAGAGACAACATCCAGGGGTAGTGACGTCATACAGTGTTGGGAAGTTGTGCCTTAATTGGCTAGAAACCTCAACACTCACGGAGGTGAAACAACCCTTATCCTTACTCACACAAGACATGGATACGGGAAATAGACCGTATTAACTTAGAGAAATCTCTAGCGGTGGTAGACAATGGGTTAACAACATTGACCTCCAGGATATATTCCTTAGGCAACATTGTATCTTCTGCGATAGACATTCTAGAACAAGATTTGACCATATTACAACACGGGCAATCTCAGTTACGTTCTATAATATTATTGAGCTGGACGCTGCAATCTTTGCGTGCAGGCTACGTGCCTTGGTGTTTTATCAACAGTACGTCTCTGTTTTCTGAATACAATCTAACAGATAAACAGAAATGGCACAAAGGGGAGCAAAATATACAATGCTGCATATCGAAAAACTGGATAAATTACCATTCACAGTGGCAGAATCTCCGTCTACAGAATGGCTAATCCATGGCCACATAACTCTACCGGTCACTACTTTTCAGTTTCAATATTGCCTTGAACAAAAGCAGGCAGGCAAATATGAAAAAATGGGTAAGGAGTACATTAAGGAATCTTTGGAATTACCATACAGATTTTGATGCCGGAGTGGGGATCGAGAAGTGTTTCTCAGTGGTACAAACTGTGAGAGCGCTTTAAGTGGATCACTCATATGCCAGGATATAATGTTGCACGGAGCTTGTAATGGTTCTGTAGCAAACTTGTCCTGTCATTTGAAGGGTGCCCCAGCTGCAGTGATTACTCCAGCATTCGGGCTACTTTCAAATGGGAGATACTTGATGCTGAACGGTCATGGCTGCTGTGGCATGCTTCCGGGCATCGCATATCTGGTAACTGTGAGCTCCAGGGTTACTTGTTGTATGCAAGTATTGTTTCCACTGACACATACAGTCAGGGAGGCGCTGGTATGGCCTTCACTGTTTCCTTAATACGGTTTGATACTCTAAGCAGAATGAAAGCCATGCTTCTACAGAAGTCTGTGCCTTTAACCTCCGCTCGAGAGACTTTTGATCTCCAGATCGCAAGGTCTTCAGCTGAGAATCAGGCGCTTATTAATACAAACTGCCCTTTCCATTTCGTAGAAATGGTGAATCGTATCTTTAACATGTCTGATACGATTGGCATTGTCCACCTATTTAAGACCATAGGTTCTGGACTTCTAAGCACCTTTCAGAAGGTACTTGGAGTTATACCAAACTTCATACACTCCATATTCGGAAGCATCTTTGGAGGACTTCCGCTGATCCTGTTTCTAATAGCAGGTATCCCGATTATCTTCTATCTGCTACGCAATGGACATCCCAGTCACCAAGGAGATGGAAAGAGCGCTCCTGGAGCTGAAATACCATGACCGAATGGTACAACACCTAGGCACGCCTCGACTGAGAGAAATAAGTACGTCTTGGTTCCTGTCATTTCGACCAGTCTGGATGGACTGCATATGACCTGTCCTCCGATGCCTGTTTTGCGGAGAAGAATGCGTGTTAGACCTTTGTTTGACACTCCCATCATGTATGCAACCGGAGGTGAATGCTCTACTGGACCCGATAACGGCCCATGTTCTGCAGTGTCCTCAGCGCATTCCAATGTTGTTGGCGGCATTCCTTGAGCCACTACAGGTTGTAACTACACCTGTTGGTATGAACACCGGCTCCTCCACTGGCACCCTGGCTTTGGACGGCACACAGGCTGCCCCAGCGCCGGCTGCGGACAGCGCGGAAGATCATCTGTGCTCAATTGACGTACTCTGCGAGGTGTTACAGGGGCCGTCTACTGCGGAAGCAGGCAACGGATATGTTGTGTCTACCAGCCAGGACACATAAACAATTGACTCATTTTGGCTCATCGTGTGCTGGATAAAAATTCGCCCTTTTTAATAACAAGCTCAATTTGGAACTCGGATACAAAATTGACATCCCTTTTCATTCATTTGGGCATGAATGGCTTTCTAATGCTTATAGTGTTTCAGACTATAACTACGGACACTTTTAGAGCTATAGTTTGCAAGCATTTGTTTTTTTCCGTTACACATTTTTAGACCTTTTTTTTTAGACGTTTTAAACATTTTAGCAAAAGAAATGTTTTTATTTTAGTGCGTACCAATGTCTAGTTAGAATGGTAATACACTTACAAGTTACATATGTCGTCCAGTCGGAAGAGGAGTGGGTGTTATATTCCATATAGGTACCCTAAATAGGCGCAGGTAACACTGCAACCTTTCACATATATCCTTCCCTACATTTCATACATAACGGTTCATAGAGACTGAACTTTTATCTAGATACGACACTGCATTCAGAACTCAGGTTTTTCCCTGGTTCAATACTCATACATTATGCATGAGGCTTCTTGGAAGCACAGCAGGACTCACAGCAGGACGAACATCTCCTGTATAATATCTATGTTAAAGTTCAAGCCCGATGTCATCCTTTAGGCCGACACAGTAACACAGCAAGGTAGGACCCCTGGGGAGACCTGTGGGTATATATACATCACGTCTTGCTTAGAAAGACAGAGGAGACCATGACTTCCCGGCTGACACACTGACTAGAGACGCTGAGGTTCCTGCATGCAGACGCTCCAGTTAGCAGTGGTCTAACATCCCTCGCGGGGTGTCTAACTCGAGACCAGGACGGGGTCCCATATTCTCTAACTCTCAGGTAATGGGGTGGACTAGATCCTAGAGGGATTCTTGGCATAACACCTGCATAGATGCTAGGTACATTTAGGTACATCTAGTTAGGGAGACATTGTAGGAGTACGCACTTTTTATCATGTGTTTTATGTACATGTATATAATCATGATTTCTGCAAGATGGTAGAACTATACCATCCTTTTACTTTCATAATATTGCTAATCATATATCTCTGCTACTGTCTAATGGTTGTTGCAGCTCATATATTTTACACTAGAATAACAACTGTTCAATAAATACTTATTGAAACGCCCAGACTGTTTATTCTGTGTATCTCTCTGAGACAAACCAAGTGAGCACGAGTGACTGAGCGAAAGGTAGTATATTGTTTCCACGATCCTGGGGGATCAGGGTTGTCATGTTCTGAGGTTGCCAAGAACTATTCTCTCCCCGATAAGAGGAGACTCTAGTGGCACTGTGAGCTAGCCAATACAGACAGGCTAACGTATCCGGTGGGGGTGCACGGAATCTGTCCGCCACCAATCCCACAGTTTATGTTATCCGAAGGCGCAGATCCTGTATAGGTAATATAGGAACTACACGACACCCTAAGCATGCTTGGGAGAGAATACCCATCGATTTCTTTGGTCCACTTGATAACTGACATTATTTGCTAGTAATTGAGGATAAATTGTTTCCATGTTGTGCATGAGGATGACCGATGCAGCACTTAGTAGTGTGAAGGATGAAGGAGTCTGAGAGACAGGCTCAGAGTTTATAGTTTTAACTATGCTAGCCGGTTTGGGCAGTTCTGAGGGGCGCTTTACTATATTTCTTATGTTCATAGTCCACTTAGTTTGTTACCGTCCTGGGTTGTCCATTCTGAGATGTTTTGTTTAAAGTTTATTGTTCTGAGCAGGCATAGGTTAAACAGAGAAAAGGAGAGATCTGCTGGGATGGACTTTGTTAATATAATTCCATATCTGATTCTCATTGTGTGAAGGGATATTGCCATGAAAATTTACTTCACTCCATACTTCATTGGTAAATTCCCTAATTAACTGGCTATCTACATACTCAAATTTCTCCATGTTTGGTTGGTGAAATTTGTCCTCAGAATACTCTGGTTGTGATCAAACTGTGTGTGGAATTCACACAATAAGGAGGAATATCCAGTTTCTATTCAAATTGGTAATAGAGGATGTTGGACTTGGCCCTTATTGCAGGGTCATCCCGGAACTTTTTGCCTTCCTCCTGTATTTTTTCTGACCTGTTGTTGGTGGTTTTATGACTCTGGGTACTTTATCACTGCTGATCAGTGCTAAAGTGCATGTGCTCTCTATTGTAAACTTGGTAAGATTGGTCTACATCTGTTTGGCATATTTAATTTACCTATCAGTCCCTTGTACAGTGGTATCCCATATACCCAGGGCCAGTAAATTAAATGCTACTGGTGGGCTTGCAGCGCTGCTTGCGCCACCCACCAAAGTAGCCTTTCAAACCTGTCTCAGGCCTCTGTCACTGCAGGGCCTGCGCGCGCAGTGTACTGCCGCTGTGATGTGGCACATGAAGTGGTTGCCACGTCTGCGACTCCCCTTTGACTACATATCAGTCACCCCTGAGGTAGGCCCTAGATAGCCCTATGCTAGAAAAAATAATGGGGCGACCCGGTGTCCCTCAGAACCTGGGTATATGTATAAAATAAAACAATTGGTTCTGTCGGGGTGTTCAATTACTTAGAAAACGTAAGTAGCAACAGCTTACTTGTAACATATACCAATAATTAAACCATAACACACACCAATATTAGTATTCAATACTGTATTTAGAAATGGATATCATTTAATCAAATAATCATGGCTGTCACAATTTACAAATTCAATTGTAATAAAGAATAAGTGACTGTTGGTGAAAAAGTGACATGTGGTGATGGGTGACGTTGAAAGTGCACTATATACAAGACAATTAAACATGCATTCAAGTGAGGGGAGAAGAATTTATGTTTGTCCTTTTTATTTTAGCACATATATCGCAGGATTCATTAGCAAATTAAACTGTGATCCTGAGCGTTGTGCGGACATATGTAGTCGTCGACGTTTCGACCCTGTTGGTAGCGCAAAAGTAAAAATGCGTCAAGGTGGGTCTTCTTCAGGACAGGAAGGGGAAGGACAGCCTATGGATTTAAATTTAAAAGGCTGAATCAGGTATATGTTATAAAACAAATTGTAAAATAACTGTATTGCTTCCAGAGTTAAGCTTACCAAAATGCAGATTCTTTAGTCTGTCTGCAATGATCAAGTGCCTTTTATTCAAAGTGGGGCTAATAATTACACCCTCTCAGGACTCCACCAGCCGGTTGGAGCCTACAAAAAAATAAACAAATAAAAACTAATTTAATTACTGACAGTGTGACTATTATCTTTGAGATGAGTAGTCCGCTTTCAATGTGACATACCTCAATGGAGTTCTTTTAAACGACTTCCACCCATCGGTTGGAGTCTTTTTAATTAGCCAGTCAGATGAATAGCTAAAAAAATAAGTAAAAGCCAGTCATGTAATTTACTCGAGAAATGATGCACGAGTCATTATTTTTAAAAAAAGGGTCACTTGTTAACGCGAAGGCGCACTTCACGAAGTGTTTCTAACATCATCTCACCGTGATCTGGCAAAAACACGCCCGTCCGGCAGCTGCTTTGTTCTCAGAATAAGGTCAGACTGGGAGGCAGGTTATAAATAACATTCACAGCGTGGGAGCGACGTGCACGCTCGGCCGTGTCTGCTTAAGAGTGTATCTGGAACGTCATTTGTGAAAAACAACGTGCACGGATGGTGCAGCAGCTTAGTAAGGCTGTCAAAGAGAATGTTTAAAAAGACACACACAACCCGTGTTTAAAGCAACCACGCCACCTGTCAACCATGAAATGTGACGGGTATGCAAGAACTGCTGGAAAATTCTGCAGCCGGACAGTTTAAATATTGTTTCCACAGCCTGAAAAGTTTCTTAAATAACAGGCGAAATACACATAACACGTCAAGGGATAATTACAGAAGTCGGGCTGAATGAAAACATCCAAGAATTTTAAGGGATAGGAAATTACATTTCATATCGTAAATCATGAAAAACAACTTCACGTATAATATGCTACGATGAGTTGGACTAAATGAGAACATCCAGCATATTTATAAACGTCGCATACATGTTATTTAAGGCTTAGGCTATAAATAGTGTATAACATGAACTCTGATAAGCATTTGTATTAACGGGCAGTTTAAATATTGTTTCCATAACCTGAAAGATTTCTTAAATAGCAGGTGAAATACACAAAAAACGTCAAAAGTTAATTACAGAAAACGGGCTAAATGAAAGCATCCAACAACTTTAAGGCATAGGAAATTACACTTCATATCGTAAGTCCTGAAAAACATCTTCAGTGTAATATGCTACGGTGAGTAGGACTATATAAAAGCACCCAGCATATTTATAAAAGTCGCATAAATGTTATTCAAGGCTTAGGTTATAAAAAGTCTGTAACACGAAATGTGATAAGCATTTTTGCGCAGACACTAGTAATAGTGAAAATGATATTTATAGAATACAATCTGATGTTGCAGATAGAAAAGAAAGACTACATGATCACATCCAGCATTTAGTTATAAATAGTCTGTGGCAAGAACTCAGACATTAATACATAGTGGAAGTAATCTAACATTACAGAATAAAGAGAGATGATGTTTATTAAAAACATGTAAATTACTCCCTGCATAATTATACCTAGGTTAGAACCTTTTCTGAGGATGTTTATATATTTACACAGCGATGTACAGTACAAACTTATATATGTATCAATCAGATTCATGACAAGTTAGAAAAAGGATTCTAGAGTCTAACCATTTGCCTATATGTCTCCTCAAATTCATTTAACCCTGTGTTCACTGAATCTAGAGTATAGATCCATCTGCATTCATTACGATTTAACAGTGAGAGTATGCTCCCTCCTCTGGGATGCAGAATGGTCTTCTCCAGTACCCACCATTGTAGATCATCCGCAGTATGATTGTTTGTGGAAAAGTGCTCGACCAGGGAGCCCCCTGGACCTTGCAGCGGATTCTACTGCGGTGTTGTAGAATCCTTGTCTTGACTTTTTGAGTGGTTTGGCCCACATAGATTCTGTCACAGGGGCATCGTATGGCATAAATGACGTTGTGACTGTTGCAATTGCTATGTTGTCTCAGATGGTATGTTTTGCCCATGTATTGAAATGATGAGCCAATCATTGCAAACTCACAGGCTTTGCAGTTACAGCATTTGAAATGACCAATCAGAGGTGGTAGATTGAGTTGTTGTCTGATGTCCAATGGTTTCTCAATCTCCAGGTAGGAGCTTACAACATAGTCTTTGATATTTTTGGCTCTCTTAAAGGCAAAAGGGGTTTCTCCTGGGTCCCAATCTCCGTGTTTACCAGGTTCCAATATTTCAGTAGTACTTTCTTGATTTCATGACTGCGGGTATTGAATGTGGTCACACAAACCAACTTCTCAATGTCATCCACTGATGGTTGTATCTCAAGGAGAGTCTCTCTAGGGCGATACCAAGCCCTTTTCTAGAGCGATTTAGAAGACCTTTCGGATATCCACGGTCCCTCAGTTTCGTGATAAGAATATCGGTCTCCTTGTAGAAGTCACTTCTTTTGAGCAATTCCGTCTGAGTCTTAGAAATTGTCCATACGGCAAATTATCTCTGAGGCTTCTGGGATGGTGTGAATCATATTTTAAGGTGGTGTTACGCTCTATAGGTTTCCTGTATAATGTGGTAATAAGCCTTCCATCTTCATTCTGTAATGTGATGTCTAAGAAGCTAATCGCTTCATTATTGTAGGACATGGTGAATTGAATGTCCAGAGTGCGTGCATTTAACCATGTTTTAAACTCAGTTAGCCTCTGTTCTGTGCCTGTCCATACCATCAGAACGTCATCAATGTACCGCTTCCACACTGATATGTTGTTCAAGAAGGGATTTGCGAGGTCGTATAGGTATGTATCCTCATAATCATCCATATAGAGGTTCGCTAAACTGGGGGCAAATCCAGCCCCCATAGCCACGCCTTTGCATTGTAAATAATAGGTGTTTTGAAAAACAAAATAGTTCTTTTTCATGGCTATTTCAAGTAACTTGATCAGAAAATCAGTTGGTATCCACATTGGTGCCGGTCGTTTCTCCAATGTCCTCCGTATTACATCAATTGCATGTTCCTGGGGAATGCTCGTGTATAGAGAGGAAACGTCTAGTGTGGCTAAAAACTGTGTTTGCTTATCAAAGGGTTGATTTTCCATTAATTGTATGGTATGCATAGTGTCTCTTAGAAAGGAACGTGTCTCCACCACAAACGGTTGTAGAAAACTGTCCAAAAATTGATTCAGGGGCTCCAGGATTGAGCCACATCCCGAAACAATCGGGCGGCCAGGTGGCTTTTGTTGGTCTTTATGAATTTTTGGTAGTGTATAGATGGTAGGTATTCTTGGTTCAGTTTTGTTTAAAAAGTTATATTCATGTTGTGACAGAAAGCCTTCTGTTAGTCCCTGTTGCGTGAGTGATCGAATGAGCGTGGCGATATCTTCGGTAGGATTTTTCCTTATCTGTTGATAGCTATCCGTACAGCTTAGTTGTTTATTAATTTCTGTGATGTAATCCTGGGTGTTTTGAATTATTGGTATATGTTACAAGTAAGCTGTTGCTACTTACGTTTTCTAGATAGCCCTATGGGCAGGGTGCGGTGTATGTAAAAGGTAGGACATGTGCCTTAACTGTGTGGCATGTCCTGGTAGTGCCAAACAGCCTATTTGGTTTCTCACTGCTGTGAGGCTGCCCTCTCATAGGGATGCATTGGGGATTCCCTGATACGTGCTTCAGTGGTAATTCCTGACATGAGAGGGGTAGCGTGATCAAGTTTGGTATGTTTGGAATAGTAGTGATAAACCCTGCTTATTGGTGAAAGCGGATTTTTTTAATTACTATTTTAGAAATGCCCCTTTTGGAAGTGGGCATTTCTGTGTGCTATGTGTCTTTGTGCCTGCGTGATGTGTATTGACCGTCTAGTTCTGACTGACAGGAGAGAGGGGAGGTGCTTTCACCCAAGCCAGTCCCTGGGGCGGGGGGAGGGTGGGGGGAGGGGTTTGAGGTGTATCCTGCCCAGCCTGGGTGACTCAGCGCTAGGCTTAATAGACCTTGGCTGAATTTAGAGTAGCGGGAGGAGTTTCCCATGGCACTTGAATAGGCCTGGTCTGCATTTGGAGTGGTGTGAGGAGTAGCACCTGCACCTGAATAGGGCTGTTCCTGTCTTCCACAATGATGGCTCCGCCCCCTGTGGTTTGTCTGGGGCCAAGGCTTACACTAACAATGGAGGTTGTTGTGCACTTGCGAATGTAATTGTAAAGTGCCCCCAGAACTGGTTTGGACTGGGCTCAGAGCCCTGTGCAAGGGGAGAACAAAGACATTATCACTATAAGTACTGGGGCGGTGACCCCATGTTGGTTGAACTGGAACAGAAGATCGTGCATGGGACTGGTGACCGGCAGGCTGCTGTGAGCCTGGAGGAACCGCCTAGGGACTTTGCTCCTCTGGGCTGTTGACCTGCTGCCTATTGGAGCTCGAGGGAGGACTGCAGCCCTGCACTGAGGAACGATTGTGCTGGCCTACTAGCCCACACCTTGCTGGTGTGTCCCTTGCCTGGAGGAGGCATAGCGCAGGTGAAGTGCTTTCTGTGGAGTAGCTGGGAGCACTTGTGAGCGCAGTCCCTATCTCCTGCGGGGGGAGAAAGCGTGTGGAGCGCTTCATTCTTTGCTTCCCTGTGCCCCTGAAGTGCGGTGCCTGCACACCAGAAGTGTGTGGCGGGCGCTTCCCCATTTGTCTTCTGAACCCGAGAAGTGGGCTCCAACCTTGATTGCGGCAGGCGCAGTCACGCCATGGCAGAGAAGCCGCAGCAACCGGAAGCAAGGCAGAGGCCGAGCCTGGTTGTGGGCAGCGCTCCCACGAGGGAGTGGAGAGCCCCGTGTGTTGCCTGAACAAGAGAGAGGAAGTGGTGAGGAAATCCCGGTTCGGGAAGTCCTCGATCGTGAATCATTACCCCTATGTCTTAGAGGGGCAGGGCCCGCCGCTGTGGAAGGCTGGGCGGAGGAGAATGAGCCGACCGAGACTTCGTTCCGTGTCCCGCCACCGCCTTACTGCAGAAGCCAGTGTAGCCCGAGGTTGGTGGGGTGAGTGACCACGTAGTGCTTGGCGTCCCGGCCAGAGGAGGCCGGTGTGGATTCACCCTTCACTGCATTTGTTGGGCAGCGACTCCGCATGGTTGCAGGCCGCTGCCCTGGGCGATTCTTCTTTCTCTTCAAGCGGGGGAGACCAAGGTAGTCCCCCTCCATCTTGGAGGGTGTGCACACCGTACCCCTACGCTGGTTACCGGACTTAGGGAAGCATTTCTGACTCAGCGGTCCGAATGGAAGGGTAGCCTCCATGGAGGTCCCGGTCTGGCTGAATCAATTGGAAGCACCGTGCAGATTGGTGCTGGGACGCAGCGCCCTATGATCTACTAATTACTGCCTCTTATGCCCTGATGTGGGGATGTGTATAACGCTGGCACCATGTTGGTGATTCCGGTGGTACTTACAATACCTTGGGTTGTAGCCCGTGCTCCGATGTTTTGAGGCATAGTTTGGTCTAACAGTATCAGGCTGGCGATTATAGTGTCAGGAGGTGGCATTTATGTGCTTATTATTCCTGTGTCATTTCTTGCATAGGCCCCTCATAGCTGGTCACTGAAGTGCCCTGAGGACCTCATGTAGTGGGGTTACATTGTCTGGGCTGCACCCTATGTGTTCAGGGATGGTTATGTCCAATATGTGCACTGTGGATGATGTTTCTGGATAATGTGTCCTAATAAGTACAGTTCCTACCAGTAGTTACTGGGTGGGGACAACTGTGATGGTCTATGACAGTGGCCCGATTGGCCTAGTGATTTATGTAAATCCCTGTGAAGTTATGACGAGTGCCTGGTGGCACAGTGTAATATATATTGATTGTGTTCTAATGTGTTTTAATGGATAATACAAAGGATATTTTTATATGAGTGTGTTGCGCAAACGCTTTACACATTGCCTCTGGGATAAACCTGACTGCTCTTCCAAGCTACCAAGGGGGTAAGCAGGGGTTATCTTCAGCATGTAACTCCCTTGCCCTGACTAGAGTGGTGGGTTCTGCCTGGCTTAGGTGCATACCCTAGCTAACCAGAAACCCCATTTCTAACAGAGGACAACTCCGAATCAGGGTATAAAAGAGAGATTTGGCCAGTTGTTTACCAAGCAAAATGTTAGTTTACTTTTGTCTGTGGTGCATAACAAACTACTCTTAGCAACTGGGTAAGCAATTTTGAAAAAAGAAATGCTGAAATAAATGTTATGTCAAGACAGGAGGCTAGCATTATGCATAAACTTTTAAATAAAATATTTGTGTCATTATGTACATACTTTCCTATGTTGCTCAATTGTCACCTTGCCTATGCTGCAACACTAAACAAGGAGCCAGTATCCAAACTATTTACTTCCATAGGATACTAGTAAATGGGCATACCTATATATCTGAATGCTCTATTCTGAACACTTAGGGGCATATTTACGAGGGCCTTGTGTCATGCTTGCTCCACGCAAAGTGGGACATGCATGTCACAAAGCTCCAAGTCATATTTATGAAGCCACTTGCGTGGCTTTGAATGGCTTCATAAATATGGAGTAATGCAATGCAGCGCAAATCGCTGTATTGCATTAATCTGTACAAGGGAGGCGTTCCATGGGCGTTGCGGTGGGTGTTCCCACACAAATCACATGGTTTTTGACGCATTCCCAGAGTTACCAAACCTGATAAACTTGGGAATGCGTCAAAAAGATATGCCACCCCTGGTGAGACGTAACGAGGAGAAATATCTTTATTTCTACTTGTTTTTTACTCCTTCTGTATGTGCTGAATTCTGAAGCACACATAGAAGGAGGAAAATGCCTCTATGCATTGTTTTGTGCAGGAAAATGCTCCTTTCTGCTCAAAAACAATAGTATCTGCAACATAGGCACCCTTGTACCATGGTGCAAAAGTGCCTGTGTTGGCGCTAGGCTGCCGAAACGGTGCTAGCACAGGGGGAAAGGACAGAAATGCACCGTATTGCATACGGTGTATTCCTCCCCTATCCGTGTGACGCAGGGCAGCGCAGCAAGGTAACTTGCTATGCTGCTCTGTGCCACAATTCCCATGAATGAATGAATGAAATAATATTTATAAAGCGCATAGCTACCCGAAGGCATCCCAGCGCTGACGGACACCAAATTGCTTACAGCAGGTTAGATGGGAAAAAGCCAGGTCTTCAGGTCCTTCCTAAAGGTATTGTGACTGGATTGCACACGAAGCCGCAAAGGAAGGGCATTCCAGAGTTTGGCCGCACTGTATGAGAACAGTCGGCCACCACTTCTGGTCCTGCGGATTCTGGGGACTGAAGCTAAATAAAGATCATCAGAACGAAGACACCTATTGGCTCGATAAGGATGAGCTAAAGAAGAGATAATGGCTGGTCCCCTCCCTTTCAACAACCTGTGAAAAATGCACAGGGCTTTGAAGTGGACCCTTTCCTTAATCGGAAGCCAATGGAGGGCTTTTAAAGCCGATCTGGCTGATTGACGGCCAGAAAGCCCTACCAAAGTTCTAGCAGCACAATTCTGTACGACTTGGAGCTTCGCCAGAACCGAGCTAGGAGCAGCCAAGTAAAGGGCATTTCCATAGTCCAATCGGGACAATACTAGAGCCTGAACCATCAGTTTTCTTGCTCGAAAGGGGAGCAGTGGTAGCACCTTGCGAAGCAGCCTCAAAATGCCAAAACAGATGGAGACCACTTTTCTGGCTTGAATTTTGAAGCTTAGCTCCTCATCGAGCCAGAAGCCTAAGCTCTTTATTTCCTTTTTGGAATGGGCTTAGGACCCATACAGGCTGGCCAAAAGGAATCTATTTCCTTGGGGGATTTATTGCCAAGGAGCATAAGCTCTGTTTTGTCGCCATTCAATTTAAGATGAGACGACGTCATCCATCTGGCCACTTCTTCGAGGCACGACAGCAGACAGGAGGAGGCTCCGTCTGCGTGGTTCAGTGAAATCACTAATTGCGTATCGTCAGCGTAAGTGACGAGTTGCACTCCAAAGGGAAGGACACTATCAGCTAAAGGGGCCATGTACACGTTGAAAAGGGAGGGGCTCAGGGACGAGCCCTGGGGCACTCCACAGTGCAAAGGACGGGGGTCTGAGATGTCTTCTCCCTCAAAAATTTGGAAAGATCTTTCCTCTAGAAACGAGCTTAGCCATTTCAAGGCCACTCCGGATACCCCCATTTTGTAAAGTCGCTGGACCAAGATACGGTGATTCACCGTATCGAAGGCCGCACTGAGATCTAAAAGTATCACGGCCACCGATCCTCCTGCGTCAAGGATTTTCCTAGATTCTTCGACGACAGCTAATAATGCTGTCTCGGTTCCTTGATGAGGGCGGAAACCCGTCTGAGACGGGTGGAGGAGGTTACCATCCTACAAATGCCTAGATAACAATGAATTCACGTACTTATCTGTCACTTTACTGGCCCATGGAAGAAGAGAGATGGGTCGAAAGTTCTCAAGGCAGCTGGGGTCTAAACTCGGCTTTTTCAATAGAGTTTTCACCATCGCATTCTTCCATAAAGAGGGCACCACCCCGAGAGAAAGTGAGGAGTTAATCAGGTCCACCATCACAGGACCGACTGAGTCCACCACTGATTGCAGCATTTTAGGGGGGGCCGGATCAGTGGGTGAACCACTCCTGACAAGTGCAGAAATGGTCCGAAAATGTTCCTCATTTAGAGGAGGAAATACTCCTAACACACATTCATGACTCTGAACGATGCAGTCCTTACAAAGCAGATCAGTTTCGGGATCAGTCGTGGGAAATGTACTACTGATGGTTTGGACTTTATTGAAGAAAAATTCTGCCCGCTCGTTACAACGATGGGGTGTTCCTTCAGACAAATCAGGGGGGGCAGGAATTTTTAGGAGTTTTTTTGCAATGCGAAACGTTTCGCGGGGGGAGTTTGCTGCCAATGTAATTTTCTCTTCAAAATAGTGGGCTTGAGCCTTTCTGACCTCACTCTTGTACACCTTAATAGTTTCCCTATACTCCTTTTTCTTTGGGGAAGTAAAATCTTTCCTCCAAGATCTCTCAGCTCTTTTACAGGTCTGTTTTAACACCCGGAGTTTAGGTGTATACCAGGCTGTCCTATTAAGTCCAGTTTTAATATCAGTGATCTTCTTTGGGAGAATCACGTCTAAAGAATTCTCAATCCATTTATTAAATTGATCGTTGGCTACTACAGGATCAAGATCAAGAGAAGGTGTCGTAGTATCCAATACAAGTGCCCACTGTTCCACAGAAAGTTTAGACCAACAGCGACTGAATTTTTTTGCCGAACGAGTGGACAGGGGGTAGACCTAGGAGACCATAGAAGGGAAATCAAAAAATGGTCTGACCACGGTACGGGATAGGGTTCCAAACAGGTCAGCTCCTTTAGGTTAGAAAATACAGGATCAAGAAGATGACCTTTACAGTGAGTAGGAGAAGATACCAACTGAGTCAATTGTATGGCAGCAAGGTCATGGATAAGATCTGAGACAACCCTCGATGCCAGATTATCCAAGTGGATGTTTAAATCCCCCAAGATTGTAAAATTGGGGGCTGTTCCTGCTAAACCTGTTGTAATTTCAAGTAAAGATTCAAGGAATTGACCCATGGGCCCCGGAGGTCGATAGATCAGAATACCAGAAAGGGAAAGAGTGGCCGACACTCCAATTGAAAAGTGCAAATTCTCGCAGTCAGACAGAGGACTGCCAAATATTCGACAAGTAAGGTGGTTCTTGT
Organism: Calotriton arnoldi; assembly: GCA_963921515.1. Taxonomy (NCBI): domain Eukaryota; kingdom Metazoa; phylum Chordata; class Amphibia; order Caudata; family Salamandridae; genus Calotriton; species Calotriton arnoldi. Next base: position 1,153,575 of record CAWUFW010000022.1, on the reverse strand, counting down.
AAATAATAGCAATTCCGCCACCTCTTCCAGACATTCTGTCTAGCCTTTGTACTAAATAGTCGGGGGGAGAACTTGGACAAAGTCCGGATCGGAACCAGACTGAGTCCAAGTTTCGGTAAGAAACAAAACATCCGGACTGTCGTCGGTTAGTAAAATAGACAGTTCTATAGTATGTTTAGGAAGAGATCGACAATTAATTGAAAAGATTTTGAGAATTTTGACCGGAAGCTCAGTCAGTGAGGGAGAGAGGGGGCATAGGTCAAATCTAAAAAAACAATCCTCGCAACCCTGTTTCAGGTTCTCCATGTCCATAAGCTGATTACAATTCGTACTAAGGCCACAATTTATGGATTTAAGTTGCTGCGCGCTGTAACAGTACCTTGTTTGAAGCAGAGGAGCAGGGGTCATGGCCCCTGGTCCCGGTCGGCCGCGGACGGGCGCAGACGGGCTTGCCTTAGGCGCGCCTTCGGCGCGCCAGCGGCGCGCCCGCTGCGCGCGTCCGCTGCGCGGTCGCGTCATCAGGCTCCTAAATAGCCTGGCCGGGATCTGGCAACTAGAGCGCTGACCCGAATGCGTATCGGCACGGAAGTGTGCAAAAAAGCAAAAGAAGCAGCGTGTCCCCCGAGCTATAACACAGCTCGATAGCAGCACATAGGTGAAAACAAACAGTACACAATAACTATCGGATGACTCAAATTTCTCAATATTAAAATTCTAAAATTCTAAAAGCCCCCGCTCAATTCCCCAGTTGTAATTAAAACTTGAAGATACCTCCTACAAAGCAAGTAGTTCAAGAGCCGACTAACGCTCCGTGGCAGCTTAGTATCCGCTGCGCGGTCGCGTCATCAGGCTCCTAAATAGCCTGGCCGGGATCTGGCAACTAGAGCGCTGACCCGAATGCGTATCGGCACGGAAGTGTGCAAAAAAGCAAAAGAAGCAGCGTGTCCCCCGAGCTATAACACAGCTCGATAGCAGCACATAGGTGAAAACAAACAGTACACAATAACTATCGGATGACTCAAATTTCTCAATATTAAAATTCTAAAATTCTAAAAGCCCCCCGCTCAATTCCCCAGTTGTAATTAAAACTTGAAGATACCTCCTACAAAGCAAGTAGTTCAAGAGCCGACTAACGCTCCGTGGCAGCTTAGTATCCGCTGCGCGGTCGCGTCATCAGGCTCCTAAATAGCCTGGCCGGGATCTGGCAACTAGAGCGCTGACCCGAATGCGTATCGGCACGGAAGTGTGCAAAAAGCAAAAGAAGCAGCGTGTCCCCCGAGCTATAACACAGCTCGATAGCAGCACATAGGTGAAAACAAACAGTACACAATAACTATCGGATGACTCAAATTTCTCAATATTAAAATTCTAAAATTCTAAAAGCCCCCGCTCAATTCCCCAGTTGTAATTAAAACTTGAAGATACCTCCTACAAAGCAAGTAGTTCAAGAGCCGACTAACGCTCCGTGGCAGCTTAGTATACATATGCCCCTTACTTCAAGAAGATGTTAATTTATACCACCGAAGTCTCTAGAGCAGATAAGAAACCCACGTCCTCAGTGCAAAGATTTGAGATATGATTTGGAATTAATAAAACAAACTATACATAGAAAAAGACATACCCTTTTCTCTATAATTTAAAAAACACACTAGTCCTTGGGCACTTCGAGCAACTCCAGGTCCCGCCTCCTATAAGGAGCAAAGCCACACACGCATCCTAAATCATGACTGACAAACTTGGTGTATTCCTTTTTAGGTCGTGTGATTTCTGTAACTACTGCTCATTTTATCCTACTAAAATATGGAGCAGCTTTGATTTGGAAAAACATTTTGATATTGGAAACTGACAAGGTATTTCACTTTTGTTTCCGAGAAGAATTATTTTTAACTTAATTCTGTTCACAAAACCGCATTTTCCGTAAAGCAACTTTTGCCTCTGATTATGACAACAGTAGGCCGATCTTAAGTTAATGGCAAGAAGGTTCCTTTGCAGACAGTTTGAATTTCAGAACACAGGGCACTCCAGGCCATTCTCATGCATATAGACAGCAGCCAGGAGAGTTACAAAGCACCCTGTGAGGCCAAGGTCAATTTGTAGGTAAATCACTTAATCTCCCCGTGCCTAACAAAAATGAATGTGTCCATCTGTAACGAAACTGGTGCTCATGTAAAAAGCGCTCTGATACCTGATATCCGTGGGTGTAGTTCGCGCTATATAGAACTCTAAAAAATAAATAATATATCTATATATATATAAAACACCGTCTGCAATAATGACTGCGTAGTTATAGGTAAGTCTAACTTCCCCATGAGAAGGTGGTTTTTGCTTTGATTATAACTTTGGCACCATTTCATGAATCTGTTAAAAGCTTTTGCATCAAATAGTGTTAGGTGTTAGTGCCTATGTTTTGCCAGGCACAGTTGCATGCAGATCCATCTAGGAACAGGGAAGTAATCGTAGCGGGGGGGGGGGGGAGACCATTTTAACTCCATTAGGAAACATTGCTCCATTCTACAGCAAAACAACACTGAACTGAACTTCACCAAACTTGGCATAAAACTAGAATTTTACCCAGAGTTGTTCCTCTGCTTGATTTGGTGTAAATTGATTCAGTAGTGTTTGGGAAATTAGCGTCAGGAAGAGGTGTTGGTAGCCTTCTAAGGAGCTGGACTGTTAATTTGAGGATCCTTAAATCCTCCACAGATAGTAAATATGAAAAATACACAAATCCTATTGGAAGGCTGGACATTTTTCCTTTTGTCCAATACAGGATTCACTGATCCGTGGAGGATTCAAAGATCCAAGCAATCTCATTGGATGACAGCAACTGAATATTTTTATTGTGACAGCCAGTAAAGAATGCCAGACACCAAAGCCTGGGTCTTTAAAAAGGAAAGAGAGTGCATGGAAGGGGCATAAGTTGTTGCGGCTGGTAATTTTAGGAGGGATGGGGTGGACTGGACACACATACACACTCACACCCATGCATTCATGCACACATCAATTCACAACACTCATTACCAACTATTCAAACATACACGCAAGCATCAAACGTTAATTTAAAAAAAAGAAACCACACTTACCTGCAGCTCTGTCTCGGAGGTCCCTGGAGGGTTGAGACTGCTGCCTTTCCTCATTGGCTGACCAAAGATTAGCCAATGAGCGAAGGGAGCAGTTCCAAACTCCTCACAGAGTGTGATGGGGTCTGTGAGACTGATTGACACTCGGCCCTGGGCACTTCAGGACCTAAACTGAAGCGCCTAGGTCCGAGGCATAGGTGATGCTATTCCTTGTCTCTGAGGGGGAGACCTCAAGTACCTTTGCTGAGCTGAGGAGGTCACGCCCACAGGAGCATTGACATCCTCAGGCCAGAAAGTTCAGCTCAGGCAGCCAGGAGCCTGCGCATTTAGCGAATGTCTAATTCCTGGATGCCTGACCTGAAAATGAAGAGGGTCTGTCAAGCTGACCTTTGCTGAGCTTGACAGACACTCTTCTTGAGGTGCAAAAGGTGAGGGGCGTAGCCCCTCAGCCCCTTTGGACCTGCTGTGGCTGGATAAAAGACTTATCCCTTGTCCAAGGAGAGGATGTGGGAGAGTCCTTAAGATGTTGGTTATTCCCCAAAAGTATATATAAAAAAAGCTCCCTTTTTTCTCGTGGGATTCACAAATCTACATTTGAGTCTGTGAATCCCCAAATTTGGTGGTGAATCTGCAATTTTCTTCCTGCAATTTCTGGAAAAAAGTCAAAATAACAAGAAACAGTTCAAATATGTACAGCAAAGACCATGCACTGTGGACTCTGGTGCTGGTTCCGGTCCAGGCCAAAGGCAGGAATGGCTCCTTGTAAATATTGGGTGCAGGTCCTGGCCACCTAGGTGCAGCAGTGATTGCTTTCACAGCATCCAAAAATACAAATTCACTGAAAAAAAATTGAATGAGTTATGCTTTTTTCTGCTCATATCACCTTATGCTTGAAGAACTCTGAAATGCCTTTAAAAGCACAGGTTAAGTGAGTGCAGTTATGATGGTTGCAAAACAAGGCCTAAACCTGAAAATGGCCAGCTATGTTTAGTTTCACAAACCATAAAGTGCAGCTTGAGTCTCAAGGCATACAGAGATGTTTTGCGGCATGGGCAAAGTGGTGTCTGGCCCAGGGCCCTAGCCTTTCAGGAACAGGGCCGGACTGGCCGTAGCGGGTACCGGTCATCTTCCCGTTGGGCCTGAAGGGTGGGGGACGGTTTTGCAGCAGTGCTGCAAAATCGGCCTCTTTGAACAGCGCAGCAGCCGTGTTCCAGCCAGCTCCCCCCTCCCCTCCTCCGGCCGGTCAGACGTAATTGCCAGGGTTGGTTTGCGATCCCAGTCCGGCCCTGTTCAGGGGGCCCCCTGACACAGCCAGCTCTGTTCTGCAGAGTCTTGCCCTGATGGCCTTAAATAATTCTTAAACAGATTGTTTTGAATACCTTTTCCCTTTAATTTATTTTTAATGTGGGTGATGCGTGAGAGTCTGTAACAGACATTTTGCAGAGAAATGTTCTGTTTGTTTCATGCAGCACCCATAAAAAAGTTTCTTTTAGATCCAAACAGGAACTCACATATGAGAAATGGGAGAGTGTTACAGAGATTATTTTAGAAATATTAGTGAGCTGCTGCTGTGTTACACTATTGAAACACATACCACTGACCCTGAATAATCGATGTAAACACAATTAAAATTTGAACATGTGTGTCTATGCGCTGTCAGTGACATAACCAAAGAGGGCATGAAAGAGCTGAAACTGGATCATAAATTCAAAGCTGCTCTGAACATCCTTAAGATGGCCCTTAAGGCAGAGAGAGCAGGGGGCCAATGTCTATATGTACTTTTTGCACTTGAGTTTCACAGAGAAAAAATAAAAAGTGATTGAAGCATTGTACACCTCACCTGTTTTGTTTTCTCGGTGAGAGACATTTACTATACAGTGCCCTTGGATAATAAGTAGTCAAGTTAAGATTAGACTTGATGTACCTGCATCCGTCAATCACCTTCATAATTTTCTACGGGACTCAATGCTTCCAAAAAGACCCGGCATTTCTCCTACAGGGTAGCATCAGCCAAAGTGCTTGATGCTAACTGGATTCCTGGCTAAAGTGAGCCATAAAATGTTTGGGGTCGGGGTCCGTTCTTTGGATGATAAAGTGCTAGACTCTTCACGTTTTCTTTGTGTATCATATTAAAAGTATTAACTTTTGTTAGAGTAAAGCACTTACTTGACATTGATGTTTCAATTCTTTTTATTCTTGGCATGGATGTTTTTTAAAATGTTCTTATTCGGGATCCGGCGGGGACTCCGATTACGGACCCTCCAGCTATTGCGGAGAATTTTGCTACGTATTATGCGGACCTTTATGCCCCCCAGGAATGTCTGGCGGCGGACACAGTCGAGAAATTTATCACAGATTTGCCACCCAAGGCGCTCTTGGACGAGCAGCGGGACCAGCTGGAGGCCCCCTTGTCGGACGAGGAACTGGGAGCGGTCCTGGGAGAATTAAATCCCTGGAAGGCGCCCGGACCCAACGGGTTTCCGAGCGAGTTTTTTCGTCGGTACAATGTGCAATTGGCCCAACATTACCGGGCTGTGGTGGAAGAGGCTCGGGACAAGGGTGTGCTTCCCCCGGACTGGAGACACGCGGAAGTGGTGGTGTTCCATAAGCCCGGGCGTCCCCCGGAGCACCACGCCTCTTATCGCCCCATCTCCCTCTTAAATGTGGAGGCCAAAATCCTGGCAAAGGCGCTGGCCAATCGACTGTTGCCTCATATTGCGTCGCTTGTGCACCCCGATCAGGCGGGATTTATGCCCCAGCGGGCTACCCGGCACAATATCAGAAGGGCGCAAGTGGCGGTTGCGGAGATTCAACGAACTGGGGAACCGGCGGCGTTACTATTGGCAGACATGGACAGGGCATTTGACTCCCTGAGCTGGGTCTACCTGTTTGCTCTGCTTCCTAGACTTAACCTGGGTCCGCGATTTCTTTCCTATGTGAAGCTCCTATATACGGGCCTGACAGCGTCGGTGCGAATTGCAGGCGCCGCCTCCTCCACCTTTGATGTTCGGAGAGGCACGCGGCAGGGTTGTCCCCTGTCTCCGTATCTGTTCGCCTTGGCCATGGAGCCCCTGGCGGCCTGGTTACGCATGGACGCCCAGGTACGGGGTTTTGAATGGGCCAAGGGCCTCTCCGATAGAATAGCGTTGTATGCGGATGACGTTCTCTTCTTCCTGACGGCAGTAGACAGAACGGGGCCCCGGCTTCTGCGTATAATGCAGATCTTCGGGGAAACGTCGGGTCTTTACATGAATCCCCGCAAATCCACATTGTGGGCGCTGGGTGGGCAGACGAGGGTGGGCGCATGGGCGACCGCGGTTCATTCGGCTGCGGTGGGTTGAAATACCTGGGGGTGGTGCTCTCAGATGTACCGGCCGTTGCCTGGGAGCGTTATATGACACCGGTGTGGGAACGGGTGCGAGCGGACATTAAGTCCTGGTCCCGTATGCCCCTCACGCTGTTTGGTAGATCCGCGATCTTCAAAATGGTAGCGCTCCCCCGACTTCTCTACCAGCTGCAGAATCATCCGTACCCAATTCCGGCTAGATGGTTCCGACTGGTGAATCGTTGGTTCGCTTCTGGAGGGGGGTATTTGCTTGTCTTTCGGAGGTTCTGGGCTGGGAGCTCACCCGCACACCACAGCTGGCACTGCTGCATGTTATGGAGGGGGTGGGGGGCAATGCCTATAAACGACACCTTCTGCTCCTAGGCCTTACCCTGGCTAAACGAGACATCGCTAAAGCCTGGAAGGCAATGAGGGCTCCCTCGGTGGCAGCTTGGAAAAATGGCCTGGACTTTTGCATGGGTCTGGAGCAACCCATCTTTGTGGCCAGGGGGTGTCCGCGCAAACATTATAAAATATGGAACCGATGGGCGGAGTATCGGGGCCTCTGGCTGGAACCCCCGGTGATAGAGGAGTCTTTGCTGCCGGTTTAAGCCGAGGATCCCGTATAGGGGGGGGGAGGGAAGGAGCAAGGGGGGTGGCGGGCTTGGATCGGGACCTGCTGAACATCTTCCTTTTAATGCTGTGGCCGAGGTAGTATGGACTAGTGCGATCTTTGGGAGGGAGGGAGGGAGTGGGAGGGGGGGTAGTTGGGGTGGGGGGCGTTACTGTCCAATGCTCCTATGTCTTGTATGGTTGCTCATGGGGGGGGGAACATAAAACAACAGTCGTTAGCTGTCATTGATGTATTGGGTATGCTTTGGAAGTTGACTCTGGTGAGCAGAGCCCTGCATGACATATGTGAATTGACAAATAAAATTTGTTTAAAAAAAAATAAAAAAATTCTTGTGTTCTTATGTGTCTCTAATCCCTTCCTCCTCCCGGCTCAGTAACCTTTGGCTTGTTAGATGGGGCTGGGGAAATGTATGGCAAACTACTCTGAACTGCATCCAGGACTGGGCTGAAGATGAGGTCTTATCCCATCTTCAAGTAGGTTTTAGGAAGGGAATAGAGACCGTGGGTCAAGGAATGAGGTTGTACTTCATATGCATCAGATATGTAGTACTTAAAAACTTATCTCTGTTCATAGTCTTTATAGAATCAACGACAGTCTTCACTCAACCGGCAGAGGGCTGCTTTGGGAAGAACTAAAGGGCAAAGGTTTGCCACATAAGCTCTTAATTGCCCTACAACAGCTCTACTGGAAAATCCCAGCGAAGGTGGGATATGTCCAAGAGGGGAATGCACACCTGGATTGAGATGGATGGAATCTGGAGTCAGGCAAGGCTGCGTACTTGCTTCTACTTTACCCAGTTTATTCTTAAACAATGTGGGCAAATGGGTAACGACGAGAGAAATTACCTATACTACTTTTTGCTGATGATTCGGCTCTACTGTCACGAACTGAGTTGGTAATGCATTATCTGCTGAAAGGTTTTGAAACTTATTGCAGTTCCTAAAATAACAAAATCATTGATATTGAATTATATTGAAAAAAAAAACTAGTCAACATTTAAAATTTATGGCGACCACCTTGACTGGGTCAAAGTCTTTGACTTCTTAGGAATATGCTTTGAGGATAAATTGTTATGGGCAAAACAAATCGCGAAGTATGAATCCACCATGAGCCAGATTACAAGTGCTGTGCTATGATTTTCCAATAAATTTTCTAGATTGATAGAGTTTGCCCTGCGATCCTACAGAAATAACGCACTGGATACTGGCAAATATAGAGCTGATGTGCAGGGGTTCGGGAAGATTCACGGGCTACAAAAAAGTTGAGAGCACAGTCTTGCTGCGTTTAATACATCTTGGCCCTGTCACTCTAAGGGGAGCTTTAAGGGCAAAGTTGTGGCTACCTAGTGTTGAGACTCCAATCTCCATCAAATTTGTTTGGGCTCAGTTGCGGGTGAACACTGAGTTAAAAATCTACATAACAGCATTTTAAAATATTTGTACTACCAAAGGCCCCTTAAAACTGTGTTGGTTGGATGGTAATACTGCAACATTAAAAGAAATAGGATGCATCGAATACTGGGAGAACCCTGGGTCAATGAGCAGAATGAACCTCGAGACAATGAAGAAGCGCTAATTGGATCGGACTCTGACCAAGCACGTCAAAAAGAAAGGTAGTCTCCTAGCACAGTATCTGAGTGTCAAAAGCGCGACATTCCTCTAAAAAGTGCATGGATTGTTTATTTCCGGAGCTACAAGTGAGTTTGTATATTAAATGTAGATTGGATGTACTCCCAGTTCTGGTTTTCACCAATAAGTGGATTAACAACAAGACCTGTTCAGATCTTTGCAACTGTGCAGTGGGAGGTGAAGAAACTGTGATACATTTTATGCTCCTATGCGCTAACTCCTTGCAGGAGAGGAGCAGCTCCTTCGTTCTCTTGTAAAAAAACACACCACATAAGGCACTGCAGGGGGGCAATGATGCTATAACTTCAAAAGGACTCGGAAGCGTTTTTCAAGCCGGTAGCATTGTATATTTTTCTTGCCTGGTCATCTACTAGACAAGGGCCTCATGCCTCTCTCAATAACTAAGCGATTTTATCTTTCTAAAGTTTAAATGAAATATTTTCGAACACTTTTGTTTATATTTCCTTCTTATCTCAGTTTTTAAATGGCCACTTCTATTTGCATGGCTTATTTTAGATGAAACAAATAAAATAAGTAATAATAAAACATAAGTAACCTCTGACAGCTCCCGGACCACAAGAGAAGACCATTGGATACAAGTTAGATCAAACTCTGTGAGTTAATTACATTGTGCTGCCTGGTGATTGGTGACCTCATTTGGCATTCCTCTCAAGTTAAGATAAGGTGAGTGGCCTTCTCATTGCAACTATTGGTCCACTAAAATGTCTCCTCCTATCACTTACACCCTCATTTCTCACTGCTCCCAGGAAATCGTTAATTTCATCTTTCAGTGGAGGGCGCACGATTCCCTGTGTCCAGAGTCTTTCTAAAATGAGTTAGGTCTCAGGGTTCATAATCCCGTGCTTACTCTACCTCCCAATCTGCCACTGATGTCGCTGCTGGCCCATCACATCAAGCAGCATTTATGGTCACAAGAAAAATCTACAAGGCACACGAGCCACAGGCAAGAATACGAGACAACGGGGTGTGGTTACGCGTCGGCAAAGATGGACGCGCGTTAGAGAAGCTCCAAAAGTCTCTAACCCCCGCCACTGATAAATCCGCCCAATTAATCTGATTCATGCAAAGATACATGCAGCCTCCAGCGCAGTGAAACCAGCGATGCGCTTGGAAATGATGCAGCATCCTCAACAGCTGAGCAACACCGGGTGGCGTATCGGGGCCTAAACCTTGCCAGAAGCCACGGGCTCGCGTAATGAACTGAGCCGCGTAGGAGTGGAGGAGTAGCAAAGCTGGGCAGAACCGGCAAATCAAGGTGAGGCGCGCGATCCTGCTAACGAGTAATAGCCCGATTTCCAGACCTGCGGCCCCGAGACACGGTGGTATCAATTACACCTCATCAATAACTGGCGCAAGGGCTGCAAATCAAAAGAACTAACTGAGACGGAGGGGCGCCGTACCGATAACTAGGCAGAGGGGTGTTCCCTGCTGGGAATCGGTCGAATAAGCGCCCGATAGAGACGACATCGATTGCACACCACACCAACATACTGGCCTCTCCCGGTCAGCCAGCCACGAACGGCAAATAAATAAGTAATCTATTTCCAGACAAGGAAGGCTGGTGTGACCGAATTGGGCAGTAGAATCGTGGCGGTGGGAAACATTCCTACTCTGGAAAAAAAGTGAAAGGATGCAGACCTCCTTTTACTCGTTTCTTGTCTGTAACTGAATTGTGGCGTGCTGACTGAAGCCGTGGTCTGCCCCAAGAATCATGGATGTATAATTGACAATACAAATGACACGTGCCTTACGCGCCAATCAGGCTGTGTGTCTGATTGGCGCGTAAGGCACGTGTCATTTGTATTGTCAAACATTCGTACTCACCACAATTGGAAGTGGGGCCCTGAGAGCGAGTCGTCACCTCGGGAGCCCCCCCACCTGTTTGTGTCGCATTTTAAGGAAGGAATACTGCTGGCACTATCTCGGCCTGATGGCTCATGTATGGTGGTAATCCCCCAATTAAGGGACTGCCTAGACCCATCACCCGAAGAAACAAAAAACAAAAGGGGGTGAAGGACCCATTGGAAACAGCACACCCAAGTTGACCCCCCTGGAGAACCCCGAAAGGCCGCGTGGGGCACGAAGTGATAGCACTTCATAGGCAGGCGGCAAGCAGTAGCACAGGGGGCCGAGACAACACGGAAAAGGAAGGTTCCCCCCCCACTTATCCAGTCGTCCAGGAGAGCAATGTCTGGGAGCAGAGGGGCAAAGAGCACCCACCAAACAAAGCTCGAGAGGTACGCCATGTCAGAGACCGCAGACACAGACAGAGCAGCTAAGGCCGAGACGAGGGCAGGATTGTGGCAAATACACAAGACCTCACATTAAAAGATATAATGGACGCCATCACCGGAGTACGCACGTCACTCGAAAACAGAATGGCCTCAATAACAACTGAAGTAACGCTTATTAGGGCAGACCTGCAGAAGATGAGTGAAAAGGTTAAAACAATGGAAACAGTCACAACAGATCTCTGCCAAGATTCCAAAATGATGCAGTAACAAATCGAAAACCTACAAGCAGCAAGCAAAGCGATGGAAAGCAAACTAGATGATTATGAAGGAAGGTCACGTCGAAACAACGTCAGAATACTTGGAGTGCCAGAACGAGCAGGGGGGCCCACACCAGACCTCTTCATTAAAGATCTAATCACAAAACACCTGCAACCTAAAAATCTATCCAACTTCTTCTCGGTCGAGAGGGCACACCAAGTCCCAGGAGGAAGACAAAAACCGGGGGCTCCCCCAAGGCCACTGTTGGCGAGACTCTTCAATTTTAGAGATCGAGACGTTGTCTTGCCAACCGCCCGTGCCGCCCCGCCGATCAAAATTGACAACAACGTCGTGACTTTCTTCCCCGACTTCACTGTGAATGTACAGAAGCAGAGACACTCTTTTCAGGGAACCAAAAGCAGGCTCAGGGATAGAGGACTTAATTATTCAATGCTGTTCTCAGAAAGACTGCGGGTCGAAGCGGAGGAGAGAACGTGGTTTTTTGATACCCCGGAATCAGCACAGGAATGGCTGGACGGATGGAGGCCGGTCAAAGGAAATGGCTCCCAGCAAAGAAGGGAGAAATCCCCCAGAAGGCAAACAGGACTGGATGCACAAACAAGGCAATTAATGGATGGGAAGAACCCAGAAGAGTAGGAACTAGAGGCCGGTCCAAAGACTACAGAGCTGCGTAGTTGGAAGCAGAGATATCGGACTAACGCAAACAGTAGAAGCTTCCATAAACATTTCTGGAAGCCTAGCTAAGTGACTTCCAGTACTATAATTATTGTCATTGCATGGAAATGCATGTTTTGTAAAAAATGTAATAGCAGCGGTTAAAGGTACAGAGAATACACCCCCCCAAAACACATAGATAACTGACTTAGACCAATTTATAGTGTAACCAGAATATTTCTCAAGCTCAACACTAAAATCCCACATGGGCTCAATAGTGGGGAGGAGTTAGCAACCCACATTGGCTACAGATGATTCTATGATGCAGTATTGCCTTCTTTCGGTCATATGATGTGATGTCACATAATTTTTTAATCACTTTCACTATTTTATAAGGAGTGTGAGTATTATGGGTCTAGCTGTAGGAGTCTCCGACGGCTCAGAATTACTGACAAGTGGTATGTCATTATATGAATTATATTGTCATGCATTCCACAATGTTGAATTATCACACAATCGGTTATGTGATATATTTTCCCAGTTATTAGTATTTCTCACCAACTCCTTGCCTCTCGATTATTAACAATATTTCATTTATGCATTTATGTCACATTGTCGTTCACTGCACCACTTTATGTTGTGTACCTAACCCCCTTCAGTTACAGCAGGACATATAGTCATGGCTATTGGATGTTTTTACCACATATTGATGTGTGTATTATATATGATATGTCCTTGAATAATCATGATCTGATGGAATCTATCATGCAGATTTAATAAGGAGAATCATGAAGGAGGGTACATTACCCATGAGTGGACTGTTCGATTTAGGAACAATGCATGTTTCCGAGATGGATTTCTTTTTGTTTAATTTTAAATATTCTACTCAAGATTTGAATAATATACGGTTTTATGTCCAACCTGTAGTATAATCATGAAGGAATTGGAGTACATTACCCGTTATCATATGATATTGCTCTGTTGGACAGGACGTTTACTCGAGAATGCAAACCGTCACCGTCACTATGACAACTACTGGTTACTCGGAACATGCACAAGCAATTATTATTGTATTTTATTTTCCATCTTTACGATACATCAATACATGTACTTTGAATCATGGACATTTATATTATATGAAGAAAAATCTTTTTGCACATATCGCTAGAAGATCTTGAATGCAGTATTTCTTCTCTTGCCATGAACGTCAACCTTGTATTTCTATGGGGGATTACGCACAGGTCACATACTTGAGAAAGGCTTCGCCGAAACGCGTCGTTTGTGGGCACAATAAACCACTTGTGCTGTCCTCTGGTGTGCCGCTGTTTTCCTTTTGGGATTGGCCTGAAATGATTAGTTACATGTGTATATATACACATATATATATATATAGAGAGAGAGAGAGACTTTCTTGGTATAGGTGTATGTGGTCTACAACGCAACGCAATGTAAAGGTCAATGCGTTGTAATTTCTGCGCAGTAGAGACCTGCTTTGTAATTAATGGGACAGAAGGATACATGCACCATTTCCATGGTTCTGTCCTTGTTCAATATGGCAGCGTTGCAGGGTCAGATTAGCCTCATTATGTCTTCGCTCCTCGCCTCTGTTTGTCCTCACTCTGTGCACTTTTTCTCCAAAGCCTTTGTGTTCTCCACCATCCAGTGTTCCTGGTGTACTGTGCAGAGCTCCTGGTAAGACTGCGGTATGACCTCTACTGCCGTACTTGGAGGCCTGCAGCTCAGTGCTGCAATCGCGTGTCCCTAATGGCTCCCAGGGACCAAGGATTTATTGCACTGTGGCTGCAGGTCATCGTCCTAGGAAGTAGTGGTGGCATGTTTGCTGAGCTCTATAAAAAGCTATCCATCCACAATCACCCCGACTCCGCAATCATGTTTTTGGCTTATTCCGCTGCATTTTTGGCAACATTTGGAGTATTCAGAATCAACGTGAAAGCAGCTAGTATGTGTACTGTTAAAAAATTTAATGGTTTGTGCTGGCACTGCTTTTACAGCTTAAAAATGTCTGAAAGAGTAAGAGGTGGGCACTGTGCCAGGCCACTCAAGGTGCCCCAACTTGTACCTCCAGTCGTCCTCTCTTGCTTGTCCTGTAAGAGGGCCAGGAGTGGAAAGAACTAAAATGCAGAATAACTGCCCTCCTCCAGTCCTTTGTGTAGACAGTGGGACAGGAGCCACAATTATAGGAGAGAGTTGGTGGTTGGCCATCTCATGCTCACAGTCCCTTGGATTTGTAAATCAGTTCTCACCTCTTTCTCTTCACTGCTGTTACCTGCTGTGGCGCAGTTGATTTGCGGTAAAGCTGCCTTTGAAGTCCTGGGGAGGACTTCAGCACTTGGCCTGTGCCCCTGCTATGGATCCATCTCTTCACAGTCTTCTGCACTGCTCCTAAGCGGCCCTCTTGTCACTTGAGGCCTTCATTGTGGTGAGTGGGGAGGACATGGGCACCTCCTTCACCATCGTGTCTGTGGTCTCAAATTTTGCTGCCCAATGGAAAGAGGGATCAGAATTCTAATCAATATTGTTTGCTACTCACTTCATTGTAAATCTCAAATGCTGATGGTACTCTGGAAGGCTCACCGAAGTACACAAAAAGTGGTGAGTGCACTCAGTGGAATGTAAGAGAGCACAGGATGTCGACGATGTACTTGGGTTCCGTCCAGTCCATCCTTTCTCAGTCCATGAGCACCTATCTTTCCATGTGCTGTCAGGCATGACTGACATAGTTAACATGCTACTATAGAACAAAGCAAGCGCAGTCATCCCCATGTCACAGTTATATAAATCGATGCAAGCCTCCATTTCTTGCTGACAAACGTCTCTCTTTTCTCCATGTCTACTCCAGCGCCATCCTTTTCTCTGCTGCGGCCTCAGATAATTTAGAATGAAAATACACTGACTCCTCAGTCCAGAATTTCCAATGTTGAAGGGGGCGGAGTTAGCGGCTGAACAAGATGGCTGCTCCGTTATCCTCTCCGCCGACGGAAGGGAAAAATTGGGGCCATTGGGGAAGAGGGGGCAGCACAGACCACTGAACACTGGGTTGTGTGAAAAAGGCCGCTTTATTGAGACAGTTGCACATAACAACATAACCTGGGCCTTTGCCTTACAAAACTATATCCTCACTATACATCAATACTCACCTAAGATCAACTCCCCCCATCCCTAACATATTCCTCCCCCGATGACCTATTCAAACTTGAATAACATATGCGCATCAGAGCTGCTCAACTGAAAGTGGGACCTCTAAAAACTGTTCCCGTTTTCCTACCTCAACTACCCTTTTAACCTCCTAGAACTTCCTACCTAACGTTTTAACTTCCTATGATGTTCAGGCGTTAACTTCCTACCCGTTCCCCCTTCAGCCTGAACTGCAGCTTACAAACAATAAACTTGTGTAAATCCTGTCAACTTCTCAGCCACCCGCCACCCAGGGTCAGGGGCTACCCCCCTGGGCCTGCCCCCGCGCACTTGAACAGAAGTGAGACACATCTACAGAACCCTTCACTCAACCCCCAACACTTTGGCTAAAGCTAACTTCAACTGTAGCAGGTAAAGCTCCATCCCCATAAAAGACAAGTGAACTCCGTACCCTTTAAAAAACTCCTTGTCCTCCAATTTTAAGTCTGAATGTTGTATCCTGCCCATGCCGTAATCCCTGCAAAAGGACCTCATCTCCTTGTTAAGTTTCCTCCTGGCTTTGTTGATTGCTGACGGTTTTTTAGCCTCCCTCCACACTCTCCGAGGTATGAATTCCGTCCACATGGTGTGGCAGCCTACCCACAACTTACCTACCTGCCGTAGGTCCCATTTCATCTCCTTGATTAAGGCCAAACCTTTCTGCGCCACCAAATCATTTTCTCCCAAATGAATAATGAGCCCATCCGGACAGTCCCCACCCCCTTTGAGCTTGTTCAAGCATGGTATCAGTTCCTTCCATCGCATACCACCTTTCCCTCTCCATACGATAGAGAATAAGTCCTTATTGAAACCCAGGTTGTGACCATGAAAGCTCGCCCTCGAGTGTCTCTCTGCCCATTTTACAAATGAGTGGCCCACGATCCAGATCTTCATTCCCGCCTCCGAGGGACCGGCGACCACACCTGCAAAAGAAGCAAAGATGACAACCTGCCCATTACCACCCTTCCTCCCCTATCCCCCTGATATAAGTCCGAAAGCAATCTGATTTCCATCTCCCCATTTCCCTAATTCTAGTGGACCCCCAACCCCGTCTGCTAGCCTCTGTCGCAGCACCAATCCGAAAGGAGTGAGTCCCAAATCGGCTGGCGTCCAAACCTAAGAGTGTCAATGCCTTGCGGAGGATGGCCAACAGTTGGAAAGCCGTTACAGGTCTTCCATCCCCGTGTATAAAAACTCTGCCCGTGCGAACCTCCCCGCTTCCCACTCTCTCCGCGCAGGGGGTAAACTAAGGACACCGGGTAAGCTTTCAAGAACACTACCCTCTCTGTGCCCTCTGATCGGTTTTGGACTTTTATGACCACACCTGCACCCCGTCGTCTTGCAGGAACACCTCCTCCCAGAGTAGCCCCCTGCTACTCTTTCCCCCCAGAGTTCCGAAACCCGAAAGGCTCCGAAAAATAACCATGTAATGATGGTCGAGAACAGACCCGCCTCCCGGTCCTCAGTGCATACCCTAGTAAGGGACTGAATCGCACGCATAGAAACATCCAATGTCATAGGCCTCCGCTTAGGACCCGCAGGGCCTAACTCCCTCGCCCAGCCCTCCAGGATTCTTTTCCCCAGCTCTCCCGCAGATCGGGGATACCCCCACCAAAGCTTGCCCATAAAAGCGATGCCCGCCAGCTTCCCTGAAATCCTTACCCTGGACTGCCCTCTTTCAATGAGACCCAGTATGAATTGGATGACATCCTCAACTCTGTCTCGTTCCTGTCACCTACGCTGCGCCCCACTCTTTAGGAACTCCGCCCAGGCCAGTAGGTAAGCCCTCCTTGTTGATGGGGCTAAAGATCTAGCTACCAGGTGTAACAGCCTCTCTTTCCTTCAGACCATAACTCTTGTGGCACGCGAGTCTTCTCCTGATCCGCATCCGTGGTCAGCCCATGGAACCTCTCCCACTGCGAACGAGACAAAGCATCAGCAATGTCATTGTCCACACCGGGAACGTGCTTGGCTCTGAAGGCAATGTCAAATCTCAGGCAATGCAAGACAAAAACTCGCAGCAGCTGCCACAGCTGTGGCTCCCTGGCTGACTGTCTATTGACCACCTGCACTACCGACATGTTGTCTACCCGGAAAAGGACTCTTTTATGGGACAGCTGGGGGCCCCATAACATGACCACAACAACCAGGGGAAAAAATTCCAAGAAAGCGATGCTGCGTCTGCCCTCCCTCCATTCCTCAGGCCATTGCTCAGCACACAAGTGTCCCTGCCAGTATAGGCCAAAACCGCAGGCCCCCACGGCATCCGAAAAAATCTGCACGTCCCAGTCCATGTCCAACCAGGATGAGAGGGGAATGCCATTAAAGTCGTGTAAAAAGGCCTTCCACATACGCAGGTCCTCCCGCACCCCCGCTTTCAGACGGACATGATGGTGAGGTAAGGGAAGGCCCGAAAGAGAGAGACCAATGCACCTGCAAAAAGTCCTCCCCGCTCGTACCACCCTGCATGCAAAATTCAAATGTCCCAGGAGCGTCTGCACTTCTTTCACAGTCACTTTCTTTTTTGCCAGCATTGTGCCAAGTAAAGCCACCATTTCAGTTTTCTTGTCCTCTGGCAACCGGGCCAATTTCGATGCCCAGAAATGCCAGCACTGTCGTGGGCCCCACCGTTTTCTCCGGGGCCAGAGGCACCCCCAAGTCTGCCATCAAACCTTGGAATCTGTCAAGCGAGTCCTGGCAGTCTCCTGACCCCACTGTCCTTACAAAGAAAAAATCGTCCAGTTAGTGTGTTAAGTATTCCACCCCTGTGTGCCATGTGAATAACCATTGCAGAAAGGTACTGAAACATTCGAATAGGGCACACGAAATGGAACAACCCATGGGGAGTGCCTTGTCCACAAACCATTGTCCTTCGAATTGAATCCCCAACAATTCAAAGTCGTCCAGGTGTACCGGCAACAGATGGAAAGCAGACTTGATGTCGCTTTTTGCCATCAGCGCCCCCTGTCCGACCTTCTCCACCAAGGCCAGGGCTACGTCCACTGACGAGAACGTCACCTTCACTTGGTCCGCGGGGATGAAGTCATTCACTGACTGGCCTTCTGGCCAGGACAGGTGTTGGATCAAGCGATACTGCCCTGCTTCCTTCTTGGGCAATACCCCGATAGGTGACACAACTAACTGGTCCATGGTCCATGTGTCAAACGGGCCTGCCATTCTCCCTTCCTGTATCTCTTTAAACCATTTTTCTCGCACAATTTGCGGATGCTCTGCTGCTGATTTTAAATTGGCTGCCCAACGGCGAACTCTAGGGCCATTGTATCCCAGCCTAAAACCTTCCTTAAACCCCTGTAGCAAAACCGCAGCGTCGTCCGTCCTGTAGTAAAAGGAGAGCCAGAAGGCCAATTCCTCAAAGTTAATGGGTGTATGAGCCTTTCCCTCCAGGTCTCTGTGCTCCTCTACCTGACCGGAACCCCCTCCCTGTCCGCATTGTGTCCCCTGTGCCACCCCTGCCTGGTTCCCTGTAGTTCCTTGTTGGTGCCCGTAGCCCACGGCGGTGGGGGTACCGGCTGAGAAGCAGGCCACCAAAGGGTGTCTGCCTGAGCATTTCAAGCATTCGTGCCAAAATTTGCATAGCTCTCTTGTGCATAGGCCTTTGTTGTAGTCCCAGCAAGCCCCCATTTGGGTCCTTTGGTTTCTGATGCCTCCCCCCACCCCGCCTCGGGTGGGGCGACCCTGAAAGGGCTTGTAGACTATTGGCAAGCCACTTGCTGTAAAGATGGTCTTGCCAAATTTCGCTGGCCCCATGGTGTGCTGCCATAAATCCGTATCTAACTCGCCCCATTGGGCCTCTGGGTCCACCGCTAGCCGGGCCCGGAATTCCTCATCATATTGAGCCCAAGCATTGCCCCCGAAATTTAGATGCGCCTTCCTAATGACCTCCATGTACTTGAATATGGCGACCGCCCTTTCGGGGAACTTCTTGCAGTAGACGCTGGCATAAATTAGGAAGGCCGCGGTCCAGTTCTCGATCGTTACTGGGACTCGCGGGCGTTTGGATAGTTTTAACTCCTCCTCCTTGGACCCCACCTTAGACCTGAGCTCTCTATGTAGTAGCTTTAAGATCTCTACGTACTCCCCCTTCCAGATTTTCTCCTTTGTCGATGGCATTAGATGCGCTCCCAAATGTTTCGCTGTCCTCATGTATGGCAATTTCCTGAATTTGACCTCTATGCTCTCCTTCTTAACCCCAGAGTCCTGTTGGTCGCCCTTGTCCCCTTGTCCTACCCCCACATGCCCCTTGCATACCACCCCTTCTGCTGGAGGTGATGTCTCTTGCACCGCGTGTGCACTGGTGGGTCCTCTGTCCCTACTCCGGTGTCCTGCACGTATTGCCCTTTTCGTAGACAGGCCTCCCTGCAGGCGTGGGGCTCCCCGGCCACCACTCCAATGGATACCATATTCACATGGGCCTCCCCACTTACTGCCGGCTCCCTGGCCTCCACCCCCACAGAAACCTTCCGCACGCGGGGCTCCCCGCTGAAGGTGCCCCCCCTCATAGACCCCTGCGTCCCCATGACTGCATGTGCCTGCTTCGCCTTCTTACCTGGCGCCAGTGTCAGTGCCCGCCCCGTGGTCCGCCGCTTCGTTGCCGGCTGCGCATCCTGGCACTCCGGCACCGCTTTGCGCCACTGCGCTCTCTGCTCCTGGAAGAAGCTAGGAAACACGTTAGCGGAGCCCCCACCACTCCCTCCTCCCACCATTAAGCTTCTCCCTCATCCCTTAGTTCCCCTTCCTCCAAGCTGTCTTCCTCATAATCCAGCTCTGTGTGCGCTTCTACAGCGCCATCCCCACCAACCTGCCCTGCCCTGCCAGGGGGGGGCCATAACATGCCCCCCCCCAATCCATTGCCGATGCAGTGAATGTATGGCCTTGTTCCAGGGAGGTGGAGTATGCTCGAAATCCTTTCACCTGTTGCACCGCCAGGGTTGCGCTGTGCCCACTTGTGGCAGTGATCTTGCTGTCCAACGTTGCGTGCCAGCTAGCCGCGCGGGGCGTCAGTAACTCTTCACCTCGGGGCCGGTGAGCCCCCTGTGGCTCACCCGAGTCGGGCCCCCTGGAACGCACGCCGTCCTGCAAAAAGTGAACATGGTCCGGTGTACTGGTCCAACCAAAACCTATGTTCCGTTCTGCACCTGACCCCTGCCAAGCCACATTTCCCGTAAAATAGGGTGCCCCCCAACCCCGCCCATCCCCCAACCCGTGCCCCACCCTGCTGGGCCAACGATGCTCCCCTACCTTTCGACGTACTATATACCCTGCCCGGGGGCTTCACAGCCCACTGTCGACCTGGGGACGCCACCCCCCCTCCCAGATCTTCCCCGTCACTCCATTCCAACGAATCCAGCCCCCTTGCATGTCTGATGGGACCCCCCAGACCTGAAACCCCGGGTCTAGGCAGTACTGGACCCTCCCCCGGGGCCCCTTTGGAAAACTCCTTAACCAACCCCACTCCAGCCCCCCTGGGGGCTCTCTCCAGCCAAGAGTCCTGTTCCCAGTCCACCCCCTGGCTTGCTCCGCCGGCTGGGACCCGCACAGGGGTCACCACCCTACCCCCTTCTTCCTGAAGCCACTGGGCATAAACTTCCCTAAAATCCACCTCAGGCCAAGGGGCCTCGGCGGCCCTCAAGGCCCTGGGGCATTTTATTTTGTCCTCTAAACCCTCCCCACCCCCTAGTTCATCCCTGCCCAGGGGCCCTGACAGTGTGCTCCCTGTAATATTAGGGGCCGAGGGCTCAGCTACCATGCTCATGCCTTGACTTTTCACTGAGAGAGGCCTCACTAGGCCCCTGTGGGGCCTCTCGCTGTAATGACATGGTCCCTGCTGACATCTGCGAGGCCTCCGATAACCCGCCAGAGGTCTCGCATTGCCCAGGTGCAAACGCAGCAGGCGAGGCCCTTCCGCTCCTGCGGGGGGCCTCGCCTGATGCCCTTCTGCCTTCTGCTTTTACGTGCGGCACAGGCGGGGCCGCTCGCGCCACCTCACCCTGCTCCCCGCCCGCACCGACGGTCTCTCTCCTTGCGGGAGGGGCCGCCCTTCGCACACGCGAGCGACCCCTCCCCATTACCTGTGGCACGATGGAAGGCCTGTGCTCCGGCGCGCAGGCCAGGACCGCAGCAGCCACACCCCCAGCTGACTTCCGCGGGGCGACCCGACCCACTGGGCGCCTCCTTTAGCAGGTCAAGCCTGCCAGCGGCAGCCAGCAACCGGACAGCCTGCTCAACGCAAGCGTCCTCCATGGTGAGGGCGATCGCAGAAATAAGCTAGCTCTAACCAAACGCTGCGAAGCGCGCAGTGGGAAAAAGCAACTGCCACAAGAAATGAAAGCGTGCCAGCCACCGGGTCACCACGTTGAAATGGTGGCTGGCACACAAAATGGAGGATATTTATGTTGGGCTACCATGTAGCCCAAAAACACCCCAACCTGCCGTGCAGTCCTCTGGACTGCACCACTTCCCCAAAGACCCCGGGGGCAGACCACCCGCTGGTCGGCTACCCCCCAAATCCCCATTGTCGCAGTATTCCGGGAGGAAGTGAGACCAGAGGAGGTCAGAGTGAGGGGCAAGTGATCCCGAAGGCAGCAATCCCTGGAGACAAGAGGTGAGATATCTTATTTTACCTCCCCGGGCATGTGTTCCTTTTACACAGAGCAGCATCAGGCCCCGACTCACCACTCGGTCTCAGGGGTGGACTGCGAGCCATAGATTCCTTAACTAGCTGTCAAACTAGTTAGTCTCACAGAGCGTATTGTCTGTCGGTTGAATGCGCCTGCATTAACGGCATATATTTAAACAAAATATAAATCACGTCCCACATTGGCCACGAACGAACCATATAAACCGAAAACACCCCTGCAAATCCTATCATTGAATGTTAATGGACTCTCTAACTTTGTTAAACGCAATAAAATATTGCACTTTTTGAATAACAAAAAAGTGGCTCTTGCTGTACTACAAGAAACGTATGTTTCTATCTCACCAAACTGAAGAGAGATTGGGTGGGGAGGAGTCACGCATAATAACGCCACACATCAATGATGCTGCACTTCCCTACACAGGAAATTGGGAGTAGCCATTTTGATAGTAAAATCCTTGCCACATAAACTCCATGCATGGACGGACCTGGAGGACCTTCGTATTGAATAAGAAGGCCGGCCACACACTATCGCTGGGTTCCATAAATGACCAACTACAGCAAGATTAGGGTCCTAGAGAACATCTCCAAGCTCTTACTGAAATAGGTACAGTGAAGAGCATCATCGGTGGAGACTGGAACCCAGCTCTAGAGCCATAGTAGACAGACCTGAACCAACTTACAAAAGGAACGCCTCTAACAGAGCTATGCTACAAGACATATTGGGAGATCATAATTTGCTGGATGTGTGGTGCCTCCTGCATCCCTCAGAAAAAGAATATATGTTTCTCTCCCTGGTGCATGGGACACAGTCACACATGGATTATTTTGTCCTCTAGGGTTTGGTCGTTGGGCCAGTGGTGAAGCCTGGTGGTCCATCAGACCATCCTGCTATATTACTAGACCTCTCTCTAGGGCACACCGTAACCCCTACATAAATATGATATATGCTGGCCCAAGATACAAATTGCCATAGAACAAATGTACCCTGAGTGAGTGGGACCTACAATAAGGAGAATAGTGACTGTCACCTCTACTCAGAACATATGTCACCCCCACAGTAAGGCAACAGGAGTTAATCATGCATGACTCTGCTCTAATGAAGAAACACTGCAGTCAAAATTCCTAGTGAAATTGAAGCAGCACCATTAAGAATGGGGCAAAAAGGCCGGGAAGATGTTAGCACTGCAGCTCAAACAAAGGAAAGCACAGCTCGCTATACCGGTAATACTGGATGCACAGGTACCCTGCTCACACACCCGGAATATATTAGAAGCGTTTCCTTCTTTTTATGAAACACAAACCCCACATCGTCGACAAGCTTCACGCTACCTGCAGAGAGGCTGATGAAACAGGAACATTGAGACTTCCATCAAACAAGGCAATGCTCGCACTAATCTCAAAAGTAGACAAAGATCCACTAGACTGTTCCAGTTATAGGGCTATAACATTAATAAATGTGGACATAAACATTCTGGCAAGGATCCTCACAAATGGATCACAGAAAGTCATCCCGTCCCCCGTCCCTCATTCACATTCTCAGGTCGAGTTTGTACTTGGGCGCTCTTCCATGAATCATTTAAGAATCCAGGCCCATCTCTTATGGTATTCCAAACAACAACCTCAAGCCATGATCAGCCTTTCTGTCATCGCTGAAACGGTGTTTGATAGGATTGAATGAAAATATCTATTTAAAGTCAGGAAAAGGTTTGGTCTGCAACATGAGTTAATGTCTAAAGTCAAGTGGTTATACATCTCACCCTCTGCACAGATTAATTGTGCATAATTCTTGTCATAACCCATACACATCAGGAGGGGAGCTAGCTCGGGTTGTTCCCTGTCTTCACTTTTGTTTCTGTTCACACTGTATTCTTTAGCACTGACCATTAGACTGTCAGATGCAATAAAAGACACACCTTCCAGAGTGGGTCCACTCAAGGCTTTCCTATATGCCGATGACACCCTTATGACAATGTCGGATTCAGGCTCTTCTTTACCAACCTTGGTCAGTGATACAAGAATTCTCGAAATTCTCAGGGTATCAAATATATTAGAGTAAGTGCTTAGCAATGCCATTCCCCTTGAGCAAAACCTGTGTTAATTTTGCAAATTTCTCTGTGAAGTGGTTTCCCAAGAGACTTTGGTATCCGGGTTTTCGCCTTACTAGTTGCCTAGAGAATTTAATTGAAGCCAACATTCTTTCACTGCTCAATAAAACACGAAAAATGGTCACAACTTCCTCTTTAATTAATGAGCAGGACCCATGCCTTTAAGATGGTGATGGCCCCAAGATTTAATTATGTCCTGGGGATGTTACCTCTATTGGTGCAGAGATCACTCCTGCAACAGATCGAGTCAGTCATTAGGGGTTTCTTTTGGGGGAACTTTAGGCTAATGGACATACTTTATACACACACACACACAGAATTGGGAGGAATATGCCTTCTCCACATTACCTCAAATTATCTAGCCAACCGATTGTGACGACTGATATACTTCCACATAGGTATATGGGTGCTAATGGAGTGTAACACACTAAAAGTGACGGTAATCTTCATGATCTGTATAAACACTGACCTACTCCGTCCTTGACTGACAACCCCATGGCGCTTTGCCTACTACATATATGGAAAACTACACACAGGCCGCATAAGGTAGACCTGTGGGTGCACAAATCTGACCCAATAGTGACTACAGGTGGGAGGTGACCCAATTCATAGGACATCATGAGATAACTCAAGCATTTCACGTGTAGAGCATCTGATCAGAGTTTCAGCTCAATCCGAATCAATATTGGAAGCATATTCAACCAATACTCTGGTCCCTTGGTAAAGCACAGAGCATATTCCACAATCACTGATCAGGACTTATATTGAAAAATTTGAAGGCTGCAAAGGAGTGATGTTGGGATCATATAACCTGTTAATTGACCTCAATTCTTCTAACAGGTGTAACTGGACCTATATCATGAGGACAGTCAACAAGACTGTCTCATGTTGCCCTCACATATTCTAATTCTATAATGTTCCCAGACACGAGTCAGCCCAGCAAGCTCTTCTGTCCCTTCATTGGCTCCAGGTGGCCCAAAGGGTCAAATTCAAATCCCTTTGTAAAGACCACAGGGCATTGTTGGACAAAGGCCCTTTGATTTCTCAAATTCGGATTCCTCCCAATACTCTTACCTGAAATCTGTGGTCTACTAACTCCCGACTTACAGTGGTCCCCTCCTTTAAAAAAAGGCAGAATTGGAAGTTGGTCATTTCGATACAATGTTGCCAAGTTATGGAATTCTTTACCCTCCACCCTTCGGACAATCAACCTGGAACTCCATTTTCGCAAACTCCTGAAAACATGATTATTTGACTGTTTTTAGCGCTAATGTTTTGGTCATCTAGATGCGTATTTACCGCTGGGACGCCTACGGGCAGCCATGTGCTCTGAGTGCCTCTAAGCTAAGATAAGACATTAGGTGCAGACAGCAAGGTTTACTTTAAATCACTTCACTTTATAATGTAGCTAGTTGCATAGAGTGAGTAGAGAGTGAATGCTTCCCACTTGGGAATTTGATGTCTATATGTTTGAACCTTTGCATATGAGTTCACTAATAAGGAGGACCGATGTTGCTCCGAAATGCCCCAAGCAGATTTGGATTTGTTAAATGAATTACGGAAGTTACAGGTTACAGTATGTGTAGTTTTAACACTTTATGTAAAAATGGTATTTACTGCTATTAGAATCACTTTGATCACTATTAGTGAAATGCAGTGACTAATGTGTTTGCATTAACACCAGTTTTTATCTTCTGTATGACTTGTAATACACATAACTTGCCTGGGCCAATATGGCAGACAGCTTTTCTGTTTATGTTCATGTGTAAGTCTTGCGTTTATGTTTTCAAACAAATGTATCTGTATATTTAAATAGGAAGCCACGATAGCGTCTCTTATCGTGAGCAAGGCTCAGGCGAGCCAAAATGCTTTAATTGCTGCCTTTGTGGATTAAACCTTCCAAACGACTACCTGAGTGCTGATCTCTTCTTTTGAGCATTGAAGAGGCAGTAGATTTTGTTTCGTGCTGGCGAGCTATATATATATATTTATAAATAAATATATATATATATATATATCCATCCTACTGGAGGTCGCCAGTAGATAGTTATAACCTAGTTTCCATAGGAAAACCATTTTTTGACTTGCCTCTAACTTTGGCGTCGTTTGACCAATTTTCATTACATTTTCAAAAAAAAGTGTCAAAGTAGGTTCTGTGTGTCATGGATAGTTTGGGGGTGATCCGTGCAGAGGAGACCTAGAAATAGGGGCGCAAAATAAGGGTGCATTTGTAGTGTTAATTCCCATAGAAACGCATTGTCGAACCTACAGCCCGAACCGCTGGATGGAATTACACCAAATTTGGCAGAAAGGTAGATGTTGTTACGCAGATTGTGCTTTTTGTTCTGAAAATTAAAGTGATATCTCTGGCCACAGATATTTCACGGCGATTTTGTGATGGTCGCGAATATTTTGTGATGACTTCATGGTAAGTCGCAAATGCGTGCGCCAACGGGAATGCTGTGATTGGCTGGGCGCAACCTGAACAGAAAGTTGCTGCCTCAATTTTATCAATCGGGAATGGTTCCCAGGTCTGAAAATTTCTGTGAAAGCTAACAAGGAGGGGTCAAGGTGGAGGTACTCTGATCCCATGTTTAAGAAATGGGGGAGTACGTGGCACAAGTTGTGTCCAAAATTGATTTTTTTTAATTGCACGCAATATTCGCAATGACGACGCGATCGCCAGTGCGGCCCCCCATGTACTGGCGCGGGTATGTCTTGAATATCACGGCCACACTGCGAATATTGGTGAAAATATAAAAAATATATATTTGTACACACTCGTGGGTCTCTGTCACAGACTCCTGTACGCACTCGCAAACTCACTCAGACACTTCTACACCCATTCACATACCCACTCACACAATTATACATACAGTCACATACCCGCTCAGATACTCATGCACCCACTCACATACCCATTCAGGTACTCATGCACTCACTCAGAGAGTGATGCACCCATGTACAGACCCACTAAGACTCATGCACCTACTTAGAGACCCACTTATAGACCTATACACACAGTCTCATACCCACTTAGAGACTCTTACACCCACTCACAGGCCCACCTGGGCACTCATGCACCCACTCACAGACCTACTCAGATACTCATGCACCCACTTACAGACTCACTAGGAGAGTCACACACACATATACAGACCCACTCAGAGACTCACGCACCCACTTACAGACCCACTCACACACATGTATGTACTCACAGACCCACTGAGACACTCACACACCCACTGACAGATCCAATGAAACACTCATACACCCACACTCACAGATCCACTCAGACACCCACTCACACATCCATACAGTCACTCACACACTCAGTCACAGATCCCCTCAGAGACTTATGCACTCGTTCATACACTCAGAGGCTAACACACCCACTCAGACTCACTCAGATATACATGCACCTACCCACTAACTTACCCACTCAAAGACTCATGCATCCACTCACAGACCCACCCAGACACTTGCCCTCCCAGTCACTGACCCACTCATGCATGCACCCATTCACTCACCCACTCAGAGACTTATGCTCTCACTCACAGACCCATTGAGACACTCGTACACCTACTCACAGATCCACTCAGAGACTTATGCACCCAGTCACTCTGAGATCCACGCACCGACTCACAAATCCACTCAGACACGCACGCTCCCAGTCATAGACCCACTGAGAGACTCATGCACTCACTAACAGGCCCACTCAGACACTGATGCACCCACTCACTCAGACACTCACAGATCCAGTCAGTCAGAAAGTCATATACTTACTTACAAAGGCACTCATGCACCCACTCACAGATCGACTGAGAGACTCATGCAACCAATCACAGACCCATTTAGACACTGATGCACTGAGAGAGTCACACACTTTGTTACAGAACCAGTGATAGACTGATGTACCGTCTCACAGATCCACTCAAATATTTATACAGTGAATGAGAGACTTACTGATACAGTGATGTATGCAGTCACAGATTCCACTGAATGAGTTATACACTGTGTTATAAAGATATTATGGGAGTTATACATACTATTTTAGAGACATTTGGATAGTAATGTGTTTAGTGTGTTGGTTATAATTAAGGCTCCCAGTTTTTTGTTTTTACTGATTTTTACAGATAAATACAGACAGAAAACAATGTGTTTCCTGCCTGTATTTATTTTTAAAAGCAGAAAAATACTTACAATTGAGCTTCTTGTGACAGACTCCCCATGCTGTCTTTCATGAACTCCAGGTAAAAGCTGTCTATCTGCTCAGATAGACAGCTCAGATAGACAGCATGGAAGTTACAAAACCGGATGAAGTTTCCTTAAATACAGGCATAAGTTAAAGTCTTGCCCTGATGGCCTTAAATAATTCTGAAACAGATCGTTTTGAAAACCTTTTTCCTTTAATTTATTTTTTAATGTGGGTGATGCGTGAGAGTCTGTTACAGACGTTTTGCAGAGAAATGTTCTGTTTGTTTCATGCAGCATCCATAAAAAAGTTTCTTTTAGATCGAAACAGGGCATCACATATGAGCAATGCGAGAGTGTTCCAGAGATTATTTACAGTAATGTTAGTGAGCTGCTGCTGTGTTACACTATTGAAACATATACCACTGTCCCTGAATAACCGATGTAAACACACTTAGAATTTGTACATGTGTGTCAGTGAAATAACCAAAGGGGGCATGAAAGAGCTGAAACTGGATCATAAATTCAAATCTGCTCTGAACAGAGGCCCCAAAAATCCTTTTAGCCCAGGGCCCCCAAAATCCTTAAGATGGCCCAGAAGGCAGAGAGAGCAGGGGGCCAATGTCTATATGTACTTTTTGCACTTGAGTTTCACAGAGAAAAAATAAAAAGTGATTGAAGCATTGTACACCTCACCTATTTTGTTTTCTCGGTGAGAGACATTTACTATACAGTGCCCTTGGATAATAAGTAGTCAAGTTAAGATTAGACTTGATGTACCTGCATCCGTCAATCACCTTCATAACTTTCTACGGGACTCAAAGCTTCCAAAAAGACCCGGCATTTCTCCTACAGGGTAGCATCAGCCAAAGTGCTTGATGCTAACTGGATTCCTGGCTAAAGTGAGCCATAAAATGTTTGGGGTCGGGGTCCGTTCTTTGGACGATAAAGTGCTAGAATCTTCACGTTTTCTTAGTGTATCATATTTGTTAGTGTATTGTTTCAAGTACTGTTATTGAAAGTATTAACTTTTGTTAGAGAAAAGCTCTTACTTGACATTGATGTTTTAATTCTCTTTATTCTTGGCATTGATGTCTTTTAAAATGTTCTTGTGTTGTAATGTGTCTCTAATCCCTTCATCCTACTGGTGCGAGTAGGGGTGGAGTATGTAGCATTTACTCAGCAGCTATTACTCCACATGAGCTTTATCCTTCAGTCTTTACAATGCAGGTATCGTACAGGTAAGTATATTTAATGGGGTTTTACCTTTACCACGCATCTTTTGGCACACAGTACTTTCCTCTGCAGGTAAGTATACATTTTGTTAAAATAACGTTATATTAAGGGTATTTAAAAGAAGGGTTATGGATGTTTAGGGTTATTTTAGAGTTCTAGGTGGGTAGAGGTAAACAGGATAAAGGCGGTTTTAGGGTTGAGGGGTAGGTAGAGGCAAAGTGAGGTACGGTTGATTTTATGGTTCCAGTGGGTAGAGGTAAAGGGGCAAGGGTGAATTTAGGGTTTAGTGGTGGGAAGAAGTAAAGGGAAGTAAGGGTGATTTTATGGTTTAGAGGTGGCTAGAGGTAAAGGGAGATCAGGATAATTTTAGGGTTAAGGGGTGAGTAGAGGTAAGGGTGGTTTTAGGGTTAAGATGTGAATAGAGCTAAAAAGAGGTAAAGGGCGATTTTTAGGGTTAAGAGTGGGTAGAGGTAAAGGGAGGTGAGGGTGATTTTAGGGTTCAGGATTGGGTAGAGGTAAAGGGAGGTGAGGAGGTTTTAAATGAACAAAGGGGACTTGCGTGGTGGGGGGGTTACCACAAAGCAGAAAAAGGGAGTTTTGGGGGTCACCCCTCAAATTTTTTTATATATATATATATATATATATATATATATATATATATATATATATATAGAGAGAGAGAGAGAGAGAGAGAGAGAGACTTTCTTGGTAAAGGTGTATGTGGTCTATAACGCAATGTAAAGGTCAATGCGTTGTAATTTCTGCGCAGTAGAGACCTGCTTTGTAATTAATGGGGCAGAAGAAGGATACATGCACCATTTCCATGGTTCTATCCTTGTTCAATATGGCAGCGTTGCAGGGTCAGATTAGCCTCATTATGTCTTCGCTCCTCGCCTCTGTTTGTCCTCACGCTGTGCACTTTTTCTCCAAAGCCTTTGTGTTCTCCACCATCCAGTGTTCCTGGTGTACTGTGCAGAGCTCCTGGTAAGACAGCGGTATGACCTCTACTGCCGTACTTGGAGGCCTGCAGCTCAGTGCTGCAATTGCGTGTCCCTAATGGCTCCCAGGGACCAAGGATTTATTGCACTGTGGCTGCAGGTCGCCGTCCTAGCAAGTAGTGGTGGCATGTTTGCTGAGCGCTATAAAAAGCTATCCATCCACAATCACCCCGACTCCGCAATCATGTTTTTGGCTTATTCCGCTGCATTTTTGGCAACATTTGGAGTATTCAGAATCAACGTGAAAGCAGCTAGTATGTGTACGGTTAAAAAATGTAATGGTTTGTGCTGGCACCGCTTTTACAGCTTAAAAATGTCTGAAAGAGTAAGAGGTGGGCACTGTGCCAGGCCACTCAAAGTGCCCCCCTACTTGTACCTCCAGTCGTCCTCTCTTGCTTGTCCTGTAAGGGGGCCAGGAGTGGAAAGAACTAAAATGCAGAATAACTGCCCTCCTCTAGTCCTTTGTGTAGACAGTGGGACAGGAGCCACAATTGGAGGAGACGGTTGGTGGTTGGTCATCCCGTGCTCACTGTCTCTCGGATTTGTCCATCAGTTCTCACCTCTAGGGGCATCCGGCATGGCTCGCGGGTAGGGGGGGCTGAGAGGGTCGCGGGGAGTGTCACGGAGGGTGTCACACGCGGGGGGAGCGGGATTTAGAAATAACATTTTTTTTTAAACTTACCTCGAGGCCCAGTCCCGCGTTTTCCGTGCTCCTGCTCTCCTGAGTCCGCTTCCAGGAACAGGAAGCAGGCAGCCAGGCTCCCCCACCCCTAAGCCAATCAGAACTCTCCAATGGAGCGTTGTGATTGGTCTGAGCACTGTGACACGGCGCTCAGCCAGGGGCTGTAGGGGTGGGCATGTTCTCCATGGAGGCTATAATGCAGTGGTTTGAGTGGGCAAACCACTTCGCCCCTTCACTGCTCCGTGAGCAGAGCAGCCACGCCCTCAAAGGAAACATAACATGATAATAACTGAAAGTTATTATCATGTTATGTTTCCTCTTCTTGCACTGCTTGAAAGCAGTGGGGTGATGCTCCTCCGCCATAGCGGAGGAGCCGCCGCTGCTCACCTCTTTCTCTTCACTGCTGTTACCTGCTGTGGCGCATGTGATTTGCGGTAAAACTGCCTTTGAGGCCTTGGGAGGACTTTAGCACTTGGCCTGTGGCCCGACTACACGTGCAGCCATGGATCCATCACTTCACAGTCTTCTGCACTGCTCCTAAGCGGCCATCTTGTCACTTGAGGCCTTCATTGTGGTGAGTGGGGAGGACATGGGCACCTCCTTCACCATCGTGTCTGATGCCTCAAATTTTGCTGCACAATGGAAAGAGGGATCAGAATTCTAATCAATATTGTTTGGTACTCACTTCATTGTAAATCTCAAATGCTGATGGTACTCAGGAAGGCTCACCGAAGCACTCAAAAAAGTGGTAAGCGCAATCTCCGTCACATTTTAATGAAATGAAATGAAAAGTGCGTTTTCTAGAGCACGTGGCTACTCCGAGGAGTCCCAGCTCTGAGTGGAATGTAAGAGAGCACAGGATGTCGACGATGTACTTGGGTTTCATCCCGTCCATCGTTTCTCAGTTCATGAACACCTATCTTTCCAAGTGCTGTCAGGCATGACTGACATATAGTACAAAGCAAGCACAGTCATCCACATGTCACAGTTATATAAATCGGTGCAAGCCGCCATTTCTTGCTGACAAATGTCTTTCTTTTCTCCATGTCTACTCCAGCGCCATCCTTTTCTCTGCTATGGCCTCGGATAATTTAGAATGAAAATACACCGACTCCTCAGCCAAGAATTTCCAATGTTGAAGGGGGTGGAGCTAGCGGCTGAACAAGATGGCTGCTCCATAATACTCTCCGCCGACGGAAGGGAAAAGTTGGGGCCATTGGTGCAGTATTCCAGGATGAAGTGGGACCAGAGGAGGTCAGAGTGTGGGGCAAGTGATCCTGAAGGCATTGTCATTTCAGCAGCAATCCCTGGAGACAAGACGTGAGATATCTTATCTTCCCTCCACGGGCATGTGTTCCTCTTACACAGAGAAGCATCAGGCCCTAACTTGCCACTCTGACGCAGATCCATAGATTCCTTAACCAGCTGTCAAACTAGTTAGTCCCACAGACCATATTGTCCGTCTATTGAATGGTTCCGCATTAACGACATATCTCTTTTTTTTTTTTTTTTTTTTTTTTTATTCAATCCATGAGCAATACAATCAAAATCATATACATAAATACATAAACTATCAATTCGCCATACCGTGTACATACATCAATAACACCGTAAATAGTACAAAATGAAAAATTAAAAACCAAACATAAGCGTATATGATATATCCCTCACAGAGCCTACTTATTTCATATGTTCTATCATCGGCCCCCATATCTGAATACCCAATTTTCGTTTTTTATTGATTTCAAAGAATATAGACTATACTCCAAATTAAAAATGTTATAGAATTTAGCCCGCCACATTTCAAAAGAGGGAGCTTCCTGTTGTAGCCACAATGACGCTACACATATCCTAGCTACCGCCACTGCTATGAATATCAAGTATCTAAATGGATGACACCTTTTCCCAGCTTTAAGGGATTCCCCTATTCCTGTCAGCATTATGTCCATCGTTATCTGTACATTAACCCCCGTAATCTCTGTTGAAAAATGTTCAAAATGACTCGTCCATAAATTTAACTGCACACACCCAAAAAAGATATGTGTACTGTCCGCCCTCTCCGTTGCACATCGAAAACATCTACCATCATTAGTGCCTCCACATTTCATCATCTTCAAAGGTGTGTGATACAGATTAAATAATGTTTTAAAGTGTTGTGCTCTTAGGTTAGCTGAGAGCAGTATTTTCCCCGCAACATCTAATGAGTCCTGCACATACACTCCATCTTGATGTAGCCGGGCGCTCCAATTCCTATCTTGCATCTCAATATCATCTTGCTGTGTATCAATCAACATTTGATACAATACTCCTATTTTAGCTCCCCTCTTAACTGCATCAACAAGGGGGCAGATTTTCATCCCCTTCAGCCCCTTCTGTTTCAAAAAATAATCGCGAATTTGCAAATATTTAAAAAAACTCATTCTTATGCAATCTAAATCTGTCTGACAACTTTTGGAAAGAGGCAACTCCTTCCTTCTCAAAAAAATCACCTAGTTGTCTAATCCCATTTGCTCGCCATCTCTCCACTCTACAATCCCAAAAAATAGGCGGCAAAATTAAAGTAGAATTTATAGGAGTATAGTAACAAATCCCTGTTAAGCCACTTCTTTTTCTAAGCAACTTCCAAACTTTGAATGCCGCAATTACCACCTTAAATCGAGTTTTTTATAATAACTAAACTCCAAAAATTTAAATAAACAGTTTCCCGCCTCTGATCCCAGCAGCAGCTGATAAATTGATGGTGCTTCTGCTAATACGCCCACATCCTCCCCTGTTAGCATAACCCTCATGTTTTGAAGGAGACAGATATAATAATAAAAAGCTAAATTAGGAACAGCCCACCCCCCACGATCCTGTGGCAGCATCATGTATTTAAAAGCCCTCCTAGCTTTCCTTTGTCCCCACAGAAACCTATCCCCAATAGCTTGTATTTTTTGGAGTTGCAAGCGAGTTAACTCTAAGGGCACTGCCCTAAAGTAATACATAAGTTTAGGCAATACACACATCTTAAGAACATTGCATCTTCCCACTAATGTCAAATGCAGACACTCCAGTCGATCAAGCAGTTGCTGAATACCAGCAACTATATTCCTCAAATTCACTTCTATTAACTGCTGCAAATCCATTCTGATTTTAATACCCAAATATGTAGCCTCTACTACTACCCTAGGGTCCCCAGGACACTCCCCCTCTGTAGACACAATCTGAGTTTTTGCCCGATTTAATTTATATCCAGACACTTCCCCAAATCATTGGGCAAGGCTTTCTATCTCCTCAACCGTTTGCCGTGGATCCGATGTCGCCACCGCGATATCATCGGCATAAGCTAGTACTCGAACTGAATATTGTCCACAAGTCATAGAAATAATCTTATTACTACTTTCCAACATACATAAGAACGGATTAATATATAATGCAAATAATAATGGGGAACATGGACATCCCTGCCTCGTTCCCCTTGTTATAGACACCGGATCAGATTCCTTCCCCATTACACATATTCTCGCTCTTGGTGACGTATACATAGTTTGAATAGCTCGGATATATCGCGGGCCAAACCCCATTTTATATAAGACTCCCCACAAAAAAGGCCAGGAGACACGGTCAAACGCCTTCTCAGCGTCAAGAAATATCAGCCCTAACTTAGCTCGATGAACCTGCGCATAATCTATCAAGGTGACTACTCTATATGGTTGACCGTGCTCCTGGCGGGTATAAACCCATGCTGATGTATAGAAACCAATGGGGTAATCTCCCTTGCCAACCTTGTTGCTAATATTTTGGCATATATCTTGCCATCCGAATTTAACAGGGATATGGGCCTGTAAGACCCTGGTAACTCTGGTGGTTTATCTTTTTTTTAAAAATACTACTATGTTGGCCACATCCCATGAGGGCGGTGCCTTCCCAATCCATGCATCTTGCATGACAGCCAACATATCCTTTAATTCTTGAAATAAAATTTGATATATCTCAAGTGGTAATTTGTCTGGCCCTGCTGCTTTCCCTCGGGCTAATGATCCCACTGCCTCCTCCAGCTCTTCCATTGTTATCATGGTAACGAGTACTTTCTGCTCCTCTTGGCCTAGTTTAACTAAGTCAACTTTTTGCAGATAGTCCTGAATAGCTTGCTCGCTGATTTCCTCCTGAGCATATAGCTCTTTATAGAATACATGAAATTCTCCCAATATGCCCTCCATATTCTCTACTATATTCCCCGCCGAGTCCTTCAATGCATTTATTTTCTGTGAAGAGTGTTTAACACGTAGTCTCTGTGCCAAACATCACCCTGTGGCTTCACCAAATTCATATCTTTCTTCTTTATAAGTCTTATACTGGGAAGCAATCTCTTTGCTCCAAACCTGATTAATTTTAGCCTTGCAGCAAGCAATCTTAGTTTGTATTCCCTTATCTATATCCCCCTTTCTTATTTCCTGAATAAGTTCCTGTTCCGCCTTTCTTAAGTCATCCAAGAGTCCCCGCATCAAATCCTGCTGTTGCTTACTCTTCCCCCATCCATAACTAATTATCTCTCCCTGCAATCCAGCTTTCATTGCATCTCATATCATAGCTGTTGAGGCTGATCCTCTATTAATTTCTAAAAATTGTGAGCACCAGACTTTTATATGGTCAATAAAGAGACTATCCAACAAAAGCTTCCTATTAAACGTAAAGGGTCTACTCACCCTCCTTTGAGCACCTAAATCGAGATCTAATAACAATGGGCTGTGATCCGCCGTGATCCTGGGCCATATCTGCATTTTTGCCCCACCAAATAACATCTTGACATAAAGACATAGTCCAATCTTACTAGCTTATGGTGCGGGTGCGAATAAAAAGTGTACCCCGGATCTTCCCCATTTAAAGTTGGCCACACTTCCACAAGCCTATGATCTAAAATATGCTGCCGCAGCTTTTTAAACACTTTAGGTTTCCGTCCTGCATATTTTTTCTTATTAGGATCCCATTCCTGCCCTTCCACATTTATATTAAAATCCCCACATAGAATCAATGGAGTGTCCCACATTGCTAACTCAACATTCAGTTCTCCTAATACTTCTGCTTCATCAAAATTCGACCCATAAACTGTACATATGACAACCTTCT
The DNA here is from genome assembly GCA_963921515.1 of Calotriton arnoldi. Classification (NCBI taxonomy): domain Eukaryota; kingdom Metazoa; phylum Chordata; class Amphibia; order Caudata; family Salamandridae; genus Calotriton; species Calotriton arnoldi. Next base: position 1,117,546 of record CAWUFW010000022.1, on the reverse strand, counting down.
TTCCATTTATTACATATTCTGCTATGGCCCATCTCCCACAATTATCAGCCTTAATCTTCCCAGTCACCCCTGGGCCAAATCTAGCCATTATAGCAACACCCCTATTCATAGCAGATTGCTGAAATGCCACTACAAGACTAAATCCCAATTCTTTCATCACCATTCGTCTAGCCCAGGGTATATGGGTTTCATGTATGCATAGTATATCCGGTTTCATTAACCGCAGATCTGCTGCAACCCGTTGTCTTTTAGTATTATTATTCAGTCCACAGACATTAAATGAGCAGACACGTAGTCCATATTCCCTTATTTTATCTGCCATGCCTTACACGGTAACCATCTAATATATTCAACACATACATCATATACATCATAATTTGTATCTCCCAAAAAATATCTCAAAAATGTCATCCTTTTATCCTCATGGATTGAATTTTTACCCCCCTCTTACCCCCAATCCACCCCCCGTGACCCACCCCACCCCTACCACTCAACACCCCCCACGTGCCCCAGCTGAACCCCTCCCCCCCCTCCACCCTCTCCCCAATACACAGGCAATAGGGCGAATGGCCCTTGTGATGGAAAGTGATTTTGGAGCCCTGTGTTCCCCCACCCTCCCTCCTTTGTCCTGGCTACAAAGACAAAACAAATCAATCATTTGTTAAATCAAATAGAAACATAGATCTCGTCCATAACCCAAGATACCTAAATTTTTACTACCCCTATCTATGTCCATGTACCATTAGTTCAAAGCCAAAGAAAAAAGAAAAAAAATCCTTTTCTCTGCTACGGCCTCAGATAATTTAGAATGAAAATACACCGACTCCTCAGCCAAGAATTTCCAATGTTGAAGGGGGTGGAGCTAGCGGCTGAACAAGATGGCTGCTCCATAATACTCTCCGCCGACGGAAGGGAAAAGTTGGGGCCATTGGTGCAGTATTCCAGGATGAAGTGGGACCAGAGGAGGTCAGAGTGTGGGGCAAGTGATCCTGAAGGCATTGTCATTTCAGCAGCAAACCCTGGAGACAAGACGTGAGATATCTTATCTTCCCTCCACGGGCATGTGTTCCTCTTACACAGAGCAGCATCAGGCCCTAACTTGCCACTCTGACGCAGATCCATAGATTCCTTAACCAGCTGTCAAACTAGTTAGTCCCACAGACCATATTGTCCGTCTATTGAATGGTTCCGCATTAACGGCATATCTCTAAGTCAAATATAAATCACTTTCCACATGTCCACGAAGCATAAACCGAAAACACCACTACAAATCCTATCATTGAATGTCAATGGACTCTCTAACTTTGTTAAACGCAAAAAAATATTGCACGATTTGAAAACAAAGTAGCTCTTGCTGTATTACAAGAAACTTGTGTTCTAGCTCACTAAGCTGAAGAGAGATTGGGTGGGGAAGAGTCACACTCACACATAACGTCACCCCTCAATAATGTTGCACTTCCCTACACAGGAAATTGGGAGTAGCCATTTTGATAGTAAAATCCCTGCCACATAAACTCCATGCATGGACGGACCTGGAGGTCCTTCGTAATGAGTAAGAAGGCCGGCCACACACTATCGCTGGGTTCCATAAATGCCACCAACTACAGCAAGATTAGGGTCCTAGAGAACATCTCCAAGCTCTTACTGAAATAGGTAGAATAAAGAGCATTATCGGTGGAGACTGGAACCCAGCTATAGACCCATTGTAGACAGAACTGGACCAACTTACAAAAGGAACGCCTCTAACAGAGCTATAATACAAGACATAATGGGAGATCATAATTTGCTAGATGTGTGGTGCCTCCTGCATCCCTCAGAGAAAGAATATGTTTCTCTCCCTGGTGCATGGGACACAGTCGCACATGGATTATTTGGTCCTCTAGGGTTTGGTCATTGGGCCAGTGGTGAAGCCCGGTGGTCCATCGGACCATCCTGCTATATTACTAGACCTCTCTCTAGGGCACACCGTAACCCCTAAACAAATATGACATATGCTGGCCCAAGATACAAATTGCCATCGAACAAATGTACCCTGAGTGAGTGGGACCTACAATAAGGAGAATAGTGACTGTCACCTCTACTCAGAACGTATGTCACCCCCCACAGTAAGGCAACATGTCAGGAGTTAATCATGCATGACTCTGCTCTAATGAAGAAACACTGCAGTCAAAATTCCTAGTGAAATTGAAGCAGCACCATTAAGAAAGGGGCAAAAAGGCCAGGAAGATGTTAGCACTGCAGCTCAAGCAAAGGAAAGCACAGCTTGCTCTACCGGTAATACGGGATGCACAGGTACCCTGCTCACACACCCGGAATATATTAGAGGCGTTTCCTTCTTTTTATGAAACACTGTATGATTCACACTTGATGATACATCCACACTTGCAGATTGGTTCCTTTAATACTTTCAAATACCAGCACTGGAGAAGAGTGGTAAAATATCCATAGAAGAGATTTCAGATGTAATCTCACAGTTGGCCACCAGCACATCCCTGGGTGAAGACGGTTCACTGGGGAGTTCTACTAGACTTGAAAACCCCACATTGTCAACAGGCTTCACCCTACCTGCAGAGAGGCTGATAAAACAGGAACATTGACACTTATATCAAACAAGGCAATGATCACACTAATCCTAAAAGTAGACAAAGATCCACTAGACTGTTTCAGTTATAGGGCTATATCATTAATAAATGTGGACATAAACATTCTGACAAGGATCCTCACAAATGGATCACAGAAAGTCATCCCGTCCCTGGTTCACATTCTCAGGTCGAGTTTGTACTTGGGCGCTCTTCCAGGAATCATTTAAGAATCCAGGCCCATCTCTTACGGTATTCCAAACAACAATCTCAAGCCATGATCAGCCTTTCTCTCAACTCTGAAAAGGTGTTTGATAGGGTTGAGTGGAAATTTCTATTTAGAATCATGAAAATGTTTGGTCTGTGATTTGAGTTAATGTCTAAAGTCAAGTGGTTATACATCTCACCCTCTGCACAGATTAGTTGTGCAGAATTCTTGTCATAACCCATACACATCCAGAGGGGAGCCATGGGGGGTTGTTCTCTGTCCTCACTTTTGTTTCTGTTTGCACTGGATTCTTTAGCACTGACCATTAGACTGTCAGATGCAATAAAAGGCACTCCTTCCAGAGTGGGTCCACTCAAGGCTTTCCTATATGCCTATGACACCTTTATGACAATGTCGGATCCAGGCTCGTCTTTACCAACCTTGGTTAGTGATACAAGAATTCTTAAAATTCTCAGGGTATCAAATAAATTAGAGTAAGTGCTTAGCAATGCCATTGCCCTTGAGCACTACCTGTGTTAATTTTGCAAATTTCTCTATGAAGTGGGTTCACAAGAGACTTTGGTATCCGGGTATTCGCCTTACTAGTTGCCTTGAGAATTTGATTGAAGCCAACATTCTTTCACTGCTCAATAAAACACGAGAAATGGTCACAACGTCCTCTTTAATTAAGGAACAGGACCCATGCCTTTAAGATGGTGATGGCCCCAAAATTTAATTATGTCCTGGGGATGTTACTCCTATTGGTGCAGAGATCACTCCTGCAACAGTTCGAGTCAGTCATTAGGGGTTTCTTTTGGGGGAACTTTAGGCTAAATGGACATACTGTATACAGACACACACAGAATTGGGAGGAATATGCCTTCTCCTCATTATCTCAAATTATCTAGCCAACCGATTGTGACGACTGATATACTCCCACATAGGTATATGGGTGCTAATGGAGTGTGACATACTAGCAGTGATGGTAATCTTCATGATCTGTATAAACACTGACCTGCTCAGTCCTTGACTGACAACCCCATGGCGCTTTGCCTTCTACATATATGGAAGACTACACACAGGCCGAATAAGGTAGACCTGTGGGTACACAAATGTGGCCCAATAGTGACTACAGGTGGGAGCTGACCCAATTCATAGGACATCATGAGATAACTCAAGCATTTCACGTGTAGAGCATCTGATCAGAGTTTCAGCTCAATTCAAATCAATATTTGAAGCATATTCAACCAAGACACTGCCCTCACAGTAGACTTGGTAAAGCACCGAGCATATTTCCACAATCACTGATCAGGACTTATATTGAAAAATGTGAAGGCTACAAAGGAGTGATGTTGGGATCATATAACCTGTTAATTGACCTCAATTTTTCTATCCCTACTATGGTGGCAGCCAAAAATATTTGTCGGACCCCATTACATAATGAATTTTGTGATGAAAACTGGAAATCGCTAATGGAATCACACGATCGACTCTTGCGAGAGTTGAGATTCCAATGTTCATGCTTCAAAATCTTCAATGACTGGTACTGGACCTCATTATAACTACATAGACTTTGAAAACTCCAGCACTCGGAATGCTGGTACTACTTATAACAAGGGTTTTACTCATATACTGTGGGACTGTGAGACAATTCAGTAAAACTGGACTGAAATGTGGTCTACTTCATCAGCCACCCAAGGTTCTAAAATAGTACTAGTGAACCGCATAGGCCTTCCACGTGATATATCTGAATGTGTCCTGACCACCAATCACTTGCACAGATGGGATTGCGTAGGGACCGGATAGAAACCACTGTGCCTACACATGAGGAATGGCTCAAGGTACTCACAAGAGTGAGTGAGTGATCTATAAGGTAAATGATCAAATGGCACATTTTGGTTTGATATGGGGATCTTTTGTTAGGCCCTGAGAGGGAAGATAACCTTTAAATAGACTCTTTTCCCGCGGAACATATAATGTCAACAGCCCCCGGCTAACCAAAATAGGTGGAAAATTACGTTACTGAGATACCTGTCTTATTTTCTACCTTCCCCCTTTTTCCTCCTTCCCTCCCCATCCCTCCTCTTGTCAGGCTGCTTTTCTTTGAGCTATTAGTTAGAGTACATAGATATTAAATGCCGGTTTATCATAGTGGTCAACTACAACGCTAGAAACGATTTGTACGACAAGACTCCGACACACATGTTCATTTATAAGTAGATGTGTTTGAAAGTTAACTTTTTTGTTACAATATCATTATCTCATCAGTTGTGCAGCTGGAATGCTGGTATAGACGTGTCTAGGGTTGGAATGGTGTACAATGGTTAAAGTTGGCTAACAAAGACATTGTTAGGCTCTCTTATTAATGCACGCTCTCTTTGCAAACATGCGTCTGAGTTTGCTCTGTTCGTTGAAACACATGGTGTAGATGTGGCTTTTATTACAGAAACCTGGGGAGATGCCTCCTCAGACCCTGATTTGGCAATGGCGGTCCCCTCTGGGTACACATTATTCAGGCAAGACCGAGCAGGCAAAAGAGGGGGTGGGCTGGCCATCCTGTTTCGAAATATGTGGAAAGGGATTTTCACTTCTCAAAACAATGGACCCACCCTGGAATCCCTACTTTTTAAATTTTTAAAAGGCAACCATTATACTTTTAATGGTATGCTATGCTACCGACCCCCAGGTTCCCGGGCTGATTTTTTGAAGGACATAGGCAGATCCTTGGATGTTATATCCCAGTCACCGGATTTTACGCTCCTGGGCGATTTTAATTTTCACCTGGAGGATCCATCAGATAGTGATGCTGTACAATTTATTGATATTGCAAACAGCATGGGCCTCACTCAGCAGGTGACCGGTAGTACGCATTCTGGGGGTCATCTACTGGATGGAGTATTTACCAGTAATAATTATCTACAATGCCTTCCATCACTGCCACTCGTTTGGTCGGACCATAAAGTTGTTATGTTCTCGTTTCTGGTACAAAACCCTCAGACAAAGAAATCGACAAACAGGCAGCGGAAAATGGTCCGGCCATGGAATAAGTTGGCATTGGACACTTTTGAATATGCCTTAGCCCAAAATCCACCACAATTCTTAGAAGACCCAAATGAAGCTGTTGCTGCATTTGAGGATTGGCTGAGAAAGTCAATAGATCAGGTACTACCAGCCAAATGCATATCCAGCCATAGGTCTAGACCCACTGAACCTTGGTATTCGGAACAGCTTAGGCTACAAAAACAAAAATGTCGCCGTATGGAAAGGAAGTGGAGATCCTCATATGAATTGGAGGATAAAGCTAATTATAAACTAGCCTTGCTTGAGTACAAAAAACTTGTTTATAAGGAGAAAACCAGTTATTTTACCACAGCTATACTAACAGCAAAAAATTCCTCAAAGGAACTTTTTTCAATGGTAAAAAGGTTAGCCAAATGCTCTGAGGCGGTAGATTCACCCAAAACCCAGGCATTTTGTAACACTGTGGCCACTTTTTTCCAAGAGAAAGTTAAGGCGGTCTATAATGGATTTGCTAGATCCACGGATCAAGGAACGGTACCCTCATTAGAGGCTTTAGCCATGTCTGGGGTTGCTAGTATCACCCCCGAAGCCCCCCGTGGAATCTAGGGACCTTCCCGAATTATCTGCTTTCCCAACACTGACAACGGAAGAAATAATAAACCTTCTGCGATCCACTAAATCGGGCTCCCCATTGGACCTATGCCCCCCAAAAATCTTCCATCTCTTACCAGAGCTCTTCGCGTTCCATTTGACTCCTATTTTTAATCAAATGTTCTCCTCTGGTATATTCCCCGCTAGCTGGAAGCTGGCATCTGTGCTCCCCCTTTTGAAGAAGCCAAATTTAGATGGGGCAGACCCCAACAACTACCGCCCAATCTCTAGACTTCCTCTGCCGGCGAAGATTGTGGAGAAAGCCATGAATGGCATTCTATCAGAATATATCGAAAGGCATGGTTTTCTTGATGACACCCAGTTCGGATTTCGAAAACACCATAGTACCGAACTGGTTCTGATTACATCATCTGAACTGATCAGGCAGACAGTCGACGCGGGTGGCAATGCAGCACTTGTGCTGCTGGACCTCTCCGCCGCATTTGACACAGTGAACCATCAGAAACTATTGGAAGTTCTGAGGGGGATCGGTGTCAAAGGGAAAGCACTCACTCTATTTGAATCATTCTTGTCTGGCAGGGAACAATTTGTGGCCCTAGATGAGTTGAAATCACCTAACTTTACATTACCATGCGGGGTGCCACAGGGATCGTCTTTGAGCCCGACCCTTTTTAATGTTTATGTTGCACCACTGGCAAGGTTGATCAGGTCCCTGGGCTTCTCGGCTATATCTTATGCCGATGATACGCAGATTATTATCTCAGTGTCAGGTTCGCCCACTGACACTATGGCACAGTTTCATACCTGCCTTCGTCAGGTTGGCGATTGGATGGCTACCAATTGTTTAAAACTTAACTCTAGTAAGACGGAGGTCTTACTTTTTGGTGCCCACACCAATTTCTGGTCCCCCCATCTTTGGCCCTTGGAGCTGGGTCCGTTACCAACGCCAGTAATCAAGGTGAAGAATTTGGGAGTTATATTTGACTCTAAACTTTCGTTTGAAAGTCATGTTAATCAGGTCACCTCCCTCTCTTTCTACACGTTAAAGCTTCTGAGAAAGATCCTCCCATTCATCCCAGCTGAGCTACGCAAACTAGTGGTTTCAGCACTTGTTCTATCAAGAGCAGATTATTGTAATGGGCTTTTTATCAATCTTTGGAAAAAGTGCCTGTCTAAACTACAGCTAGTGCAAAATGCTGCGGCTCGGCTCTTGTTGAACATCCCAAGACATAGATCTGTATCAAGGGCACTTAAAGATCTACATTGGCTGCCAGCAAAGAGACAAATTGAGTTTAAGGCGCTATGCATTGCCTTTAAGGCCACGCATGACACAGGGCCTGGTTTCCTAAAACGGAATTTACTACCCTATATTCAAGTCCGTCGTCTTCGTTGGTCCTTTGCCCATGATCTGATTGTTCCCACGGTCAAAAAATGTTCCTGGGGGGGGGAGAAGTTTTCTGGTGGGCACGACCAAATTATGGAATTCTCTTCCAATGAGGTTGAAACAAGAAACACATCTGTTGGCTTTTAGGAAGGCTTTGAAGACATGGCTGTTCAGTCTCTAAGGTGCCTTGAACCACCTAGTGTAATCCTGTTTTGATGAGCAAGCGCCTTGACACCCTTGGGTTAATGTTTTGCGCTCTATAAATCTCCTTTTCATTTCATTTCATTACTGATATCACCTTTTTGGTGGACCGTGCAGCTTTTTACTCAAAACGTTATTAGTACATGCTTACATTATGTGATACTAGTAAAATCCAATAAACATGTGTTGCAAAAAAAATCCCAATGTCACCCACAACCATGTCACTGAAGGAGACATATTGCGCCAAAGGGGTGAGGCCTCCATGGTGTCAAGGCACATTAGGAGTCACTGGGCATCTGCAGATCAATTCCAGAACTAAATCCATGCCCATCTTTTGTCAAACATTCTAAAAGGCTACTACAGCCATTTTCTGTGCAGTCTGAAGGGGAGGACAACTGCTCATATAGATTCCCCACCAAATACGTGGCTACCTTTTGAGTTACACGCCTTACAGTATGCCATGCCAGCACCAAGCATCAATGGACCACTGTAAGATGCTGGTGCAATTGGCAAGTTCCGCCGGTTGTAGCAATGGATTATGGGTAAACACCAAAACCCTTGACTGCGCCTCCTTCGTCCATCTTCTATCATGTGAAAGGGCTGGGTACAGACTACCTATCTCTCCTCATATCCGAATTTAACTAGATAATCTCCCCCTCACTGGAGCAATGTAAAGTATTTTGGGGCATATTTACAAGCCCCTTGCGCCGCAGGTGTGTCACTTTTTTTGAAGCAATGGCGGCGCAGTGTGGTGCTCCATATTTACAAGGCCACGTAACGCCACCCTTCGTGACTTTTTGTGGTCTTGTAAATATGGCCCCTTTTCACGCAGCACTTTGCGTGAAAGGGACGTGCCATGGGTGTTGCTGTGGGTGTTCCCATGCAACATCCATGAATTCTGTCGTATTCCCAGATTCACAACATTTCATAAACCTGGGAATGCGTCAGAATCCTATGCCTCCCAGGGAAGGTGTAAGGAGGCGCAACGAGGAGAAATACTTCTATTTCTCCTCGTTTTTTCCTCTTTCTATGCATGCTGCATTCTGCAGCACAAACAGAAAGAGGAAAACACCTCACATGATTTCTTCTTGTGAAGGTGTCGCTTCCTGCACAAGAACAATCTCCCCTAAAACACCTCACGTGATTTACTCTAGTGACGGTGTCCCTTCCTGCACAAAAACAATATCCCCATAAACGCAGAAAGCCTTGCACCATGGCGCAAGGGTGCCTCCGTTGGCGCATGGCAGCTAATTATGTACCAGCGCTGGGGAAAGCAAAGGGATGCGACATATTGTTGTAAATATGACGCATCCCTGTGCTTTGAAAGTGATGCAGCACGGTGCAGCCAAATGGCTTGCGGTGCTGCGCTGCGCCACTTTCTTGTAAATTAGGCCCTTTGTTTGCAAGGTTCTTGACAGAACACATCCAACAAAGCTCAGATATACCTTATAGCTGGACATCACAGAGCCCATAACAGTACACTTCCAATCACATGACACACACAACACTGCACACATGTCCAACGTAGCACGGACATAATGTATTTTGGTATCACGATGCTCACAATAGGATGCCCTGCCAGGGTACCCTACATTACAACAAAATTCTAACCGCACACACAGATCCATTGCCCTGCAGGGCAATAGCACTGGAGTTGACATGGGAGGTTTAAGCACTGTGGTATGGTCCTCTGTCTCACACTCGCCTGCAGGGCAATACCATTGCCATTGATCTGGTGGTGTGGGGGTCTAAGCAGCGTGGTATGGTCATCGTGTCTCACACTTTAAACATTGTGAACATTCACCCAAACATCAGTGAAAGGCATTCACTTAAGAGGCTAACACAGTGATTCCCAATCTGTGCGCCACGGCACCCCAGTGCGCCATAAAAACTATCCAGGGGCGCCGCGCACCAAACGCACAGTTAGGGAACCAAATTCATTTGAATAATCCCGGCGTATCAATAGTTCAAGACAGTACTTGTAGAGAAAGACAAATTTACTTGTAGAGAAAGTCCGCAATTTCCACAGTAGCAGTGCATGCCTGCACACAAACAGGGAAATACGGCCAAGGGCGCAGTACCTACAGCGGCCGCCGGGGTCGGGCCAAAGTCACTTCTAGTGTTTGTAAATAAAGCTATGGTGGCAGCTGCTGTGCAGAGACCTGTGCTGAACCTGGCAAGCCGAGGCTAAAAGAGCAGGCCGAGACGGAGGAGAAAGAAGCCTGGGTGGAGAGAGGGGCTGACAGGAGGGGCTTTGCAAGGGGAGCAGGGAGGAGGCGCAGACGCCACCAGTGGAAGCCCTAACTGAAGTGTTGATTACGTGTTGGGAACACAGTGATTGCTGCTATGGTAGAGCTGGAGACTGAATAGTGTGTCTGGCGAATAGACCCTTCCTTTAAAGAAACCTTCAGTGTACAGCAGCGCACTCTTGACCTGTGTTTTTGTGAGGCAAGAATTCTGTGAAGCTTCAAGATTAAATAACATAAGCCCAAAGTATTAAGGACAATAAAAACTGGAATAACCCAATGACTAAAGTACTTCGTGTGCACAGATTCGAAGAGGACAGAGGGGTACGTCCCTTCCCTCTCCACAGAACTTGTTGGGTACACAAAGATCTTGGTTGCAGGCACCTTAACCTCATGTTATTTTAAATTGCAGCCCATTTGCAACATTTAAACATGCAAGAACATATTTACTACCACATGTTTTTGTTGCCAATTGCGTTGCAGCAGTTACATATAGATCATGCAAATGCCCACTATTTAACAAAAAAGCTGTATTCGTACCAGCACTTTAAACAAGAGTTTTCCCCTTAAAACGAATACGTTCAAAATCTTATATTTAAAAAAATTGTACAGCTTACTGTTACATTTGGTAATTGCATGCTCATTCATTTGTGGTCCAAACTTGTGCCTGTGGTGTGCTCAACCTACTTGGAGCTGGGACTCTGCGTTATCACCTGAGCAGTTTCTGCAGAGGATCACTTTCTGTGTGTGTCTAGTTCACAGAATTTTCTTCTCTCTGCTGTAGGGGCTACCATGCCCCTGTATTGGTCCTAACAATCCTCTTGTAGTAACACCACAGGGCAGTGAGTGACCTGACCCAGATAACAAAGAAAACTACGAAGAATATGTCCTGGCAGCATCCTGGTAAAGTGAGTAATGCACTGCACTGGACAGTGCCTTTCCGTATTGGCTGTTATCGTATCTGAAGCTTTACCATAACACAGTGAAATATGCTGCACATAGTAAATTGTAACACGTTACTTCAGTTTTGGCATTTTGTGTTTTTTTAGTGTTGTAAATACCAGGTGTCCCTATACCTGCAAGTTGAGGGTGAATGGAAGGAGGCATATCTCTACCAGTGAAGTGGTTTGCTTTTCCTTCCCTGCTAGACTAGCAAGGCTCTCTGAGAGAGAGGGAGGGGGTGGGTGACAGGATCAAGGGCCATAAACCACATTAGCCTAGTTTTGTGATTGCCACCACTCCATTCCATGCTTCCAGAATTTCACATGCTTCATCATGCAACCTGTACAATCACACTATGCAGCCGGAATGCCACACTTCCCCATCTATGCAAACAATGCAGTTTGTAGCATAAAGTAACATATGTTAGTGAGAGAGCCCACGTGCACAAGCAGGCATTCATGCAAAGTCTGATGTTAAAGCAATAGTTCTTCAAAACTCATTTGTGAGTGAAATGACTACATGGAAGTACTGACCTAAAGGTCTTACCATGACCTGTCACACACATCAAAGCCTACCACTGACACACTTTCCCAGACTACATGATTATAATACCTTCATCAGCTTCATCCCCAATAGTTTCAGGGAGAAAAATGGAAGTACTCCTGAGGCTGGGCTTACATCCCCCACCCGCCTAAAAAAAGTAACATAATGGGGAGCCGTGGCCAACGGCCAACTGGTCAAGGTAGCCGGGGGTCAAAAAAGTTTGGGAACCACTGGGCTAACAGACCCAAATACGCAATGGCCAGTACATCAGCACAGGTCCCGCTCCGTTCTGTGATGGAACCTCACACCAGAGTTTGAGACGCACATGGATTCCCATTGTCACTGAGAGGCCAGACAAATGGCAGAATAGACAATTCACAAATGCCTCTAACAACATCCTATCCTCCCTGAAAGCAGCAGACCACGAAGATTGCATCGTAACATGTTTAATCATAAAAACTCGTGAGATCCTCTTCCGCTTTCTCAAAACACCCAACCTCAACCTGTTCAACCTCAGCAACGACTGCCAGCCTGCCCTTCTCATAGCAAAGCGCTTAAATGGGTGATTACCGAGTTGAAACGCCTGGCCGTTCTGTCGATCTGGCTTCACACCATGCTACAGCACTAACTACCATTCAGGTAACTAATGGGTGATGCCTTTTGCAGCTTTATACTGCGCGAACTTGACCCGAAGGTATTGGAGCACTTTACATGAGCACCAGTTACATAACATAAGGACACATTCTTTTTTGTAGGCACGGGGAGATTAAGTGCTCGAACTCTGTTTCCTAGTTACAAAGTCGGCAGCTCTGGTTATTACGCCACATCCTTCCCCCAGATGCACTTCACATCAGTGGTCGAAGCGGGGTGGACCTGAAGGGGAAAAACAGGTCCCCTACTTTTTGTGAAAAGACAGCCATCCCAAGACGGTTAATTCCGAGCGCTGAAATTCTTCAGCTGAACTGAAAGGCAGGGAGCCTCCTGTGCTGTGAAACTGAGGGAGGGACAGACAGCTAAACAAGCCTTCTTGCCAGGGTGCCCGCTTGCCTGAAAGAAATGTAACTGTGCGCAACTGGTTAATCTGCCAAGGTAAAGGGAGCTTGGAAGCTGATTTTGGCTTTAATTGATGGAATCACTTGAAGCTTCCTGATGACCCACATTTAGGGGCCGATTCCGATCTCGGTCGGAGGCGCACCCAATACCATTCGGTCGGGAAAAAAGCCATGCGAATGCCTGTTTCCCGACCGATCCGTACATCATTCCGAACGAGTAAGTACGATGCGCACAACAGCATAGAATCCGGCCGAGTCGTACTCACCCAATTCAGGTCCTGTTCTCCGACCGAGGCGAATCCGGAAACGCAGAATCGAGTCGCACGGAAGGGAAAATGCAGCCCCGTCCGGCCGAACAAGTACGATGCGCTTTCCGTACGCGCCGAACCCGTCGCTACGTCCGGCACGTCAAAGCTTCCGGGAGAGGCGCACATAAGCTCCGATTCGCGCCACAACACGATCCACGGCTACGAGGCGAACACGCCAGCGACGAGGACGACGCGAAGCAACGAGAAAGACGAACGACACGAACCAACCATGAATCCCTTCGTCCCGATCCTACCAATATTCTACATTTACTACCGGAACAGGCACGGACGCGTACGGCGCAGAAGGTAAGTCAGACACCAACCACAAAAACATACAACACGTACACGACACATCACACACACACAGAGGGATGCAGAATTTACTTACACCAGCAACAGCAGCACCATAGGGGCGGGATGCCCATCACCAATGCCACATATGCACACAGGGGCCTGGATGCGCACCACCACTACCACCCCTACCCAGGGTTGGCTGGATGCCAACCACTACTACCACCCTTAGCCATTGGGGTGCCAGATGCCCACCACTACTACCACCCTTACCCAGGGGGCTGGATGCCTACCACTACTACCACCCTTAGCCAGGGGGTGCCAGATGCCCACCACCACTACCACCCCTACCCAGGGGGCTGGATGCCTACCACTACTATCACCCCTAAGCCAGGGGGCTGGATGCCTACCACTACTACCACCCTTAGCCATGGGGGTGCCAGATGCCCACCACTACTACCACCCTTACCCAGGGGGGGCTGGATGCCTACCACTACTACCACCCTTAGCCATTGGGGTGCCAGCTGCCTACCACCACTACCACCCTTAGCCAGGGGGGGCTGGATGCCTACCACTACTACCACCCTTACCCAGGGGGGCTGGATGCCTACCACAACTACCACCCTTACCCAGGGGGGGCTGGATGCCTACCACTACTACCACCCTTAGCCATGGGGGTGCCAGATGCCCACCACCACTACCACCCTTACCCAGGGGGGGCTGGATGCCCACCACTACTACCACCCTTAGCCAGGGGGTGCCAGATGCCTACCACTACTACCACCCTTACCCAGGGGGCTGGATGCCTACCACTACTACCACCCTTAGCCAGGGGGTGCCAGATGCCCACCACTACTACCACCCTTACCCAGGGGGCTGGATGCCTACCACAACTACCACCCTTACCCAGGGGGCTGGATGCCTACCACTACTACCACCCTTAGTCGGGGGGTGCCAGATGCCCACCACCACTACCACCCTTACCCAGGGGGGCTGGATGCCTACCACTACTACCACCCTTAGCCAGGGGGTGCCAGATGCCCACCACCACTACCACCCTTACCCAGGGGGCTAGATGCCTACCACTACTATCACCCTAAGCCAGGGGGCTGGATGCCTACCACTACTACCACCCTTACCCAGGGGGGCTGGATGCCTACCACTACTACCACCCTTAGCCAGGGGGCTGCCAGATGCCCACCACTACTACCACCCTTACCCAGGGGGGCTGGATGCCTACCACAACTACCACCCTTACCCAGGGGGGGCTGGATGCCTACCACTACTACCACCCTTAGCCATGGGGGTGCCAGATGCTCACCACTACTACCACCCTTACCCAGGGGGGGCTGGATGCCTACCACTACTACCACCCTTAGCCATGGGGGGGCTGGATGCCTACCACTACTACCACCCTTAGCCATGGGGGTGCCAGATGCCCACTACCACCCTTACCCAGGGGGGGCTGGATGCCCACCACTACTACCACCCTTAGCCAGGGGGGTGCCAGATGCCTACCACTACTACCACCCTTACCCAGGGGGCTGGATGCCTACCACTACTACCACCCTTAGCCATGGGGGTGCCAGATGCCCACCACCACTACCACCCTTACCCAGGGGGGCTGGATGCCTACCACTACTATCACCCTAAGCCAGGGGGCTGGATGCCTACCACTACTACCACCCTTAGCCATGGGGGTGCCAGATGCCCACCACTACTACCACCCTTACCCAGGGGGGCTGGATGCCTACCACTACTACCACCCTTAGCCATGGAGGTGCCAGATGCCTACCACCACTACCACCCTTAGCCAGGGGGGGCTGGATGCCTACCACTACTACCACCCTTACCCAGGGGGCTGGATGCCTACCACAACTACCACCCTTACCCAGGGGGGCTGGATGCCTACCACTACTACCACCCTTAGCCATGGGGGTGCCAGATGCCCACCACCACTACCACCCTTACCCAGGGGGGCTGGATGCCCACCACTACTACCACCCTTAGCCAGGGGGGTGCCAGATGCCTACCATTACTACCACCCTTACCCAGGGGGGGCTGGATGCCTACCACTACTACCACCCTTAGCCAGGGAGGTGCCAGATGCCCACCACTACTACCACCCTTACCCAGGGGGCTGGATGCCTACCACAACTACCACCCTTACCCAGGGGGGCTGGATGCCTACCACTACTACCACCCTTAGCCAGGGGGTGCCAGATGCCCACCACCACTACCACCCTTACCCAGGGGGCTGGATGCCTACCACTACTACCACCCTTAGCCAGGGGGTGCCAGATGCCCACCACCACTACCACCCTTACCCAGGGGGGCTGGATGCCTACCACTACTATCACCCTAAGCCAGGGGGCTGGATGCCTACCATTACTACCACCCTTACCCAGGGGGGCTGGATGCCTACCACTACTACCACCCTTAGCCAGGGGGCTGCCAGATGCCCACCACTACTACCACCCTTACCCAGGGGGGCTGGATGCCTACCACAACTACCACCCTTACCCAGGGGGCTGGATGCCTACCACTACTATCACCCTAAGCCAGGGGGTTGGATGCCTACCACTACTACCACCCTTAGCCATGGGGGTGCCAGATGCCCACCACTACTACCACCCTTACCCAGGGGGCTGGATGCCTACCACTACTATCACCCTAAGCCAGGGGGCTGGATGCCTACCACTACTACCACCCTTAGCCATGGGGGTGCCAGATGCCCACCACTACTACCACCCTTACCCAGGGGGGCTGGATGCCTACCACTACTACCACCCTTAGCCATGGGGGTGCCAGATGCCTACCACCACTACCACCCTTAGCCAGGGGGGCTGGATGCCTACCACTACTACCACCCTTACCCAGGGGGCTGGATGCCTACCACAACTACCACCCTTACCCAGGGGGGCTGGATGCCTACCACTACTACCACCCTTAGCCATGGGGGTGCCAGATGCCCACCACCACTACCACCCTTACCCAGGGGGGGCTGGATGCCCACCACTACTACCACCCTTAGCCAGGGGGGTGCCAGATGCCTACCACTACTACCACCCTTACCCAGGGGGGGCTGGATGCCTACCACAACTGCCACCCTTACCAGGGGGCGGGGACAGCAACACTAGCTGGGGTGTGGTGGCTGCTGACACCCGCCTCCATAAGGGAGTCATCCTCCGAGCCGCTGTGGTCCTCAGCTGAGGTGGATGCTGCTGAGGACTCCTCGGTGTGGCTCCCTCGCCCTCCGTGCCACTGGGTCCCTCCGACCACTCCTCGGCTGCTGACCCAGTCTGGCTCTCCGGCTCCTCCTGGTCCGTGGAGCTGTCCCCTTCCGTGGCCGTGGATGTATCTGCAAACAATGGGGAAACAGACAGACATCAGTCACCTGCACCAAACGCACACACCACTGTGAGCACAGCACATTACAGAGCAAGCCCTGGCATCATTAGTTGAACATTGCTAAAAGTGCCCTAACTGAACAGGAGAAGCCAATTGTCAGTCTGATGCCAACCATGGCACTCACATCCCACATGGCCTTGCACCCATCTGTCTGGTGTCTGTTGGATAGCAACACCCCAGTGTGGACACATGCACCACCTACACAGTAGTTGGACAGTGCAGAGGACACGGTGTAGCATGTGGACATGCACACATCACAACTCTTGCCACTGAGTCAGTACAGGTTTCCGGATGAAAGGGATGCCCAGAGTCAAATAGGAAATGCATGTGATGCATACCAGCGACAGACACCATGATGCACCCATGTCCTGATAGCCATCGCCACAATGGTGTGCATGTAGCACATGTCACTCCCCTGCAGGATCACCAATAAGTAGACACATGCCATGGCGGAGGCATGACTGCTAAGTCATACATCACTGTCTCAGTGATGTATGACTTGGCAGCCAGACAACAACACTCTGCACTGTGTCACAATAGTAGGTCATGGGGAATGCAAGTCCTGGAGCTGCACAAGTGCACATGTACATCCCCACACAACACATCATCTTAACCCTCATCTGTCCAGGTCATACCGATTGGACATATGGGAGACCTGTGACACTACCCTCTGAACCTGAGCCCCTCACAATCTGCTGTGAATGGGAAACAGCTGCCTGAACTTCACATTCGCATACCCCAGTCTGCACGGGCAGCTGATCAAACACCTATGTGACACACAAGTATCGTCTCCTATGGTCACATCTCCAGTGGCATGCTGAGCCCCTACCGAGAAACACCCCAGCAGTCCTGGCAACAAATCCACAGCACACTGACACAGAGGCAGACACCTGAGGGGTCAAATCACTGCGCACAACGTGTCAGCTGATACCCGGGAGTGGGAGTACAGGTGTATTGGATGGGCTGGAGTAGGCATGACTGTCCTGCCCCACATGAATGAGGGATGAGCCCTGGACAGTGGATAGCTGGCTATGTGTGACACACGTAATCTGCACACTCCTGGGGCCCAAACATTGTTCCCACCCGCTGCATGGGTGTGTGCCAGATACCCCAGGCACAAGTGGTGGCTCAGCAAGTGGACCGCATATCAAAGCAACACGCAGATTACATGTCCGAACACAGGCATTGTGTGAACAATGGACCCACCCATGATGCCCACAACAGAGTTAGGGAAACAGATGCTGTCCCCCACCTTGAGTGAAGCAAACTGCAAGGACACAGTCCCAAGTGACACAATTCCCTGAATGTAAGGGCCACACCTGGGTATCAGATGAGGAGTGGGCAGTGCACAATAGAGGGACATGGCTCCTGGACAACATGACTGCTGTACTGTGGCAGTTTAACCAGGCCAGAGGAGGGCACATAGCATGTAATACAGAGGTCACAGTGCAGTCTTTGACTCACCCCCTCCTTGCTGCTGTCTGGCCTTCAGCTGCCCATCCAGGTCTGGAAACACCACCGCCAGGATCTGGAGCATGTGGGGGTCAGGGTCCGTGTTCCGCCCCTCCTGCGAGGAGGCGACAGCTTCAGCTGGACCCGTGCAATTCTCCGGGTCCAGCCCCGAAGGTCCTGCCACCTCTTCTGGCAGTTGCGGATCCGGCGCTTGTAGACCCCCACAGACCGGACAGCCCGGACGATGTCCTTCCAGATCTCCTGCTTCCGATGGGCATTAACCTGTCAGGATGACAAAGTGAAAAGGCCATTACTACACATGCAACATATCCGTGCATGACACAGTTGTATATATATGTCTCAATCACAGGGGCACATGATGTACACAGGCAGTGCAACGCTGCCCATGGACAGTTTGCCAGAAGTCACTACATGGTATCATTGCATGGGAAGTAAAACCTTGTTCAAATGCACTGTCACTGCACCATACCTGTCCAGTGCATGTCACTACACACTATGGGGGGTGACAACTACTCAGTGAGCCTGCTAGCCAGTGGCGTGCAGACTTTCAGCCTTGCTAGTCAGACAAAATGCACATTCAGAAAGGCAGTGCACAGAACACTCACCTGCTCCCCTGGTGTCCCATACAGCTTGCTGTACTGTGGAAGTAGGCTGTCCAGCAGGGCCTGGTTCTCCTCAAGGCTGAAGGCTGGGGCTCTCTCCACAGTACGTGCCATTGCAGGGTCCAGAGGGGGCAGAGACAGCAGCAGTGCAGTGGCAGATGTCGTCCTGGAGCTTGTAGTGCAGGCAAGTGAGCTCTCAGGGGAACAGCCAGCAATATATATGTGCTGCAGAGGCAGATACTGTCCCATGTGTCCAAAGTGATAGGTCCAAGTCGTTTGCATCTTCTGAATCTGGCCAATCCATGGAATAGCAGCACCAATACACGCCCACAGCATCCTTCAAATCTTCAACTTCATGACATACATGATTTTGCAACATTGTTGTGGGTGACCAACTGAATTTCCAGCAACCGACTCGTTCGAATTTCGAAAACGCGTCCGTTGCCAGGCTAGGCCATTGACAATGGGTGCGCACCGATCGGTCCATTGCTGTTCAACGCGTACAGGGGTACAACGCGTACCCGCACACATTGAATGCAATGGGCCGGCCGGGCACACCGATCGGTCCATTGCGGTACAACGCGTACAGGGGTACAACGCTGTACCCGACACATTGAATGCAATGGGCCGGCCGGGTGCACCGATCGGTCCATTGCTGTTCAACGTGTACAGGGTACAACGCGTACCCGCACACATTGAATGCAATGGGCCGGCCGAGCACACCGATCGGTCCATTGCGGTACAACGCGTACACGGGTACAACGCGTACCTGCACACATTGAATGCAATGGGCCGGCCGGGTGCACCGATCGGTCCATTGCTGTTCAACGCGTACAGGGGTACAACGCGTACCCGCACACATTGAATGCAATGGGCCGGCCGGGCACACCGATCGGTCCATTGCGGTACAACGCATACACAGGTACAACGCGTACCCGCACACATTGAATGCAATGGGCCGGCCGGGCACACCGATCGGTCCATTGCTGTTCAACGCATCCCTGTACAAGTGACTGGCATATGTCACCATGCCTGTCTCAGATGAACATATGCCAGCCACAGATAGCTCCCAGGGAGTGAGGGGCACACCTACAACACCACAGCCTGTCCAAACTGTATCATAAGGCATGTAAGGCTGCATTTCCTATTGTGTGTATGTTGGTGTACATGTTGTCCTGTGGGTGTCACCTGGGGGCAGCCACCCCCAGGCTGTGCACGTGTTCATGGGGACAGGATCCTGGGTGTTACGTGTACATGACCACTGTGATGTGCAACTGTTCATATCTGTGCATGTGCCATGGTCACATTTCTCTGTGGTGTATGTGTATGTCATGTCACATACCCCGTGAGTCCCATGTGGGATGGTATGTTTGAGCCAGGGTGTCCCAGTGGCACAATAGTGATGGTCCTCCACAGTCTGTGTGCATGTAGTGTTTACAATATCTCTGATTTCATGTGCACAATGGGAGACAGTCTCCACATCCATGTTGTGTGGGCATGGACTTTGATGTTGTGCGTGTGTGTGTCACAGACGTCCATGTCTGTCCTGCAGAGGCAAGTGGAACCACTACCTGTGGGGGTCATGGTTGTTTTGCTGTGGTGTATACCTGATACTCCATGTAATGCCAGTGTCCATGTGGCAATACAGGGTCCCTGGGAATGTACCTGTCATTGAGCTGTGATGCCTGGGGCACATCTGTCCTCACATGTCACTGTGGGGGGTGATTGTGACATGGCAGCAGGAGATGGGAACTGTGACACGGCCTCATGATATCCAATGGGCCAACCTGGGACTTATTGATGCCACTTGTTGAACCGTGATGACAGATGTTGGCCATGTATGTACCATACATGTCCTTACGGAACTGCACACTTCATGTAGTTGTGCCTCATAATGATGTATGATGTGATATTGAGTGTGTTCAATGCCGCATATGTGGGGTGACTGACAATCTTGCTTTCTTCTCCTCTGCACTGCAGGGCTCCTGCTGTCCATAGACCATTCCCAGACCTGGCAACGATGATGGAACGGGACAGCATCCGACGGTACCGCTTCACCAGGCAGCTGATTGAGGATTTGGCAGTGCAGTTGGCCCCACATTTGCAGCAAGGCCGGCCGTATCCTACAGCGCTGACCCCCAAGGTGAAGGTGATGGCAGCCCTACACTTCTTTGCCACCTGTACCTTCCAACATACTGTGGCGACTGCTGGTGGGATGTCACAGACCATGTTCAGCCGTGTGCTCTGCGATGTTTTGGAGGCAATGTTGCTATACCTGAACCGGTACATCTATTTACCTAGACTGCAACGACTCACTGACGTGAAGAGTGACTTCTATGCCCTGGGGAGGATGCCGCATGTCATTGGCTCCATTGATGGGACACATGTGGCTTTGGTACCACCACAGGCCCAGGAGCAGGCCTACCGTAACCGCAAGCACTACCACTCGGTCAATGCACTGGTGGTGTGTCTTGCAGATATGACCATCTCACACGTGTGTGCCCGTTTCCCTGGTTCAGCACACGATGCCTTTGTGATGAGGAGTAGTCGCATCCCCAGGATGATGGCACAGATGCAGAACCAGCGTGCCTGGCTTGTCGGTGTGTACTGACTTTGTGCCATTGTGTGTGATCTGATCTGTAGTATTCCGCCCACTTTTCCAAGTCAGCTAATGTGCACTTGTCTGTCCGTAGGTGACTCGGGATACCCCAACATGCCGTGGTTGCTGACACCCCTCAGGAACCCTGTGACACCAGCCCAGATGCGCTACAATGAGGCACATGGTCGGACCAGGAGAGTGATTGAGCGGACATTTGGTCTCCTGAAGAGCCGCTTCCGCTACCTCGACAAGACAGGAGGGTCCCTCCCATATGCCCCAGCGAAGGTGTGCAAGATTATCATCGTCTGCTGCATGCTCCACAACCTGGCAGTGCGGAAGGAGTTGCCTCTCATCCAGGATGACAATGACCAACATCCGCCACCTGTGGAGGATCCTGGCCTGGACCACGATGCCAGTGATGATGATGATGGTGATGTCCGCACACAGCTCATCACCAACTTCTTTAGCTGAATGTGAGTATCCTGAGGTGTCATGTCAATGATGTGAGTTGGCATGATATGTGTAGGTGTTGCTCTGGTGCTGTTGGAGTGTGTCCATGGGCTACTTGACTGGATGTGTGTAGCGATGTGTGCTTACAGGTGGTCTGTACTCCCCAACAGTGTTGACATGCTAACTTGGTTCTGGGTGGGTATCTTGTAACATGTATTGTGCATGAGTTTTGCTGTTCTGTCCTGTTCTCCATTGCTTTTGACTGTGTGTCATTTCTGTCCTTCACAGGGTACTTTCAGATTCGTTTGGTCAACTGTGTCCACCGACGACGTGATTGTACTTCCAGGGTGGTAGCTGTTGTGTCCCTACAGGTGATGTGCGCCACACCCATGGACTTCCTTCCTTCTACAGTTGTTGACTGTGTGCCCGCTGCCAGGTGGGATTACCTTGCATCTGTAGTGGTTACGACATGTTGAAACTGTGTAATAAACCTGTGCTTCACTTTGTGATGTGCGTTGTCTGTGGTCACACATTTGACTGCCATTTGCTTACTGCACCTGTGGGCTACTTGACTACAACTGGGAATAGGTGTGGTGTCTGTGCATTGCACCGTCTTTCCTGGCAACATCAGTGTAGGCAATGAGTCAGATGGCCTAGGTGTGTATGTGTTGTGTAGCCCTGGTGGTGTGTCTCACTCATATGTGTCACGTTGCCATTACTCACATGCCTGTGTTGTACTTGCTGTTGCAGTTCGCATACACAGTGTAATTTTGCAGTTCATCATCCCCATGACAGCACCCACGTTGGAATCACAACAGAGGCAAGTATGGTGTATTAGTGTGTTTATTGTGATACATTTGTGTGAATAGTGCATAGGATGGTTAGTGCTGTACATTTATATTGCAATCAGAAGTTCCTAGATGAATTGAAAGTCCTGGTAGACAAAATCCCCAGTATCGGGGCCACAGTTGTCTGAGACATTGGTCCAACTTGTACTCCCCATGTCATGTGTGGGAGTTGTGTTGCCGTCAACAGGGTGAACAGTTTGTGCACAAAGGTGAACATCCAGAACAGGTTCAGGCTTCCTGGGGGTTGCACTTGGCCATCGGCCTCTCACTTGCCCCTCCTCGGACGACCCCTCTTCTTTGGGGGGCCCCTCAAGTACAGGCTGCTGCGGTGCAGGGGACTCTCCGCCAGAGTCATCCTCCCTCCCTGTGGCAGTTGCAGTTTGTTCAGCACCAGATGTTGTTGGCACACAGGGAGGTGTAGACTGGTTGCTGTTCATCTGGCGGAGGCATTGTAATATGTCCCTATGCACCGCCGTCATCTCTTGCAGTGTGTCCCACTTGGACTCCACGCGGGACATGTGTGAGTCCAAGCGGGCATGATGGGCAGCCTGCTGCTGTTTCATGTCTCTGAGGAGCCCCACTACCTGGCTGAGATCTCCGGTGCTGGACTGGTAGGCATCGGCTATGCGTGCCAGTTGTGGGTCATCATGCACACCAGACACCTCTGCAAGCAGCGACCTCTGTCTCCCACCACCCCTGCCGACATGTGCAGTGCGTGCAGTGGCACGCACAGATGACCGTGGTCCCTCTTGGGGGTTGGTGGTGGTGGTGGTGTCCATGGCCCCACGTTGGTCCAGGGTCCCTGTGCTGGTGGTGCTCCTTGTTCTGTCCATGTCGGCAGGGATGGTATTTGTGGTGACAGTCGTTGGAGGGGTGGGTGCAGGGGGTGCAGCTGGTGGTCCTGCTGGTGCTGCAGCTGGTGGTCCTGTGGTGCTGCATGTTGACTTGCACCGAAGGTGCCAGGTTGGTCTTCTTCATCCGAGGAGGGCAGAGGCTGTTCGACACCAGTGAGCTCCGTATCCTCTTGAGCCTGGGACTGGGACTCCTCAGCGTCTGCTGCTGTGTCCCCATCATCACCTGTTTTTGGGAGACACACACAATGTATGTTATGTTTCTGCAGGCATCAATGGTTGACACACCTGACAGTTGTGACTGTGCCTCTGGGTGCGGGCCTGTACATTGCATTGTCCTAAGTTGTCACAGTCAGGGGTTGATATTGGTGTAGCACATTGTCCTGCATTATTTGGGCATGTCTATGTATTTGTTGGGGTGTGAACATGGTCTGCATTGGTTGTATTTGGTTGACAGCCGGCCCTCCTTCCCACCCAGCCAGTCAGTTATCCCACCATGGACTGTGCTTGCATTGCAGGGAGTGAAAGT
Source organism: Calotriton arnoldi (assembly GCA_963921515.1). NCBI lineage: Eukaryota > Metazoa > Chordata > Amphibia > Caudata > Salamandridae > Calotriton > Calotriton arnoldi. Next base: position 1,093,396 of record CAWUFW010000022.1, on the reverse strand, counting down.
TGTCTTTCAGGATGTCAGTCAGTGGTGTCCTGCTGTTGGTTGTTGCACAGTTGCCAGCAGGGCCTTGTGCTCCCCACAGCAGTAGCCAGTGTCAGCCATCTTGTGAGTCCTTTTCCACTCCCTGTGATGTGAGGAGCATGGTTGTGGGTGGTGTTGATGGGCCAGTTGTGAGGCTGAGCAATATCTGTGCCTACTACTCCCATCATGCTATTGCCTCCACCCCCCTTCCCAGCATGCCCATCCTTCCTTCCTTTTGACTCTGCTTCCCTGTGGGGTGGGCTGCCTGTGCTGACAGGATGGCTTGGAGTGTTGTCCTGGCAGTTGTTTGGCTAAAAGTCCCAAGAGTGTCCCTGTGCTTCACACAACATAACCCAGGGTGGAGGTTCTTTGTGGGATCTTGAGTTAGGATGTGAGGCATTGCATTCTCCCAGGTGGGTTATGTGGAGTTTGTGTTGAGGGGGTGTGTGAGGGGAGGTGCTTGTGACTATGGTCAGTGCTGCAAGTCCTCCTTCCTACCCAGCCAGATATCCCACCATGGAACGTGCTTGCATTGCAGGGAGTGGAAGTTGTCTTTCAGGATGTCAGTCAGTGGTGTCCTGCTGTTGGTTGTTGCACAGTTGCCAGCAGGGCCTTGTGCTCCCCACAGCAGTAGCCAGTGTCAGCCATCTTGTCAGTTGTTTTCCACTCCCTGTGATGTGAGCATGGTTCAGGGTGGTGTTGATGGGACAGTTGTGGGGGTGAGCTATGTCTGTGACTATGACTCCCATCATGCTATTGCCTCCACCCCACTTCCCAGCATTCCCATACTTACTTGCTTTTGTGGGGAGTTCAGTGTGTGTGGGTGTGAGAGCAATGGCAAGATGGCTGACAGTGGAGTCCTGCTGTTGGTTGGTGTGCAGTTCCCAGCATGCCCTTGTGCTCCCCACGACACAGCAACAGTGTCAGACATCTTTGATGGGCCTTTCCACGCTCTGTGGGATGTGCATGCGTGAGTGTGAGCTTGCTGGGCCATGTGGTGGGGGATGTTGAGCTGTGACTACGACTCCCATCATGCTATTGCCTCCACCCCCCTTCCCAGCATGCCCATCCTTCCTTCCTTTTGACTCTGCTTCCCTGTGGGGTGGGCTGCCTGTGCTGACAGGATGGCTGGGAGTGTTGTCCTGGCAGTTGTTTGGCTAAAAGTCCCAAGAGTGTCCCTGTGCTTCACACAACATAACCCAGGGTGGAGGTTCTTTGTGGGATCTTGAGTTAGGATGTGAGGCATTGCATTCTCCCAGGTGGGTTATGTGGAGTTTGTGTTGAGGGGGTGTGTGAGGGGAGGTGCTTGTGACTATGGTCAGTGCTGCAAGTCCTCCTTCCCACCCAGCCAGATATCCCACCATGGAACGTGCTTGCATTGCAGGGAGTGGAAGTTGTCTTTCAGGATGTCAGTCAGTGGTGTCCTGCTGTTGGTTGTTGCACATTTGCCAGCAGGACCTTGTGCTCCCCACAGCAGTAGCCAGTATCAGCCATCTTGTCAGTCCTTATCCACTCCCTGTGATGTGAGCATGGTTCAGAGTGGTGTTGATGGGCCACTTGTGAGGGTGAGCAGTATCTGTGACTCCAACTCCCATCATGCTATTGCCTACACCCCCTTCCCAGCATGCCCGTACTTCCTTCCTTTGGATTCTGCTTCCCTGTGGGGTAGTGTGCCTGTGCTGACAGGAAGGCTGACAGTGTTGTCCTTGCGTTTGTTTGGCTACAAGTCCCAGGTGTGTCCCTGTGCTTCACACAGCATTACCCAGGGTGGTGGTTCTTTGTGGGATCTTGAGTTAGGATGTGAGGCATTGCATTCTCCCAGGTGGGTTATGTGGAGTTTGTGTTGAGGGGGTGTGTGAGGGGAGGTGCTTGTGACTATGGTCAGTGCTGCGAGTCCTCCTTCCCACCCAGCCAGATATCCCACCATGGAACGTGCTTGCATTGCAGGGAGTGGAAGTTGTCTTTCAGGATGTCAGTCAGTGGTGTCCTGCTGTTGGTTGTTGCACAGTTGCCAGCAGGGCCTTGTGCTCCCCACAGCAGTAGCCGGTGTCAGCCATCTTGTGAGTCCTTTTCCACTCCCTGTGATGTGCGCATGGTTCATGGTGGTGTTGATGGGACAGTTGTGGGGGTGAGCAATATCTGTGACTACGACTCCCATGATGCTATTGGCTACACTGACTTGCCCAGCATACACAGAATTCCTTTCTTTCAGTGGTCTTCACTGTGTGTTGGTGTTGTAGTGGTGGCTACATGTCTGGATGTGTTTGTTAGTTATATTTGTGCCACTGCCTAGCTGTAGTTGTAGTTGTGTTTGTACATGTGATGACACGGTTAAATGTAACTTTGAGATGGCATGTGTTGTGTTTCTCTGACTGACATACACATTTTGGGATGATTCTGGTTCTGTTGCTGTGTAATTGCTAAGAGTGCATGGTTTGACTCTCCCCTTGACAGTGATGTGTGTGTGTATTGTGGCAGAATATTGTGTACATTTGTTGTGTACTCACCAGGCTCTGGGATGTTTTCTAGTCCATAGACGCTCACTGGCGGAAGGATGGCCCGCACCTTCTCCTCCCAGGGCCTGAGGTATACTGGCTTGGCAGGAGGGCCACTGCCGGTGTATTGGCTCAGGAGGTAGTCCTTCTTCAGCAGCTCCCGTACCCTCCTGCGCACGTCATACCACCTGTTCTGGATGTCAGTCTTTGTGCGCAGACATGGTGATTGTGCATTCACCCTGTTGATGATCCTCTCCCACATCTTTGTTTTCTGGGAGATGGGTGTCTGTTGGACCAGTGCGCCAAACAGCTGTGGCTCTACCCTGAGGATCTCGTCTACCAGGACTTCCAATTCACAATCTAGGAACTTGTGATTCTTCTTTGGGGGCATGGTGATGGGTGGTGATGGTGAGTAATGTGTGTGTTGGTGTGCAGGTGTGCAGGTGAAGGTGTGTGAGTGTGTGTTTTGCTGGGTGTATGTGAGGTAGCTATTTGTTGGTGTGCTGATGGTGTGTGGCTTGTGTGAGGGATGAGCTGTGGGTGTGTGGTTGCTGTCTGTTAAGTGCTGGCAGTAGAATAGCATTTGCAAAGGATCATGGTTGGGATTTGTGTCCTTTATATGGGTGGAGTTGTGGGTGTGTCTTTGTTCTCTGTCCCCACCCCCCCAGTATTTATTGGCTTTGTAATTGCTTGTTTGGCCCTTTTTTTGTGTATTTTTCCTCAGTACTTTCTGTGCATGTTGGAAACGTTCTTGTGACCGAGTCGGACCCTGCAGTTGTCTCGTACGGTCTTCTCCGTTTCGTTCACGCTGTGTTTGTGCAGTTTTCTATGCTGCGTACGCGTCGGTCGCGGTGTTTTGTGTTACTTCGGCTCGCAGTTTTGTATGCGTGTCGGTCGTACGGCTTGTCCTCCGTACGACTCGGTCGTGGTTTTCGCGCCTTGCATCGTACTTTGCGGTTTGGAGTTCGCGTGTACGTTTCGGTTGGATTTGTTCCGGGTGCGTGTCGGTTGGTTCAATTCGCGTGTTTTTCCGGCCGGATTGCTGTTTTCCGTGCGGCTCGGTCGTTCGGCTTGGGTTCAGTACGTGTCGGTCGGATTTTGCACGCTTTGCATCGTACTTGGCGTGTCGGGCGCCACAGGTACGTGTCGGTCGGAATTAATTCTGGCTCCGAGTCGGTCGGTGCTTTTTCCGGCCCGAATCGGAATCGACCCCTAATTCTTTTTGAGAGGTATTGTACGAGATCTACCAGCTAAGCTGTGAAGTGTGTGTTTTTTAAAAGACAGTTATAAAGAAAGAAGATGCATTGCATGCAGTCTGGGTATTACTAAAATCTATATTTTGGAACATCAACTTTTTTTATCTTAAACCTTTTTGCGTATATTTTGTAGCAGCCTATCTTCTGCTATGTGTAATAATCTTTCTTTCACAGACTGGGTCCTTGTAGCCCTAAACATACACAAGTCAGTATTCTACACAGCACCAAACAGGATTCAGTTCTGTGATTTCCTAGTGCAGTGCATTAACTAATAGAGATTTCATAATGCAGGATAGTACATTTCCCATTGATTAACATTACTTGCATTTAATTTTCATTTAAGCTGTGTGTTATTTTATGTGTAGTTACCTGAAGGTGAAATACTGAAAAAGTTACAGAATATTTTATCTTTTAGCCACGCCTTTGACCACACCCCCACGCTTATTCACCCCGCCTCCATTGCACGCAGGATCACAGTCCCCATAATTTTTTTATGTAATTCGAGCACTGCTTCACATCCATTATAAACCATGGGCCATATTATCAAGAACGGCGATAACATTATCGCCGCTTTAGCGGCAGGAAACTGCCGCTAAAGCGTGATAAGGGGCTTGATAATATGCCCAATAGAATTCCAATAGAAGCCCAGGTTTGATGTCCTTCACACCAGAACCTGGGCTTCTATTGGAATTCTATAGGGCATATTATCAAGCCCCTTATCGCTGCTTTAGCGGCGGTTTCCTGCCGCTAAAGCGGCAATAATGTTATCGCCCGTTCTTGATAATATGGCCCCATGTTTTTTAGTACCCTTAGTGCACTCACAGGCACAGGACTTGACCACATACAAGTTTAACAAGGAGAAAGCAGTAGAAATGTTCCCCTCTATACTGGCAAACAGACGTCAGTTTGTCCAGATACGTCCTCCCAGAGTCTTTTGTCTGCCTGTCACCTGGGGACACCCTAACCCCCCTACTTCACCTCCAGCAGGTTCCATTCTCTTCCCATAATTTCTCCACCTATACATTGAAACATTGAAACTAATTGCTTATCTTGCACAACAGTTTTGAAGTTTGAGATGCTATTGCTTCACATGCATTGCATAATCGCACCATCTAGTAGTCAGGTCAGAAATGGTTACGGTGCTTTCTTGAAAAAAGTTGACAGGTGAATGTGGGCATCAGTAGGGCAACTTCTGCTGCTTAGGAGCACATATGCCGTGCTTGTACCCCTGTAGGAAGCTGAATGATTCACTGCGAACCTCGATCAGCTTAAGTTAAGATGACTGCCACAGGTAAATATCTAGGCCCATATTTATCATGGGTTTGTGCTACCCTTACGCCACGCAAGGAGGCGCACGGGCGACGCAAAACCTGTAATGATATCTACAAAGCTGCGTAGCTTGGTAAATGTGGAGTAACGCATGGCAGCACAAGTCGCTGCCCTGCGTTTCTCTGCCCCAGGGAGACGTTCTATGGGTGGAGAGTGGGTGTTCCCATGCATCTGATCCAGCGCGATATTAGCAAACAACATTCATACACCAGATACTCACTTGGGCCCATACATTCATACTACGCTAATACTTACGCTGGGTTTATCAGTTGTTACTCTCTATCAAAAATCCCTGCTACCAATTACCTTCTGATTGAAGAGTAATGACTTACCAATGAATCCTTTGCTAATTGGGAAGTTTAAAATGAGTGACATTCATTATAGTACATAATCCTGAAATAACCACTGAGTCAGGAAGTTTTAAAATATTTATCTAAAGATTTAGCAGAGTAAAATACAGAGCCACATGGTACTTAATCGCAATACCCAAGATTAAGCCCAGAAATGATTATTGCTAATCAATGACGGTGTTTAAAGAAAAGGAGAAGATAGAGACAGCAGCGCAACTAAAGGTTGCATTATATTTACCTAAGTGCGAGAACCAAAACCCCTTAGCCAAGGAGTTGAAAGAATAAGACCCAGGAAGGATGAAGAGCAAAGACCTCCTCCAGGATCAGGACAGGACCGGTGACCTCTCTACAACGACGCCTGCGTCGCTCCCCTCTCTGATACTCGGCTTCTCCTCGATTCTCCCGTGCCTTCCTTCTAATGGACTCCGCCGCCCCCTCCTCAGGACCTCTTCTGGACAGGGATTCAGTCTGCAATCGATCAGCTTGGCAGTCTGGAGCTAAGAGCGCTCTGGCACCATGGACGCCTGTTCTTCGTGAACGCCTGCTCTCTGCAGCATCTCCTTCTCGAACGCCTGTTCTTCGCCTCTTCTCACTAATTAACTAATGCTATATTCTATTATACCCTTCTACGCCCATGTACCTCCCCTTAATGTTGCTAAAATATGGGACCACTACTTCTGATTGGACAGGGACAGGGGGTGGATTCTCGCACCATATCGATTTGGCCTAAATTGTAAAGCCTATTGTTTTTAAATTCCCACCCCTTCAAATAAATACATTCGCTTTATTTCCCACCCGTCTCATGACAAATGTAAACCAATTTTCATAGACAATGTATCAATGTACAACAGGAAAGGCAAAAGTACAGCATCTTCGGCCATCGGGTCGCGGCCTTGGACGACGTCCAGATTGACTTCATTTGGCAGGCACACAGGACACATGCGCAGAACCATTTGCTTCTCGAGTTTCAGGTCACCAACCCAGGCCCAAGTTTACGAACTAGTAAAAGTGTAAGAAGCAAATATTAAAATCACAAAATAAAATGTTTCACGGTATGCCCACTTTTCCTACTCTATTCCCATTTAATTATAAATTCTATCCCGCGTTAGTAGCATTAGGAAACGACAATTTAGTAATGACATGAGAGCAAGCTGAAGCATGTGAAAACATCAAGCAGCCATTTTACTACACACTGCGCAGAAGCAGAAATTTCCCACCAAGCAAAGAAAGACGTCACACCATGTGATATGGTTGCGACATGCGCATTGAGTTTTCCCGCGCATAGCGGCCATTTTGGTTTACAGACAAGCGTTATTCATTAGTAAAACACATAGGCAAGCTTCGTTTCCCTTTCGTGTCGTGAATGCAAAAGTTAGTATTAACAATACAAGTTTTTAATAAATTAATACTGTGAGGAGGATTGAATACAAGCAAGTTTCATTTATGAAACCTTGCTCCATCAATCCCTCTCTGATGGCGTTTCTGAGCCATCAAAACACTACCCTCAATCAGATGCCAACTTCTAGGAAATTACTTCATTCTCATCTTTACACTTTCCATTTTTACAATCTCCTTTTAATTTCTTGTATAATTCACTTCTCCACTCTTCAAGTTCGATTTCATCTACCTTTCGTTTCTTTCCTCTTCCTGTCACCTTATATGTTCCATTCTTTTTACAGCATTTGCACCATATTGTTACTACCAATATTATTGTTGCTATCCCTGCTAAGGGTACCAATATTTGACCTATAAGTCCTTTCCCTACATTAGCAAACCAGGTACCAATTGACGAGATACTATTTGTCAATCTTTCCCATACACTATCAACTTCCAGTGGTTTAAGTTCTTTCTCAAGTTTAGTTATATTCTGTATATATGTTCCAATTTCTGCACTCTTATCAGGAATATAAGTGCAACAATGTTTCGTCTTCAATAATTTACAGACTCCGCCCTCTTTTGCCAATATAATATCAAGAGCAAGTCGATTTTGCATCACCATAGATCTAATCGCAACCATTTCCGCATTAATCATTAGAAAACCTCCAGCAGTATCCGTTGATAAACGATCAACCACTGTAGACAATTTACATATTTTCCTTGAGTTCAGAATTATTCCCACTGAAGGTATCAATGCACCAAATATATCACCTAAAATGTCTGAAAAACTAGCTCTTTTACTACGTATTAATTCGCTATTGATTTCATTGCTCTCAGTGTTTCTTTTTACGTGGTATATCTTTGGAAATACTATTCCAAAATAACAACTTCCATACCACCGTGCAGGAAGCCTAAAGTAAGCCTTATTCCCACACACATAATAGATTCCAGGAAAACTGAATCTGTTCCTCCTTTGAGTCCCCAACCTCCAAGAATTAAAAAATTGTGTTCACATTCACTGGTACCGATGAAAACATTGTTATAATCAGTCTTTAACCTATGAAGACAAATTTTCCCTGTCTTTACGAAATCCAGAGCCATAGCAGCTTGAGCCTTGCCAGGTGTGTAACTCCCTTCTTTCTCAGCCCAAGGTGGTAAATGAGCCTTATGCTCAGAAGCTTTCTTTTGAAAATCTTGTCTTTTATCTTCTACTAAATTCAAAAATATCTTTTCTTCTTCAAGTAAAGAACATGTTAGATTGTGTCTATGTGCATGTGTTATGTCTATTGATTTCATTGTTAAGAAAAATTCTCCCATAAACTGTGCGTCTTGACTACTAAGCACTGGGTTCATACTCTCGCGAATCGGAACCTCAGAAAATATCACATCTAAGTTTGAAAAATAATACTGAAGTCTCCCTGTTCTATAAAATAAACTAGACAAAATACTACATGAAATACCATATGTCAGTGGTAAGTGATGGTATGTTAATCCTTCTGCTACTGATTCAGGTAACTTCATACAGACATAACAATTACTAACTTCCATTATGTCTACATATTGAAACAATAACTTTGTAAAAACGTTTAAACTAGTGTCGTTGTCAGCTATTTCATGATGAATTTCTGGTTCATTCTCTGCCATTAGTTCTTCTCTATTGCCTTTCATGTTTGCTGTCCTCTCCTTAGTTTCATTATTAATCTTTTTATCTATTATCATAAGGTAAGGAACTGCTACAATCAGGACTAACCATACTATAAGCACCATTACTAGACAACATATGCATATTGCACAGCATCTTCTACAACATCTCTGTTTTGGTCTCCCAGCAACTCTATCGTCAGGCATTTTTCGACAAGGAAGATTGCTCTTCTTATCTTTTCTTCTTTTCTTTAGCTTATTCTTTTGCTTAGTCAGGGTGGTCTTGTTTCTTTTTCGTACGTCAATTCTGCACTTGTTCCTTCGCCACCACTGTCACTTGACTCTGAGCTTTCAAAATCTTCAATAATGATATAAGTCCAGCCAGGACCCTTGAATTTGTTATTCACAAGTTTCAGTCTTTTACTTCTTCTTTTCTCAGTTTTATTTTCTTGTTCAGTTTGACTTGTTACTTCATTCACTTGATCTGGATTTTCACTTCTGGTTGTTATGTGGTACTTTACTCTTTTAATGACACTCGGCCAATGATCTCCTTTTCTTGTTTTCTTTGTTGGCACTGTCTCTTTATCTTTGTTTTCAGAAATCTTTTAATTTTACTGCTTAGCACTGTTTCGTGTTCTTCAATTACTGTGTTTCTTGTTTGCTCCTTTTCAGGTCTAATTGGTTTTTCTGTAACAGCTCCGCTGTGAGTTTCCAATAACTGACCTTGTTCTTTATTTATTTCTTCAAGTTCATGTTTTTCAAGGTTTTCTTCTTCTGTGCACTCTTCTTGATCTAACTTGTTCTGATCAGGGCTTATTGCACTGTGAACTTCTGCAGCCTGACCGGATTCTTCTAGACCTGTCTGTCCCTGTTCAAAGTCTATTAGGTCTTCACTGTTTTGAGTCCAGTTTCCTTTCTCTATCTGACCTTGTTCAGGATTTCTTAATGTCTTTTCTTCTTGTTCCTGAACTGCTTCTTCTTCACCTATCTGATCTTCTTCAATTTCTTCCAATTTCGCTTGACTTCTTGTTCTGTGGTATATTTCAGGAACCTCTATCACCGGTATCCAATCCTGACTTGTGCTCGGTTGTTCTTCTTCAGCTTCTCCGGAATCTCGAACCTGAGATCCTTCAGCTGGGGAACCTTCAGCTTCTTCAGTGATTGGCGTTGTCTGAGGATTCTCTTCCTCGGAATCTGGTACTCTCTTGGTGTGACTTACATGAATCCAATTAGGAAATCCGGCACACTTCACTGCTGTATTCGTTATCAGTATGACTTGACACGGTCTGCCCCATCTAGGTGATAGACACGTTTCTCTGGTGTGATTCTTCACTACCACCCAGTCACCAGGATTCAGATCATGTTCTTGCTCGGGCTGCCTGGAAACTGCGTCTTCTCCAACCTGATGAGATACAGAACGCACTAGGTCAGCCAATCCTTTGCAATAGTCCAGAACCATATCATCAGATATATTCACCAGTTTGTTTGTGGGAACATGTGTTTGTCTCATTGCTCTTCCCATCATTATTTCATGTGGGCTCAATCCTGTGGTTCTGTCAGGTATACTTCTGAGTCCCATTAAAACGAGTGGCAATGCATCTGGCCACTCTAATGTTGTTGATGCACACATTTTTCCCAGTCTTGACTTTATAGTGCCATTCAATTGTTCAACCACTCCAGAAGCTTCTGGACGATATGCACAGTGCAGTTTCTGTTTGATTTGAAATGCTTCACAGATTATTTTAATCACTTCACTGTTAAAATGTTTTCCTCTATCTGATTCCAAAGTTACTGGAAAACCAAACCTAGGAATAAGCTCTCGTAGCAACAGTTTTGCAACTGTAATGCTGTCATTTCTTCTAGTAGGGTAAGCCTCCACCCACTTTGAAAACAGACACAATATGACTAGTACATATTTCAGCCCTCTACATGGTGATAACTGTATGAAATCAAACTGAAGTCTCATAAATGGACCCTCTGCCTTTCCAATTTTCCCAAATCCAATTACTGTCTTCCTCCCCGGATTATGCATCTGGCAAGTTAGACATCTCTGGCAAAGACTCTCTGCAACAGCCCTGAATTTGGGATTGTACCAATTTTGTCTGAACAGCCTAATCATTGCATCTCTTCCTATGTGTGTGTCTCCATGATGCATTCTAGCCATTTGTGAGAGTAAACAGTCTGGCATGACTGGTCTGCCATCCGCACTGATCCACACTTCATCATCTCCTCTTTGGGAACAACCCACTTTGAACCACAAATTCTTCTCACTTTCATCAACCTCATCTTGCAATTTCTTGACGTCATTCCAAGTTTCAGGTGGCATATACAGCATAAGTTGGCAGCTGATTCCCATTCTTTCCACCCTCTTTTTGACTGACATCCTGGTTTTGGCACAATGTTGAGCCACCAGATCTGCATATCTGTTGCCGACTACCACCCAGTCATCTCCTGACTGGTGTGCAGCACATTTCACCACAGCCAATTCTTTTGGTGATTGTATTGCTTCTAGCAATTCCCTTACAAATTGTCCATTTTCAATGGGGGATCCTGAAGAAGTCATGAAATCCCTCTGCATCCATAGTTGGCCAAAATCAAGCACAACCCCGTAACCATATTGGCTGTCTGTAAATATAGTTACTTTTTGATTCCTCCCAATTTTGCATGCTCTTATCAACACAATCAATTCAGCTACTTGTGCAGATTTGACTCCTGGTAAATAAGATGCTTCAACTATTCCAGTTAATTCACATACCGCATAGGCAGCAGTTAGTTTACCGTTTTCATGTCTTTGACGTGATCATGACGTGATTGTGTCTTTGACATGAACCATCAACAAATAGCTCCCTGTCTGGCTTTTTAAGAGGCTGTTCCTCAATATCTGGGTGTGGTTTTGTGCATAATTCTGTAATCTGTAAACAATCATGTTCATCTTCTTCGTCATCTTTAATTCTCTCATGATATGGGTCTGGTAGTAAGGTTGCTGGATGTATTATAGTACACCTTACCATGGTCACATTTTCAGCACCCATTATGATTCTTTCGTATTTAGTCAGCCGACTAGGAGTAAGATGCTGAGTTCGTGTTCTTGTCAACAGAATCACAACCGCATGTGGAACATACACCTTTACAGGATGTCCCATCACAATTGACTCACTTTGTTCAATGCTCAAACAAGTAGCCGCCACTGCTTTTAAGCATCCTGGCAACGCGGCTGCTACTGGGTCCAATGTAGCAGAAAAATATGCTATAGGACGTCTTTCTAATCCATGTCTCTGAGTTAAGACAGAAAGTGCACAATTTTCTCTCTCATGACAGAACAATGCAAATTCTCTTTTATAATCAGGCATGCCTAAGGCAGGTGCTGAACATAGGGCATTTCTCAATTTTACAAAGGCTTCTACACTTTCGTCCTCCCACTCAACAGGGTCCTTTGCTTTCTTTTTTGTCATGTTAATTAAGGGCTTAGCCAACATGGAAAATCCTGGTATCCATTGTCGACAGTAACCTACTATTCCTAGGAACATTCTCACTTGTCTTTGTGTTACAGGCATTTGCATTTTCTTTATTAAAGCTACTCTTTCAGCTGTTACTCTTCTTTTTCCTCTTTCAATTTGGTGTCCCAGATACTTAACAGCAATTTTCAGGTGAGACTTTATGTCCTTCTTCTGCCAAAAGATTTAACAATGCTATGGAATCAACAACACAGTCCTCTCTGGTGTTCGATGCCACCAATAAGTCGTCGATATATTGGACTAATACTGAGCTTCCTGGCATCACTAGTTTTTCAAGGCACTTTTTCAGTATCAGGTTGAAAATAGAAGGACTTTCTGTGTACCCCTGAGGAACACGATTCCACACATAGACCTTGTTCTCAAATTTAAATGAGAAAAGATACTGGCTGTCTGGATGTAATGGTTTTGAAAAGAACGCTTGACACAAATCAATTACTGTGAACCATCCTGCACTCCACGGAATCTGGTATAGGATTACTGCAGGATTTGGCACTATGGGACAACATGGTTCCACAATCTTATTTATTTTTCTCAGGTCCTGAACAATCCTATATTTTCCACTAGGTTTCTTTAACCCCATTATAGGTGAATTACATGGGCTACTCTACTTCTTTTAGGATATTTTGTTCTACCATTCGATTTATTTCTTCAATGACTCCTGCTTTTACTTCTGCACTCATTTTGTACTGTCTGGTATTTGGGAAAATTGCACCTTCTTTTACAGTAATTTTAACTGGATCTATTTTAGCCATAAGCCCTACTTCCTTTCCGGTGAAATCCCATACTGTGGGGTTTACTGTACCTTTTAATTCTTCTGGCAACTCATCTTTTGTTATTAACGAAAACATTTCATCCACTTCTGTACCTTGTTTTGCAATCATAATGTTATATACATGGTCTTCATCTGGTGTCTGAACTGCCACACCATCCGGTGTGCAGAAAATTGTACAATTCATCTTGCACAACAAATCCCTACCTAATAAGTTTACTGGACTAGAATCACACACTACAAATTGATGCATTTCTCTGAAATTTCCGATTTTAACTTCCATGGGTTCGGTAAGAGGTGTTCTAATCCGCTGATTAGCTACCCCCACTACTTGGATATTTTCACCAGAGAGAGGAAGGTCTGGAATGTCTGCTGTTCTCACAGTAGACCGGGTAGCACCAGTATCCAAAAGGAAAGTAATATTATTACCTTTCACATTCCCTTCAACATATGGACCTGACTGATCTACCTGTAAGGATGCGCCAAGTATGCACTCCTTCTTCCCCTCTCCTAGGCACCCTCATGGACTGAATTGACAGAAATCGTCCTGCAAAAGAAATTGTGATGTCATATAATCATTCTTGCAAAACACACAAGATGATGGACGGAATGCTGCACATTGGCAAACATTCACCCCCAGTCACAGATCTGGGTTTAATCCATCGTTATTTTGCTTCACCACGCCACCTCAGTTCAGACATAGCCATATGCAGATCAGTCTTGACCCTGTGCCTCATGGGAACAGTCCAGACCGAACTGCCAAGCCATGTCTTCCCTGGACCGGAATCAAGCATCCTAGGACCGGTTTCAGGCTATCAGCCTTCATCAGCCAGGATAGCTTGACTCCAGTGGCGTAGTGAGCACGGGACCCACGTCTGGGCATACCCTTCCCACTTAGGGCGAAATGCAAAACACACAAGATGATGGACGGAATGCTGCACATTGGCAAACATTCACCCCCAGTCATTTTGCCCTAAGTGGGAAGGGTATGCCCAGACGTGGGTCCCGTGCTCACTACGCCACTGGAGTCAAGCTATCCTGGCTGATGAAGGCTGAAAGCCTAAACCGGTCCTAGGATGCTTGATTCTGGTCCAGGGAAGACATGGCTTGGCAGTTCGGTCTGGACTGTTCCCATGAGGCACAGGGTCAAGACTGATTTGCATATGGCCATGTCTGAACTGGGGTGGCGTGGTGAAGCAAAATAACGATGGATTAAACCCAGATCTGTGACTGGGGGTGAATGTTTGCCAATGTGCAGCATTCCGTCCATCATCTCGTGTGTTTTGCATATAATCATTCTTACCACTTCCTCCTTGATATCCGATGTCTGTACCATGCTTTGCTCTGCTTACATTACCCTGAATAGGTGCAGGTGGCAACTGACTCTGAGGATTTACACCCTGCTGTGAGTCATTCTGCGTCTGTGGATTTAAATTTTGATTTGGGCTATTATTATTCCGGATCTTTTTACATTCATCCTTCCAATGCCCCAATTTTCCGCATCCATGACAAGGAAATTTCTTTTAGCTTCTTCTCTACTCATTCGTCCTCTAAATTTTCCACCATTCCCAGTATCACCATTCGTTCCAGAATCTTTTCCTTGATTTTCACTTGGATTTTCCAAATTAATTCCCTGTTTCTCAGCCATTTTCACCTGAGCCCACATCACTTTTTCCTGCAATTTCTTGTGTCTATCCTCAATATCGTCTCCACAATATTTTGCATACTTCAAAATCTCATCAATGGGCTTCCTTGCCAACACAGCATATGCTGTTTAATCATTTGACAAATTTCTGGCTTTAAACCGTAAACAAACCGATACACAAACTGACTCATGTTCTTGTCTCCAATGTCCTCAAATCCACTATACTGTTTAAATACCTGCAATAGACGCTCATAGTAGGAATGTACTGATTCATTAGCTTCTTGGGTAGTTCGATCTATTTTTACCCAATCCGTTTCTTTCGGGGTATTTTCCCTTTCAGGTAAGTTATCACCTGCTGATACTTTTTCATCACATCATTTGACGGGGCACCTGTCTTCGGATCTCTAGGATATTCGTCACTTGGCCAATCCACTGTGATTTTGCAATCTGTCCATAAATCGGCAGGTACCACTATATCAAACAACCCATCCAAATCCTTCAACAATACCTTTGACACCTTCACAAACCTGTCAACCTGCTTGTACCATTCAATTGGTTTTTCTTTCAACTTTGGAAAATCATTCGTAAATGACAAAATATCCTGTCTGCTCCATGGGACATGTACATATCCTCCTCCCGCAACTTCTCGCATCGGATACATTTGATCTGCTTTCCCTGTTTCCTTCATCACATACTCAGATGCTGTTCTACTTGTTCGTGCTTCTTCCTTTTCTTGGCCCACCTAGTTTTCCATTTATCTAGGTCTCCCCATTTTTGCAAAACTAACATTAATTCTCTTATTTGTAATCTTCTTCCAGAGGCATTCATATTTTCTAAATCTTTATCTGAAAATTCTGCACTATAGGGTTTCTGTAGTACTTTTGATCTCCCTATTTCTATTCCCATCTGTAGTGCTAAATTGGATAATTTTTCATGGAATATCCTTACATTTCTGGTGATACTCCTGCACAGGAACAATAATTCTTCATCCTCATAGGTATTTAAGCGTTCTGGTCCTACATTTCCTGCTATTATTTCTTCTAATTCTACTTTCAATTTATGAATGTCCATTATTTTCGGAGGTGTGCACTGTTTAACTGACCCTTGCACCCACCTTTCTAGATCTTCAGGTGTTACTATGGTGGCACTTTTTGCTCCCAATGAAGTTATTAAACTTACATCCTTTGAACATCCAGGTACATCTTTTCTGGGAGTGCTATTTACAGAACCTCGAATAGGCAAGTCCATGAGTGATATTGTGGATTCACCGTCACTAAATTGATCCTCAATTATAACTGGAGCTTCAGGTTTGGGATTATTCGCAGGAGTAGGAGTAAGTATCGGTGGAGGACAGCTTCCCTGAGTACCATATAATGGAACTACTGGACCAATTGTTACAGGTATGGTCAATGAATCAGGATGCACTTTTATCTGGGTTATTTTCTGTATTAATTCTGCTCTGGTCTTTTCTAGGGCTTCTTTTCTTTGTCATGAAGTATTCTACTGGTGGTGAATTCATGCATTACCTGTGGCACTAATGGAGTTTTCGGTGGTGCACTTGGGGTGCATCCACTTGTCCCTTCCTGATATGGTGGGGGTTTCTTAACATTTCCTCCATAAATTCGTCTTCAGACTCCTCATTTCTCATTAAATGTTTTGTCTTATCTGTGCACTTACTTCCTAATTTCTCCTCTGCTGAGAACAATGGATATAATCCTTCTGTAATCATTGCCCTTCTCCATTGTTTCATCTGACCGTTCCTAGACTCATGTAGGTATCTTGGGAAAAATCCTGGATAACTCCTATTACTTCTAGATCGATCCCGCTCAAATGCCTCAGTCTCCCATTCCTCTAGAGCTTCGTACTGAGTTAATCTAGGTCTGGGTTCTAAGTCATTCATCCTCAATCTCAAATTTTGAAGAATTCTTCCATTGAAGGTACCATTCTCGGGAAATGCTAATATTCCATCATTTTTGGTATATTCTATCCAATTCCTCCATCCATACACAAGTATGATAACCTCTCTCCATCATCATGAAGGAAGCGGGCGTTTAGCTGGTGGAATAATAATTCCTTCTCTAGTTTTGATTGGTTTGTCCTTTTTAAATAATTCTTGATCTTTTGTAAAAATGACATTTTTCTCCTTTCTCCGTACATCTTGGGTAAGTACCGATGTATAAAATTATATTCTGCAAAGCCTAAATATCTCCTATCCTGACGAATTCCTGTTAAAGTCGGATCGCGTTTTAACATGCAATCCTTATCCACTAAGAATTTCGCTTCTATAATTTTGACCAATCAAATGTCTGCTATCTTTTATTTCCGAGCCAATCCTTGCGCGGCCTTTTGGTGACGTTTATCTGTCAACCCCTCCTTTACAATCTGCTCTTTTCTGTCCTTGCTGGTTTAACCAATCCCAGCGCGGCACCTGTGACGTCAGTACTACTCCTGACTACTGACCCCTCCTTTACAAGGGTCTTTCTACACCCGCTGATTCAACCAATCCCAGCGCGGCGTTTTGTGATGTCAGCTCCCTCTCCGGCAACTGACCATCCCTTTACAAAAATGTACGCAAACTTATTTTCTCTACAATTCTTAATTTCAGTAACAACATAAAACATTCTCTATCGTGCCAGTTTCTCTAAAATAGAAAAGATAGTTTTCTCTCACTCTTAGTAAAACCTTTCCGTTTACTAAACATACACTACGAGTAAAACACTTCCGTCTACTCTTCACACAAGCTCCAGAAGTACCTGTTACTTCTCCAATGTTACCCTTTCTAGGTGATATAACATCAAATTTTTACCAGCGTATTCTTTTGCTATTACTCACACGCATAGAGTCCCTAACGAGTACTGAAAGTCCTGCTTAACTTTTCAGTACTAATTCTGCCTGGCAGATAACCTCACTGCAGTATGGCTTCCACTTACCATCCGCTATTCCTTTTACACCGGGGTATTCTGGACAACATAAAACAAAACTTTGAATACACGGATGTTAGTTCATAAAAATAAAATTCTCATTACCCAATTAACAAAGAGTAACCATCCTCTGATTACCAGAAAACTGATGCAGCGCGATATTAGCAAACAGCATTCATACACCAGATACTCACTTGGGCCCATACATTCATACTACGCTAATACTTACGCTGGGTTTTATCAGTTGTTACTCTCTATCAAAAATCCCTGCTACCAATTACCTTCTGATTGAAGAGTAATGACTTACCAATGAATCCTTTGCTAATTGGGAAGTTTAAAATGAGTGACATTCATTATAGTACATAATCCTGAAATAACCACTGAGTCAGGAAGTTTTAAAATATTTATCTAAAGATTTAGCAGAGTAAAATACAGAGCCACATGGTACTTAATCGCAATACCCAAGATTAAGCCCAGAAATGATTATTGCTAATCAATGACGGTGTTTAAAGAAAAGGAGAAGATAGAGACAGCAGCGCAACTAAAGGTTGCATTATATTTACCTAAGTGCGAGAACCAAACCCCTTAGCCAAGGAGTTGAAAGAATAAGACCCAGGAAGGATGAAGAGCAAAGACCTCCTCCAGGATCAGGACAGGACCGGTGACTCTCTCTACAACGACGCCTGCGTCGTTCCCTCTCTGATACTCGGCTTCTCCTCGATTCTCCCGTGCCTTCCTTCTAATGGACTCCGCCGCCCCCTCCTCAGGACCTCTTCTGGACAGGGATTCAGTCTGCAATCGATCAGCTTGGCAGTCTGGAGCTAAGAGCGCTCTGGCAGCATGGACGCCTGTTCTTCGTGAACGCCTGCTCTCTGCAGCATCTCCTTCTTGAATGCCTGTTCTTCGCATCTTCTCACTAATTAACTAATGCTATATTCTATTATACCCTTCTACGCCCATGTACCTCCCCTTAATGTTGCTAAAATATGGGACCACTACTTCTGATTGGACAGGGGGTGGATTCTCGCACCATATCATTTGGCCTAAATTGTAAAGCCTATTGGGGCATATTACCAAGGAATAGCGATAAATATCGCTAACTGCGCTTAGCGCGACTTTGGTTAACGCCGCCTATTGCTGGAAAATATCGCTGAGATAACACCCTATTAACAAGGTTTATCTCCATAGCGATAACATTTCCAGCGATAGCGGCAAAATGTGAGAATATCGCTGGAAAAGCAGCGATATTCTCGCATTATCGCTAAGGTGGATTCAGCATTAGAATCCACCTCCTATACTTCAAACAGGTAAGTCATCCTCACTAGCAGGTGATAAAATCTAGCGATAAACGCGCTTAGCGCGAATTATTTTATCGCTTCGCCTGCCTTGCTAATAGGGGGTAGTGGGATTAGCGACTATTTTCAGTCGCTTTTAGTAGGGAACGCCTTCCTTGCATGTCATTAGCGATAATTATCGCTGACATGCAAGGCGATGGAATACGCGGCCTCTAACGCCTGAAAGCTGTCGCTAACGCCTGTTAGCGACAGCTTGCTAATAGGGCGATAAAATTATCGCCGCTTTAGCGGCAAAAAGTGCCGCTAAAGCGGCGATAAAGCCCTTGATAATATGCCCCATTGTTTTTAAATTCCCACCCCTTCAAATAAATACATTCGCTTTATTTCCCACCCGTCTCATGACAAATGTAAACCAATTTTCATAGACAATGTATCAATGTACAACAGGAAAGGCAAAAGTACAGCATCTTCGGCCATCGGGTCGCGGCCTTGGACGACGTCCAGATTGACTTCATTTGGCAGGCACACAGGACACATGCGCAGAACCATTTGCCTCTCGAGTTTCAGGTCACCAACCCAGGCCCAAGTTTACGAACTAGTAAAAGTGTAAGAAGCAAATATTAAAATCACAAACTAAAATGTTTCACTGTATGCCCACTTTTCCTACTCTATTCCCATTTAATTATAAATTCTATCCCGCGTTAGTAGCATTAGGAAACGACAATTTAGTAATGACATGAGAGCAAGCTGAAGCATGTGAAAACATCAAGCAGCCATTTTACTACACACTGCGCAGAAGCAGAAATTTCCCACCAAGCAAAGAAAGACGTCACACCATGTGATATGGTTGCGACATGCGCATTGAGTTTTCCCGCGCATAGCGGCCATTTTGGATTACAGACAAGCGTTATTCATTAGTAAAACACATAGGCAAGCTTCCTTCCCTTTCGTGTCGTGAATGCAAAAGTTAGTATTAACAATACAAGTTTTTAATAAATTAATACTGTGAGGAGGATTGAATACAAGCAAGTTTCATTTATGAAACCTTGCTCCATCACATCCATTCGTGGATTTTGGCGCATTCCCAGATTTATCATTAGTAGTAAACCTGAGAATGCATCAAAATGCCACGCCTTCAGCGGGGAGGCGTAATGAGGAGAAATAGGTTTATTTCTCCTTGTTTTTTCCTCTTTCTATGTGTGCTGCATTCGTCAGCACACATAGCAAGAGGAAAATGCCTCTGAGGATTGTTTTTGTTCAGGAAGTTATCCCTTCCTGCACAAAAACAAACCTACCTACAATGTAGGCACCCTTGCACCATGGTAAAAGGGCGCCTGCTTTGGCGCTAGGCAGCACATTGAGTGCCAGCGCAGGCAGACAGCAGGAAGGCACCGTGTAATAATAATTATAGCGCATTCCTGCCCTTTCACGCAGGGGCGTGCATGAAGGTGGCTTGCTTTGTTTCGTGAAAATGTGATAAATATGCCCCACCATTTCTTTTGCAACATGCCTTGCTTGCGGCACATAGTGTAGGGAACAGTTTTTCATTGTGGAGGAGGGGTTGGGTTGAAGCAATTTTAAAGAAAATTTTAAGCACACTTGCCTCCATCTCCTTCCAGTTCCCCCGTGACTCACCCCTTTCATTGAGATCCACAACACAGTGTGACATAAAACTGTGTGTAGACTCCATGATCCTAATTGACAGATCTCACTAAGTGTGATATTTGTCATAAAGGCAACTGTCAGTACCTGTGCTCTAGTAGAATAAGCGCTTGTTCTTAGCCAAAGCGCAATTAATAATATGCAGCTAATGCAGTCTATAAACAGTAAACTCCATTTCGCTACACCGATCTTAGACACTGGGTTAAGTCTGTTGTAGACCATTGGGTGACAGGTGTTGCATTTTGTAATTTTCTATGCCCTTTTCTGAGAGCACCGCGTTGCTCTCTGTACGTCTAGAGAAGGGCGCGTTGCTTCTTCAGGTTTCTGAAGAAAGTAGGCAATTAAATGCACTGGTTGGTATGAAAAATCCATTAAAACCTTAAGTATGACCCGTCAATAGATGTATACTTTTTTACTGATTAAACTGTATAAAAGCACCTTATTAAGGTTCACTTTCCCCTCTTAGAGAAGTTACAGTGATGAGGAAGGCTGTTTTTCAATGCAATATTCATACATCTGCCTTGTGCATTTGTCCAAGTCAGCGTTCATGAGACTGCTGAGAGCAAAGCTTACAACTTATTTATATCCTCAGTGGCAAAATATACTTTACGGATCCAAAAGCTCTGGTTGCTGTCTCTTTACCATTTTGTTAGGTTAGGCAGAAGTAGTCAGGGCTACCACAGGAACCCAGGCTGAGGCAAAAGTTAATTCCTTCCTCATGAGGTGTGAGATGTATTTTGGGATTTTAAATTACCAGTGTCATCCCTCGGTGCAGCGTTGCCCAGACACCATCCCACAAACCTCCATTTTAGAGAGTAACAGTTTTCAGAGGTAGGTTTCCCTGAGTATTCCATAGAATCAATATCGAGACTAGCCAGCGCTATATAAAACTCTTCAAATAAATAAATAAATAAAAAACACTTTCTAGTGGTAAGTCTGCCTGATAATTTCCATAGATTTGGGTGAAAGATCAAGGTCACCTTAGCCTGACCTTTTTAGCTCTGCTGCTAAGTCATTGACTTGGATTGATGCATGTGATTGCTCCCTACTCCCACGGAAGTAGACTGGGATGTAACCTGACTTTTATGTGTGGTACTTCTAATACCTCCCACAGATGTTCGTATCCGGGTTATCTGTATCACTATCATATACCTAGAGGCCTTTTTGGGGTCCTGGGAGAGACTTAGGTTACTGGGTCATAACCCAGCCTGTAAGAGAGTATCAAAGTATCACAACACTATTAACCTCAAGTTGAAACTGACAACCACTGGCCTCCAATAGGGCAGGGCAGATATGCAGCCAACATTCACTCCATGAAAAGGAGGGGCCTAGATACTCAAAACGATAACTGTTGATAAATTGATTCTCCAGTTAGTACTTGACTTTTGTAAGAAGAAAAGAACTTTAACCCCTTAGTTGCTAAAGTTTCCCATCTACTGTGCTATTTTTTGATGTTTGGGGTGCTTTGTGCTTAAGCCTTCATAACTATTTTTTCACAAAAACTATCCAGGCCAAATTTGAATCCTTTTTTCCTATTTGTTGGGGATCCTAAAGGTACCCAGGGTTTGTGGCACCAAACTATTAGCCAAAATATTGCAAAAGTTTGTTTTTCAAATTTGGAACGTTGGCAAAAATTGCTGTGCAAGAGAGTGTATATATTCTTTTCTAAAAATGGCACCAACAAAAGTTGTGCATTTTTCCAAGTGGCAGACGATGTTTCCTATTTATGCACGTTCTACCTACTTGCAGTTTGTGTTGGAAACAGGCTTGAAACCCCTGGGTGAACACAGATAGCTAGCTAAAAACTCATATAAGCTTTTACAGCACACCCTTATGTGTATTTATCAGTCCAACACTAGTATAAGATGAATTCAAAACACAAACAAGATTCACATATTAATCCAACTGATTCTGAGAAGTTAAATTCTATCAGTATTGTTCATAACCAACAAACAGTCCAAACCAAGTTGACCAATTTTCAGATCCTTGTCTTTATTAGTTCTTTTTAAAAGATTCCCAGCACACGATATAGCCGACACGTGTTTCGTCTGTACTCAGACTTTTTCAAGGCGGTATGGGAATAAAGCAACAGGTGATTCAAATAACGAAATGGCAGGAAAGTGCATCAAACTGCGTGTGAAGTTTCCTAAGGTTGTCCTGTGGAATTCCCATCGATCCAGATGAACTACATGTAGTATACAACTAGTAGTATTGGTGAGTCACGGGTTTCCAATAGACCCGCTCAATGCCGAAATGGTATCGTTCTCTAAAGGCTAAGGCCTCCGTGTGTAAATGACGTATGGCAAGTCAATTGAGATATACTATCTCCGAATGATGATCAACAATAGGGGTACAGGTCCATGATAAGAATATACCCCGATAACAGGATTGTCCACAGCAACTGGTGACACGGAAGTCCGCTCGCATTAAGTAAAGCTTATTATTCATCTGGATCGATGGGAATTCCAGAGGACAACCTTAGGAAACTTCACACGCAGTTTGATGCACTTTCGTGCCATTTCGTTATTTGAATCACCTGTTGCTTTATTCCCATACCGCCTTGAAAAAGTCTGAGTACAGACGAAACACGTGTCGGCTATATCGTGTGCTGGGAATCTTTTAAAAAGAACTAATAAAGACAAGGATCTGAAAATTGGTCAACTTGGTTTGGACTGTTTGTTGGTTATGAACAATACTGATAGAATTTAACTTCTCAAAATCAGTTGGATTAATATGTGAATCTTGTTTGTGTTTTGAATTCATCCTATACTAGTGTTGGACTGATAAATACACATAAGGGTGTGCTGTAAAAGCTTATATGAGTTTTATGGATATGCATGTTATTGTATAATGTGCTGACAACATCTCTAGGTAGTAGGTGTTACAAGCTGCCTTAGCACCCCGACCAAAATCTTGGAACATAACGATACACGCTCATGACTATCAAAATATATATATAGGGTTACTATTTGATGTGCGGTTTCTCCCTTTAGGGAACACTACTACCTATTTTCTTTTTTGTCTACAGATAGCTAGCTATTCATATCTGAAAAGTAGACACAATTCAAAGTTTAGTAGGTAGTCATTCATGTAGATTTCGAATGGTTTTCCCAAAGCAACTAGTCACTGATATAAAACAATAATGAAAATAAGTAGGGAAAATGGCCACTGGGGACTTTTTCATCTGTAATTTTTTGCCCCAATGGCCAATTTACAAAAGTAACAGACTGTGACATCGCTCAGCCCTTTTAAGTTGCTGGAATATATAGTGTTTGTTGGTTGTCCCAAAACAGGCTATATCTAGAGCCAACAACTGAGTCGTAGCTTATAATATTTTATTTGTGTACCGACCATGTAGCAATTCATTTAGTAAAATCTTCTGAATGAAAAATAGGTATAAAGGAAACCTAGCAAACACAAGGAGATGATGGACGGAGCTCTGAAACTTTTCAGACACTCACCCCCAGTCACAGATCTGGGTTGAATCCATCATCGTTCTTTAGCTCACTTCGCCACCCCAGTTCAGACACAGATATATGCAAATCAGTCTTGACCCTGTGCCTCATGGGAACAGTCCAGCCCGAACTGCCAAGCCATGTCTTCCCTGGATCGGAAACAAGCATCCTGGGACCGGTTTCGGGCTAACAGCCCTCATCAGCCAGGCTAGCTTGAATCCAGTGGCAAAGTGAGCAAGTGACCCACGTCTGGGCATACCCTGCCAACTTAGGGCGAACAAAGCAAACACAAGGAGATGATGGACGGAGCGCTGAAACTTTTCAGACACTCACCCCCCAGTCACAGATCTGGGTTGAATCCATCATCGTTTTTTAGCTCACTTCGCCACCCCAGTTCAGACACAGCTATATGCAAATCAGTCTTGTCCCTGTGCCTCATGGGAACAGTCCAGCCCGAACTGCCAAGCCATGTCTTCCCTGGACTGGAGACAAGCATCCTGGGACCGGTTTCGGGCTAACAGCCCTCATCAGCCAGGCTAGCTTGAATCCAGTGGCAAAGTGAGCATGGGACCCACGTCTGGGCATACCCTGCCAGCTTAGGGCGAACAAAGCAAACACAAGGAGATGATGGACGGAGCGCTGAAACTTTTCAAACACTCACCCCCAGTCACAGATCTGGGTTGAATCCATCATCGTTCTTTAGCTCACTTCGCCACCCCAGTTCAGACACAGCTATATGCAAATCAGTCTTGACCCTGTGCCTCATGGGAACAGTCCAGCCCGAACTGCCAAGCCATGTCTTCCTGGACCGGAAACAAGCATCCTGGGACCGGTCTCGGGTAACACCCTCTTCAGCCAGGCTAGCTTGAATCCAGTGGCAAAGTGAGCAAGGGACCCACGTCTGGGCATACCCTGCCAACTTAGGGCGAACAAAGCAAACACAAGGAGATGATGGACGGAGCGCTGAAGCTTTTCAGATCACAGTCACAGATCTGGGTTGAATCCATCATCGTTCTTTAGGAGACCTAGGCATTATTGAAATGTGCCTTAGATACTGAGTTTGGGAATAGTGGTTATTTGTACAAATCTAAATTTGGGGGAACCTATGCTATTGTAATCAAAAGGACATTTTACAGAATCTGTTTTGTTGCACACTACATTATATTTGGAAGCCAAAAATGGAAAGACATTTCCCATTCCTACACTTCTCCTGGTAAAAACGATACCCTACTTGTGCAGCTTGGTCTAGTGCCCATGATACAATGGGCCCCAAAACACAATGTGATAAAATGTCATTTTTCTCGGAATAGATGTTCTCAACACTTTGAGAAAAGTGTTGAGAACAGCTATACCATGATCAGTTGTGTTCCAAGGCAGAGAACACACTGAGACAGCCCGCCCTGAAAGCGTGTACTTTGAAAAAACATTATTTATCGTCGAGTGCAACAGAATACTTATTCTCGCATTTGACATCTGATTGTTGCCATGAAAGCTCACCCATTTTGCTAATGTGGATATCTGCGGTATTTGGTCCCCTTGGTCGGCCGCCACTCAAGGAAATGTATTAAACTCAGAGCGTTTCTGAAAACTAAACCCCCAGGGGACTCCAGGGCAGCTCGACTTATGTGGAACCCACTTCATTTTCTTACCCAGAATGCCCTGCAAACCCAAATTTTGTCTAAAATGTTGCATTTTCCTCACATTTCACTTTGAAAAGGTTTCGGAGTCTGAATCCACAAAATTCCTACCACCCTTCACTCCCAAACTTCTCCTAATAAAAAATTTACCCACCCGGAGATGGTTAGGATGGGTCGACCCAGACCCCTTTCCCTCCCAAAAAAGGGAGTTCCTGCTCAAGGATTGCAGTCCCAGTCCCAATCCCAAGCAGAAACCATTTGAGGAAGGACATCGCTGCAAAAGGGAGACCCTCTCCTTTCCAGGGACGCCTCTCCCATTGCTTTAGATTCCCACGGGGTGTGGGGTTGTTGAGGGGGACGAATGCCCCAGAAGCGCGGATCAGCACTCACCTGATGCTTGCAGCGCATCGTCCGGACGGTAAATGACGTCAGCATGCACGCCACTAGTTGTGGAGGAAGGGGATGGGAATGACGCTGATTCTGCATCAGTCCCATCATTATATGAATTGGGGGAAGCCTCTGTTGTAAGCACCGGAGGTTCCCCAGTGCCCCCTCACCCTCCTGCTTAACGAGCCATTCCCATCAAGTGCACTATAGATAGAGGTAGTGCAGTGGGTTTGGTGTGAACTGTTTTCCAAGTTCAGTGTAGGGGTTAATAGAAGGTGATTGAAAGCACACTTAAAACTATGTTCAACTAAGGAAACAAGAAGGCCATTAAGCCAGAGAATCAACCCCCAAACTCTATTGCTTCCTTATGCTGAACATAGTTTAACACTGACCCCTAGGATGCAGGCTTCAGGCTAGTAGAGTTTGGAGCCTTTCCGGACCCCTCCCTGAAAAATAGCAGTTTGTGAGCTAGAGGCAGGGCCCGAGTAGGGGGTACACGCGGGTAGACAGCGTCCACCCACTTTTTTCACAGGGTGGACACCGTCCACCCTGCCTAGAAGTTGGGCCCCACTAAAAAAGATGCTGAATTCGTCCCGGTGTAATTTTAAAACACCAGGACACATTCAGCAGCGCCTGCACGTTGTTGTCTGCTTTCGATAGGCAACAACGTGCAGGCTGGGAGGGGCTCTCTTATTTCAGACTCCTGCTGGGCCCAAAACAAAGGACGAATCTGAGGGGTCATCAGGCCTCCTTTTGTTCGAGTCTCCTGACTGGTAGCAGTCAGGAGCCTCACACCTAAAAGCAAATGGAGCAGAGGAGAAACAAAGGCTCACACCTTGTTAGCACTTCACACATACTTAAGAGAGGCAGCTTTTCACTTTGTTCAGGCTCTGTTTAGGAGATTTGCAAGCACTGTAAGAACTTCAGATGTGTTGATCTTTCCCAGTAGTTGCACAAAATAAATAGCATTTATATACTCTTACTACCCTTGAGGAGGCATTGTAATAATTTAAATATCACTATTTTTTCTTTTAAAGCACTATGGGTAGAGGAAGCTTTACGCTTTACATTGACAAAAGGCAACATTGGTTTACCTGAAGCTCACAAAAGTGTGAATCTTCTGCCTAAATCAGGAGGGTTTGCGTGTATGCTCGAAATGTGCTCAAATGTACTCATGATAGACCTGCTAAACATATATGTGAGGGCTTAAGATCTGATGTCACTTCTTGTGATGCCACTTCCAGTGATGTCATGCGCTGTGATGTCACACGCCACGATGTCACGCGTCGTGATGTCACGCGCCGTGATGCCAGTTGCATACTGATTAATTAGGTTAGTCCCCCCACTTCTTTTTTTAGGACTTGTGCCCTGGCTACAGGGACACTGGTACGTCTGTCCCGAAAAAATACAATGGCAGGGTTGGCTCAGTTTCACAAAGCCATGCAGAGGACCAATGGCATGGGTGGAAAAGCATAAGCAACATTTTAACAAGCATTTGCAATGCAATAGGTCTCGCATTTGCAAGAGTTAGAGCTATCGGCGTTGTAAATGATAATGTGTTTTACCCATGTGTTTTTGTTTGGAGTGTTGTGGATGTATGTGGTGTGGAGTGGAATTATGTGGTTTGGATTAGAATCGTTAGTCATTATGATAAACACTGGAATGGCTCGTGTGACGTCAGATGCATTCCTCAGGTAATCTGAAACCTATGTGAAAGCTTGTTATAAAATTGTCCGGAGCCCATTTCACCTTAAGGATGTTAAATAGATCTATACAACTAGAGTGACCAGCCCATGCCATTACAGTAAACCAGTCTTAAGCAATGTGCCGGAACTATAGGAGAGTCTGCACTGTAGAAAAGATTTGTGGATAGTTTGTTATCATCAGTGT
Source organism: Calotriton arnoldi (assembly GCA_963921515.1). Taxonomy (NCBI): domain Eukaryota; kingdom Metazoa; phylum Chordata; class Amphibia; order Caudata; family Salamandridae; genus Calotriton; species Calotriton arnoldi. The sequence goes on along the minus strand of CAWUFW010000022.1, from coordinate 1,065,754 downwards.
ACTTTGACTGCAGTCAACCTATGGATCAGGAAACAGATGTGATGTGAGCCACCGACGCAAGTAATAGAAACTTTATCATAGTTAGAGCTGCTCACCATTGATCCAGCGGGTTACTAGCAACAAGCATTCATACACAAAATACTCACCTGGGCCCATTCATTCACGCTAACTAATAATCACCGCTGGTGGTAATCAGTTGTACTCTTTATCAAATCCCTGCTACCAATTACCTTTTCTGATTGAAGAGTAATGACTTACCAATGGACCTTTGATGATTGGGGTTGAAATGAGATCATACAATACATAATTTCATTAACCACCTGAAATAACCACTGACTCAGGAAGTTTTAAAATGTTTATCTAAATTCTTTAGCAGAGTAAATTACAAACCACATAATACTTAATCGCATATCAAGGAGGAAGCACACTATATAATCACCTATTAATCACAAATGACGGTCCCTCAGAAAGAAGAAGATAGAGACAGCAGTACAACTAAAGATTACGCATTTATAGTTACCCTCAAGGTGTGAAAACCAAACCCCTTGGCCAAGGAGTTGGAAAGATGGGTCCCAAGAAGGATGAAGACCAAGACTTCCGGACCAGGTTCAGGACAGGTGACCTGTCTACCAACGACGCCTGCGTCGTTCCCCTCTCTGACACTTCGTTCCTCCTCGATTCTTCCGTGTCTTCTTCTAATAGAGTCCGCCGCCTCTTCGGACAGCAGTTCAGTCTATAATCGATCAGCTCTCGTCTATGGCAGCTTCTGAGCCTTAGTGCTCAGTTCTTCGCACTCCTCTGCGCTAACTGCTGCTCCCCTGTGCTAACTAATTAGCTAATTCTATATCTATTATACCCTTCTACGCCCATGTACCTCCCATTAATGTTTCAATATTATGGGCCCACTATTTCTGATTGGACAGGGACAGGGATTGGACAGGGATCCTCACACCATGTCAATTTAGTTCAATTTTCTTAAGCCCATTGTTTTAAAATACCGCCCCTCTCAATTAATACATTTGCTTTATTTCCCACCCGTCTCACGACAATTTTTAATACAAAGTGTATAAAAAATGTATCAATTTTAGGACATCTCAGATGAACTGTGAAGGTGATCAGCGGGTCATGTCCTTGGACATCTTCCAAGTTGACTTCATCGCTTTCCTTTGTTAGTTTTCAGGGCGCATGCGCAAATCGCGTGGTTTCTTGAGCTGCTGTTTAGTCACCCCAGGCCCACTTTACGAACTAATAGAAAATCAAAGAAGAAACATATTAAAATCAAAAATAAATGTTTTCACTGTATACCCCCTACTTCTACTCTACTCCCATTTAATTATAAATGTCTATCCCGCATTAGTAGCGTTAGAATACCACATTATTAATTGCAGCAATGCGAAAGCTTTAGCATGTGAGAACATTAAGCGGCCATTTTAGCATACACTGCGCAGAAGCAAAAGATTCCCTCCAAGCAAAGAAAGACGTCATACCACGTGACATGGTTGACACATGCGCAGTAGAGTTCCCGCGCTTTAGCGGCCATTTTGGATTAGACAAGGATTACTTATTAGTGGAAAACACATAGGCAAGCATCTTCTAGATAAAAATGTTGTGTTTGCACATTATTAATAAAGACATTACAGGTTTTAGTACAAATTAATTAATACTGTGAGAAGATTGCTTTCGAGCAAGTCTCATTGTGAGTCCTTGCTCCATCAATCCCCTCTCTGATGGCGTTTCTGAGCCATCAAAACTACCTATAACCAGATGCCAACTTAACATATTTCTGTCACATTTTCATTTTTACATTGTCTATTCTTACCCTCTCCTTTAAGTTTCTTGTAAATTTCACTTCTTAGATCTTCTAATTCCATTTCATCTAATTTCCTTTTCTTGCCCTTTCCTGTCACCCTATATGTTTCCTTCTTTCTACAACATTTGCACCATATCATTATTGACAATACTGTTATTGCTATCCCTACTAAGGGTACTATTATTTGACCTATAAGTCCTTTCCCTACATTAGTAAACCAGGTACCAATTGACGCAATGCTATTTGTCAATCTTTCCCATACACTATCAACTTCCAGTGGTTTCAGTTCCTTCTCAAGTTTAGTAATATTCTTTATATATGTTCCGATTTCTGCACTTTTGTCCGGAATATATGTGCAACAATGTTTCGTTTTCAACAATTTACAGACTCCGCCCTCTTTTGCTAATATTATATCAAGAGCAAGTCGATTTTGCATAACCATAGATCTAATCGCAACCATCTCCGCATTAATCATTAGAAATCCTCCAGCAGTATCCGTTGATAAACGATCAACCACTGTAGACAATTTACATATTTTCCTTGAGTTCAGAATTATTCCCACTGAAGGTATCAATGCACCAAATATATCACCTACAATTTCTGAAAAACTAGCTCTTTTACTACGTGTTAATTCACTATTATTTTCATTGCTCCCAGTGTTTCTTTTTACGTGGTATACTTTTGGAAAAACTATTCCAAAATAACAACTTCCATACCACCGTGCAGGAAGCCTAAAGTAAGCCTTATTCCCACACACATAATAGATTCCAGGAAAAACTGAATCTGTTCCTCCTTTTAGTCCCCAACCTCCAAGAATTAAAAAATTATGTTCACATTCACTGGTACCAATAAAAACATTGTTATATTCAGTCTTTAACCTATGAAGACAAATTTTCCCTGTCTTTACAAAATCTAGAGCCATAGCAGCTTGAGCCTTGCCAGGTGTATAAATACCCTCTTTCTCAGCCCAAGGTGGAAGATGAGCCTTATGCTCAGACGCTTTCTTTTGGAAATTCTGTCTTCTATCTTCAACTAAGTTTAAAAATATCTTTTCTTCTTCACGTAATGAACATGTTAGATTGCTTCTATGTGCATGTGTTATGTCTATCGACTTCATTGTTAAGAAAAATTCTCCCATAAATTGCGCGTCTTGACTACTAAGCACTGGTTCAGATTCTTTCGAATAGGAACCTCTGAAAATATCACATCTATATTTGAATAATAATACTGAAGTTTCCCTGTTCTATAAAATAAACTAGTTAGTACACTACATGATATGCCATAAGTTAAAGGCAAATGATGATATGTTAGACCTTCTGCTACTGATTCAGGTAACTTCATACAGACATAACAATCACTAACATCCATTGTATCTACGTACTGAAACAATAATTTAGTAAAAACATTTAAACTAGTATCGTTATCTGTTACAACGTGATGAAAATCTGGTTCATCCTCTGCTTCTATTTCTACTCTATTACCTTTCAGGTTATCTATCCTTGCCTTGGTATCGTTGTTATTCTTTTTGTCCATTATCATAAGGTAAGGTATTGCTACAATCACAACTAACCACACTATAAGCACCACTACCAGACTACATTTGCATATAGCACAGCATCTTTTACAACATTTCCGTTTCGGTCTCCCAGAAACTCTGTCGTCAGCCATTTTTGACAAGGAAGATTTCTCTTCTTTTCTTTTTCTTTCAAGATTTTAACGTTATCAAGGTGGTTTCACTTCTTTTTCATAAGTCAGTTCTGCACTTGTTCCTTCGTCACCACTTTCACTTGACTCTGAACTCTCGCAGTCTTCGAGGATTATATAAGTCCAATCAGGACCTTTAAACTTATTGTTCACGAGTTTCAATCTTTTGCTTTTTCGTTTTTCAGTCCCACTTGTTTGTCCAGATAAGCTTGTTACTTCATTTACTTGTTCTGGGTCTTCACTTCGTGTTACTATATGGTATTTCACTCTTTTGATGACACTAGGCCAATGATCACCCTTTCTGACTTTCTTTGTTTGCACTGTATCTTCACCTTCCGAGTCTTTTCCAAAAACTCCTTTATTATCAAGGTGTGGCACAAATTGTTTGTTCCTCGATTTCAGTTTCCCACTCTATCTGCTCTTGTTCAGGTCTTATTGTTGTTTCTTCAGTTGCCTGAATGTGAGTCTCTGCTAACTTGCCCTGTTCAGGATTGACGTTTTCATACTTGATATTTTCTTGTTCGATGTTTTCTTGGTTTTCTTCTCCCTGAACGTGTTTTTCTTGTCCTAACTGGTTCTTATCAGGGCTTATTGCACTCTGTACTTCTGCAGCCTGACCGCGTTCTTCTGAACCTGTCTGTCCCTGCTCAAATTTTGTTGTTTCGTTGTCAATTTGAGCCCAATTTCCTTTCCCTATCTGGGCCTGCTCAGGTTCTCTTATTGTTTCAATATCCCTATCCTGAGCTGGTTCTTCTTCACCTATCTGGTCCTCACTAATTTCCTCTAATCTAGCTCTACTTCTTGTTTTGATGAAGACTTCAGGTATATCGACCACTGGTATCCAGTCCTGACTTGTGCTCGGTTGTTCTTCTTCAGCTACTCCCGAATCTATCACTTGGGATTCTTCAGCTGTCCAACCTTCAGCTTCCTCAGCTATTGATGCTGTCTGAGGATCTCTTTCTTCAGGAGCTGGCACCCTTTTGGTGTGGCTTACATGAATCCAATTAGGCAAGCCTGCACATTTCACTGCTGTGTTTGTAACCAATATAACCTGACAAGGTTCTCCCCACCTGGGTGATAAACACGTTTCTCTGGTATGATGCTTCACTACCACCCAGTCTCCGGGGTTCAGATCATGCTCTTGTTCAGGCTGCCTGGAAACTGCGTCTTCTCCAACCTGGTGAGAGACAGAACGCACGAGGTCAGCCAATGCTTTGCAATAATCTAGAACCATATCATCTGTTATGTTCAGCAGTTTATTTCCAGGTACATGGGCTTGTCTCATTGCTCTTCCCATGATGATTTCATGTGGACTCAATCCTGTATTTCTATCAGGAATGCTTCTGAGTCCCATTAAGACAAGAGGCAATGCATCTGGCCAATCTAACGATGTGGATGCACACATCTTTGACAATCTTGATTTTATTGTGCCATTCATTTGTTCAACCACTCCAGAAGCCTCTGGGCGGTATGCAAAGTGCAATTTTTGTTCAATTTTAAATGCTTCACAGATTATTCGAATTACATTGTTATTGAAGTGACTCCCTCGATCTGATTCGAGGGAGTCACTTCAATGGGAAACCAAACCGTGGAATGAGTTCTCGTAACAACAGTTTTGCAACTGTTATGCTGTCATTCCTTCTGGTAGGGTAGGCCTCCACCCACCTTGAAAACAGACACACTATGACAAGTACATATTTCAGTCCTTTACATTGTGGTAACTGAATGAAATCTAACTGCAATCTCACAAATGGACCCTCTGCCTTTCCAATTTTTCCCAAACCAATTACTGTTCTCCTTCCTGGATTATTCATTTGGCAAGTTAAGCACCTCTGGCAAAGGCTCTGTGCTGCAGCCCTAAACTTTGGATTGTACCAACTTTGTCTGAAAAGTCTAATCATGGCATCTCTCCCTACATGTGTGTCTCCATGATACATTCTGGCCATTTGTGAAATCAGGCAATCAGGCATGACTGGTCTGCCATCTGAATAAACCCACACGTCATCATCTGTTCTTCGTGTACACCCTATTTTTATCCAAACATCCCTTTCACTCTCCTCAGCATCATCCTGCAATCGTTTCACATCATTCCATGTTTCAGGTGTTGAACATAGCATAAGTTGGCAGCTGATTCCCATCCTTTCGACTTTTCTGTTCACTGCCAATCTGTTTCTGGCACAGTGTTGAGCAATTAGGTCTGCGTATCTGTTACCGGCTACCACCCAGTCATCTCCTGACTGGTGTGCGGCACATTTCACCACTGCCAATTCTTTTGGTGATTGTATTGCCTCCAATAATTCCTTTACAAACTGCCCATTTTTGATTGGGGATCCTGAAGAAGTCATGAAATCCCTCTGCATCCACAGTTGGCCAAAATCATGCACAACCCCGTACCCATATTGACTGTCCGTAAATATGGTTACTTTTAAATTTTTCCCAATTTTGGAGGCTTTGATCAAAGCAATTAATTCAGCTACTTGTGCAGATTTGACTCCTGGTAAATAGGATGCTTCGACTATTCCAGAAAGTTCACATACAGCATAGGCTGCACTCAATTTGCCATCCTCATGCCTTAGGCATGAGCCGTCCACAAACAGCTCCCTGTCTGGGTTCTTCAGAGGCATTTCCTGTATGTCAGGGCGCGGTTTGGTACACAACTCTGTGACTTGCAAACAGTCATGTTCTGTGTCATCCTGCACTTCTTCACAGTATGGATCTGGTAATAATGTAGCAGGATTTACAATTGTGCACCTAGCTATGGTCACATTTTCAGCTCCTAGAATTATTCGCTCATATCTTGTCATCTGACTAGGTGTGAGATGCTGAGTTCTAGTTCTTGTCAAAAGGATTACAACTGCATGTGGGACGAACACCTTGACAGGATGTCCCATTACTATTGACTCACTTTGTTCAATGCTCATACAGGTAGCAGCTACTGCTTTCAAGCAGCCTGGCAATGCTGCAGCCACTGGGTCCAATGTAGCAGAAAAATATGCTATAGGACGCCTATAGCGTCTAGTCCATGTCTTTGGGTTAGGACTGAAAGTGCACAACTTTCTCTTTCATAGCAAAACAGTGTGAATTCTTTTGTATAGTCAGGCATGCCCAAGGCAGGTGCCTCACACAAAGCATTTCTTAATTTTACAAATGCACTGGCACTTTCATCATCCCATTCAACTGGATCCTTTGCTTTCTTTTTGGTTAACTGAATCAAAGGCTTTGCTAGTAGTGAAAACCCTATAATCCATTGTCGACAGTATCCTACTATCCCTAGAAACATTCTCACCTCTCTTTGTGTTACTGGCATTTTCATTTGCTTAATTATTTTTATTCTCTCAGACGTTATTCTTCTCTTTCCTCTTTCAATTTGGTGTCCCAAATACTTAACTGCTGTTGTACAAAATTGTAATTTCTCTGGTGACACTTTGTGTCCTTCCTCAGCCAAATGATTTAATAATGCAATTGAGTCAGCGACACAATCGTCATGAGTTCTTGATGCGACTAACAAGTCGTCTATGTACTGCACCAAGACTGAGTTCCTAGGCATTACCAATTTTTCTAAGCACCTTTTCAGTATTTGATTAAAAATGGAGGGACTTTCTGTGTACCCCTGAGGAACACGATTCCACACATAAACATGGTTATCGAATTTGAACGAAAACAGATATTGAGTATCTGGATGCAATGGAATTGAGAAAAATGCTTGGCACAGATCAATTACAGTAAACCATTCTGCATTCCACGGTATCTGGTATAGGATCACTGCAGGATTTGGTACTATAGGACAACAAGGTACCACAATTTTATTAATTTTCCGCAAATCCTGAACGATCCTATATTTTCCACTAGGCTTTTTCAAACCCATAATTGGCGAATTACAAGGGCTACTCATGACTTCTTTTAATATGCCTTGTTTCACCATTCTGCCAATTTCCTCAGTAACTCCTGCTTTTACTTCTGCACTCATTTTGTACTGTCTGGTATTTGGGAAAATTGCACCTTCTTTTACAGTGATCTTCACTGGGTCTATTTTTGCCATGAGACCTACTTCTTTCCCAGTAAAATCCCATACCTTAGAGCTCACTGTAGTTCTTAACTCTTCTGGTAATTCATCTTTGGTTATCAAGGAGAACATCTCATCTACTTCTGTACCTTGCTTGGCTATCATGAATTTGTAAACATGATCTTCATCCGGGGTCTGTATTGCAACACCATCCGGTGTGCAAAAAATAGTGCAATTCATTTTGCACAGTAAATCTCTGCCCAGTAAATTTACTGGACTGGAATCACACACCACAAATTGGTGCATTTCTCTGAAGTTTCCTATTCTTACTTCCATGGGCTCAGTAAGGGGAGTTCTAATCTTTTGATTGGCTACACCTACAACTTGGATAGCTTCTCCAGAGAGAGGGAGATCTGGGATGTCCGCTGTTCTTACAGTAGAACGGGTAGCACCAGTGTCCAAAAGAAAAGTGATATCATTACCTTTTACTTTCCCTTCAACATATGGACCTGACTGATCTACCGGCAAGGATGCGCCAAGTACGCACTCCTTCTCCCCCTCTCTTAGGCACCGTCATTGATAATCATATGGATTAAAATCATCCTGTAAAAGAAACTGTGAAGTTACATATTCATTCTTACCACTTCCTCCTTGATATCCGACGTCTGTACCGTGCTTTGCTCTGCTTACATTACCCTGTATAGGGGCAGGTGGCAACTGACTCTGAGGATTTACACCCTGCTGTGAGTCATTCTGCGTCTGTGGATTTAAATTATGATTTGGGCCATTATTATTTTGGATCTTTTTACATTCGTTCTTCCAATGTCCCAACTTTCCTCATCCATGACAAGGAAATTTCTTTTTAGCCTCTTCTCTACTCATTCGTCCTCTTACCTTTCCACCATTCCCTGGGTCACCATTCGTTCCAGATTATTTTTCCTGACTTTCTGTTGGATTATCTAAATTAATTCCCTGTCGCCATTTTCACTTGAGCCCACATCACTTTTTCTTGTAGTTTCTTATGCCTGTCTTCAATGTCATCTCCACAATATTTAGCATATTTTAAAATTTCATCAATAGGCTTTCCCTGCCAGCATAACATGTGTTGCTTAATCATCTGACAAATCTCTGGTTTTAGACCATAAACGAGTCGATAGACAAACTGACTCATATTTTTGTCTCCAATATCTTCAAAACCGCTGTACTGTTTGAACACCTGTAATAGATGTTCATAATAGGCATGTACCGATTCATTTGCTTCTTGGGTAGTTCTGTCTATTTTCACCCAATCTGTTTCTTTTGGTGGTATTTTCCCTTTCAAATAAGTTATTACCTGGTGATACTTTTTCATCACATCATTTGATGGGGCACCTGTCTTTGGATCTCTAGGATACTCTTCACTAGGCCAGTCGATTGTAATTTTACAGTCTGTCCATAAATCGGCAGGTACCACTATGTCAAACAAACCATCTAGGTCCTTTAACAAAACCTTTGAAACTTTCACAAACCTCTCAACCTGCTTGTACCATTCAATTGGTTTTTCTCTCAATTTTGGAAAATCATTTGTAAATGACAAAATATCTTGCCTGCTCCATGGGACATGAACATAACCTCCTCCTGGAACCTCCCGCATCGGGTACATCTGTTCTACCTTTCCTGTTTCCTTCAATAAATACTCAGATGTCATTCTACTTGAACGTGCGTCTTCCTTTTTCTTTGTCCATCTAGTTTTCCATCTATCCAATTCTCCCCATTTCTGTAATACTGACATTAATTCTTTAACTTGTAATTTTCTACCAGATGTATTCATATTTTCTAAGTCTTTGTCAGTAAATTCTGCTCTGTATGGTCTCTGCAACACTTTTGACTTCCTTATTTCAATTCCCATCTCTGAAGCCAAATCTGTTAATTTTTCATGGAATATTTTTACATTTCTGGTTATGCTCCTACATACGAACAATAGTTCTTCTTCACTATAGGTATTTAAACGATCTACTCCTACATTGCCTGCTATCATTTCTTCTAACTCGACTTTTAATTTATAAATGTCCAAAATCTTTGGGGGTGAACTTTGTCTGTCTATTCCTTGTGCCCATCTTTCTAAGTCTTCTGGAGTTACTACTGTTGCACTTTTAGTTCCTGAAGAAGTTATTATATTTACATCCTTTGAGCAACTTGGTGTGACTCTTCTGGGGGTGCTATTTGCGGATTCTCGAATAGGCAAATCAATTAGTGAAATCATAAATTCACAATCGCTGCTATGATCATCAATTATTACAGCTTCATGTTTAGGAATATCCACAGGTGTAGGCATAGCTAAAGGCTTTGGGCAATTTACTTTGTCACCATATAAAGGGACCACGGGACCAATGGTTACAGGTATGGTCAGGGAATCAGGATGTACATTCAACTGTGTTATTTTCTGTATCAATTCTGCTCTGTTTCTGTCTAAAGCCTCTCTTTCCTTATCCTGAAGTACCCTATTAACTGGTGGATTATGCAGTACTTGAGGTACCAATGGTGTTCTCAAAATTGGTGCAATTGGAGAACATCCACCCAACCCTTCCTGGTATGGTGGAGGGTTCTTTAATATTTCTTCCATAAATTCATCTTCAGAGTCTCCAAACCCTGTCATATGTTTAGTCTTTTCTTTGCATTTGCTCCCTAATGGCTCATCTGCCATGAATACTGGATACAAACCCTCGGTAAGCATCGCTCGTCTCCACTGTTTCATCTGACTTTCTCGTGTCTCATTTTGGTGTCTAGGGAAAAATCCCCTATAACCCATATTGCTTCTGGGTCTATCACGTTCAAATGCCTCTGTTTCCCATTCTTCTAGGGCTTCATATTGCGTTAATCTTGGTCTGGGTTCTAATTCATTCATTCTTATTCTTAAATTTTGAAGAATTCTCCCATTGAAAGTACCATTCTCTGGGAAAGCTAATATTCCGTCATCTTTTGTATATTCTATCCAATTTTCTAACCATACACAAGTATGATAACCCCTCTCCATCATCATGAATGAGGCGGGCGTTTTTGCTGGTGGAATGATAATTCCTTCCCTAGTTTTGATTGGTTTATCCTTCTTAAAATAATTCTTAATCTTTTGTAGGAATGACAATTTTCTCTTTTCTCCGTACATTTTGGATAAATATCTGTTTATTGAATTATATTCTGCAAAACCTAGGAATCTCCTGTCTGGACGTGTTCCTATTAAAGTCGGATCGCGTTTCCACATATAGTCTACACTATCCACTAAGATTTCGACTTCTATGCTGACAACCAATCAAATTCCAGCTAACATTTGTTTCGGAACCAATCCTAGCGCTGCTTTTTCTGTGACGTCTATTCACTCTCTCTGACGACCCCTCCTTTACAATCTGCACTTCTCTGTCCCTCGCTGTATCGACCAATCCCAGCGCGGCACCTGTGACGTCAGTATTACTTCTGACTACTGACCTCTCCTTTACAAGCTCGCTCCACGCCCGCTGTTTCAACCAATCCTAGCGCGGCGTTTGTGATGTCAGCTCTACTCCGCCAGCTGACCCTCCCTTTACAAAAATCGTACGCAAGACTTTATTTTCTCAATGCTTCTTATTAAATTTAATAACAACATAAAACATTCGCTATCTTGTCAGTTTCCCTAAATTGAAAAGGATAGATTTCTCACACTTAGTAAAACCCTTCCGTTTACTAGACATACACTACAAGTAAAACCCTTCCGTTTACTCTTCACGTAAGCTTCAGAAATACCTGCTACTCCTTCAATGTTACCCTTTCTAGGTGAAATAACATCAAATTTTTACTAGCGTATTCCTTTTCTGTCACTCACACACACAGAGTCCCTAACAAGTACTGATAGCCCTGCTTAACTTTTCAGTACTAATTCTGCCTGACAGATAACCTCACTGCAGTATGGCTTCCACTTACCATCCGCTATTCAAATTCCCCGGGGATTTCTAGACAACATAAAACAAAACTTTTAAAAATGGATGTTAGTTCATAAAAATAAAATTCTCATTACCCAATTAACAAAGTATAACCATCCTCTGATAGCCAGAAAACTGATCCAGCGGGTTACTAGCAACAAGCATTCATACACAAAATACTCACCTAGGCCCATTCATTCACGCTAACTAATAATCACCGCTGGTAGGAATCAGTTGTACTCTTTATCAAATCCCTGCTACCAATTACCTTTTCTGATTGAAGAGTAATGACTTACCAATGGACCTTTGATGATTGGGGTTGAAATGAGATCATACAATACATAATTTCATTAACCACCTGAAATAACCACTGACTCAGGAAGTTTTAAAATGTTTATCTCAATTCTTTAGCAGAGTAAATTACAAACCACATAATACTTAATCGCATATCAAGGAGGAAGCACACTATATAATCACCTATTAATCACAAATGACGGTCCCTCAGAAAGAAGAAGATAGAGACAGCAGTACAACTAAAGATTACGCATTTATAGTTACCTAAAGGTGTGAAAACCAAACCCCTTGGCCAAGGAGTTGGAAAGATGGGTCCCAAGCAGGATGAAGACCAAGACCTCCGGACCAGGTTCAGGACAGGATAGGTGACCCCTCTACCTACGACGCCTGCGTCGTTCCCCTCTCTGACACTTCGTTCCTCCTCGATTCTTCCGTGTCTTCTTCTAATAGAGTCCGCCGCCCCCACCTCAGGACCTCTTCGGACAGCAGTTCAGTCTATAGTCGATCAGCTCTCGTCTATGGCAGCTTCTGAGCCTTAGTGCTCAGTTCTTCGCATTCCTCTGCGCTAACTGCTGCTCCCCTGTGCTAACTAATTAGCTAATTCTATATCTATTATACCCTTCTACGCCCATGTACCTCCCATTAATGTTTCAATATTATGGGCCCACTATTTCTGATTGGACAGGGACAGGGGGTTGATCCTCACACCATGTCAATTTAGTTCAATTTTCTTAAGCCCATTGCTTTAAAATACCGCCCCTCTCAATTAATACATTTGCTTTATTTCCCACCCGTCTCACGACAATTTTTAATACAAAGTGTATACAAAATGTATCAATTTTAGGACATCTCAGATGAACTGTGAAGGTGATCAGCGGGTCATGTCCTTGGACATCTTCCAAGTTGACTTCATCGCTTTCCTTTGTTAGTTTTCAGGGCGCATGCGCAAATCGCGTGGTTTCTTGAGCTGCCGTTTAGTCAACTCAGGCCCACTTTACGAACTAATAGAAAATCAAAGAAGAAACATATTAAAATCAAAAATAAATGTTTTCACTGTATACCCCCTACTTCTACTCTACTCCCATTTAATTATATATGTCTATCCCGCATTAGTAGCGTTAGAATACCACATTATTAATTGCAGCAATGCGAAAGCTTTAGCATGTGAGAACATTAAGCGGCCATTTTAGCATACACTGCGCAGAAGCAAAAGATTCCCTCCAAGCAAAGAAAGACGTCATACCATGTGACATGGTTGACACATGCGCAGTAGAGTTCCCGCGCTTTAGCGGCCATTTTGGATTAGACAAGGATTACTTATTAGTGGAAAACACATAGGCAAGCATCTTCTAGATAAAAATATTGTGTTTGCACATTATTAATAAAGACATTACAGGTTTTAGTACAAATTCATTAATACTGTGAGAAGATTGCTTTCGAGCAAGTCTCATTGTGAGTCCTTGCTCCATCACCATGGACACCATCGCTGAGAGTGGGGAAAGGATTAAAGAGGGGGCCAAAAGGTTCCCTTTGAGAATAAAAAGCTTTAAAAATTACTTGCATTTGTTCTAATTCAACCGCCTTTCACCGCTCCATTTAGCCCGAAACGACTGACCCTGACATGCGACCGGTGGGTAAATAAATTTGGCATCCAGAGACAATATAATTTACACAAAGGCTCAAAAGAAGGACAGCTGCAGAGAACAGGATAAACAGTTTTATGTCGTACAAGGAAGTGAAAATATATTTTGACGCATACAATATTTCTAAGTTTATATTAAAATTGGCACCAAAGCTGCTGTGTCCAAACAATAAAGGTAACGAGAATCAGAGCTATTGTTGTTGTAAATGACAATCTGTTTTACCCATGTGTTTTGACAGCAAGGAAACAGTTACAGTGAGCAATGGTGTTGGAAACGGGGTTACCGAGTCCGTTACGGTAGCATGGCGCAAAGCGGGGAAAGGCACGCGAAGGCAATGTGTAAGGCAGTTGTGCAGCACACTCTTAATTCAACTCAGAAATGCGGAGCAATAACCGGACACCACACCAGGCTTGTGTAATTAAAAATCAAGTTCCTTTATGTCAATCAAGGTTGCATTAGATTAGACAGATTATACATTGCATTTCTTTAACTGGTGCACATTCTTTTAAAAAGACCCTCAACGGTTCTGGCCACTAAAAGGCCGCAGAAATCAGCTCCTAGAACACAGCACCAATAATGATCCGGGTGCACTAATAAATTAGGGCCTAGAACATGCACAACACTTTAGGCATATTAAAATCTCTTGCTACTGGGCTCATACTTCTGGCCTAGACAATCAATACAGCCTGTGGTACAATAGGCGGGAGGGAATCCTAGAGGGGACCCCTCAACATGTCCAGCAAACTGGGGCTTCCCTATGATGGGGGATTCTTATGTCTCCCAGGGGAGGTGAGGGTTAAACTAGGCCTGGACCCCTTCTCACCGGGTGCCCTGCCCGGTACAAAATGTCATTGAAGGCTCCTCCCTCCTTAATCCCCTATGCGTTGTGGCCCCCGGCCCCCAGGGGCTTGATCTAGAGCCCTAGGGGCCTCCTGGGCTCACCTGCGGTGCTGTGGCTGGCCTCGTGGCGATCGCGGTGATCTGCTGTGTCCCGCCGAGGCTGTGGAGCCTCTCTCTCACTTTTCGGGTCGTTGGGGGCCGGTATGGCACTCCTCCGGCCCCCGTGGAGTCAGCGGTTAGTGAGGGTGAAGGGAGCGGGAGCCGGCAGTCCTTTCAGACGGCTCCCCGCGTCCCGACTGAGCACACGGAGTTCTCCCTCCTCCGTACGTGCTGGGGGGGCGGGCTCTCGATGCCGCCCAATCCTCAGCGCGGCCTTGAGTTCTTCCGGGGGCTCCCGTTGGCAGTGGAGCCCCTCCGACGTCTTCCTGCTTGGCTCCGGCGGGGCCAATTACGTCGCGGCCTTCTCCGGTTGCCGGGCAACGCCTCCCGCCTCCTTCTCCTCGGCTGCTGGCTCCGGCGGGGCCAATCCCGTCGCAGCCTTTTCGGGGGCGCGACCTCTGACGCGGTCGGCGTCCCCGGCCCCACGGCAACGGCATCCGCGAGCCTGGAGGCCGCGGTGGGCCTCAACTCTCTTCACGCGGCCCTCCTGGGCTGCGGCGGTGTTTTTCTTGGCCGCGCTTGCAGCGGCAGGGGTCTCGGGCCCGGCGGTGATTTCTGTGGGCTTCGGTGAGGGCGCGGACGGCGCACCTCACCACACTCATGAAAGGGGGAGAGGTCTCCCTCACCTTAACACCTCTCTTCACGCGGCGGCGGCCGCGGCGGCGATCCAGTCACAAGGTCAGTGACTGGGGGTCAAGTTCTCCCACGTGGGGTTGCAGCGCGGGGTGCGCTGACAGCCTGATTCATAGGGCTGTGTGGGAAGGGTTCTTGGGGGACAGTCCAGCTGTCGGTCTGGGTAGATAGGGGGGTGAAGGTCTAGCGCTTAGGACACAGCGCTTCGCCTCGTGATCCCCATTCGACGATTCAGCTTGGGTTCCAGTTACTCTTTGGTTTCAGGCTCCTGCGAGGAGCTTCTTGTCAGAAAAGTTCTTCTTCTTATGAAAGGGGGGGGTTGTGAGTTGGTGGTTCTGGGAGTGCTTGATGTTCCTCCCAGCACGCTGAAGGTGGTTCCCTGGGTCCCCTCACACTGGGCAAGGTCAGTGGGTGGTGGGCGTTCCTCAGCTATCTTACTTCAGCAGGGCCTTAGCCCTGTCAGCAGCAGTAGTGTAGGTCTCCCCCCTAGGCCCTAAAGCCTATACTCCGGCGCAGGTTCTCCCAGGTTCAGCGGTGCCTCAACCTAACTGACTAAAAGGTTTTCCCTCCAAGCCTCTTATACCCCTAGGTCAGGTGACCCTCCTAAAGGCGGCAAAACTTAACTCCTCCCACAGCCCGGAAGGTTCTGGAACCTTCCACCTACCTAGCTATGGGGCCCAGAGGCGGGGACGGGATGGATACTGTATCCCTATGTCCCAGCCTGACTCTGGCTACTAGCGTGTATGTGTGTAAGGCCCTTCTGCAGTAGCAGGGGCCTGTGGCAGCCATCTTTAGTGAGAGAGCACCTGCACCTCAGCACTGACCAGCAGTGGCAAGGCGCCCGGAGACCTAGGTCCAGTAAAAATATGGTGGCAAAAATTAGGCGCAAAAGGGAAAAAAACAGGGCAAGACCACCCTAGGGCTGACAGGTCTAACACGCGTCCCCCCCAGCCGAAAGAGGGGAGAGCTTCCCAACCTCTAGGGAGTTCTCTTCACTAAGGCGGAAAAACCGGGAGAGACCGTCAGCGTTGGCGTGGTCTACACCGGGTCGATGTTCCACCCGAAAGTCCATCCCCTGGAGGGAAATGGACCACCTCAACAATTTGGGGTTTTCGCCTCTCATCTGCATGAGCCAGCGAAGGGGTCTGTGGTCGGTCTGGATCAAGAAGTGACAACCAAAAAGGTATGGCCTCAACTTCTTCACAGCCCAAACCACAGCAAAGGCTTCCCGCTCGATGGTACTCCACCGCTGTTCCCGGGGAGTAGTCTTCGGGAGATAAAGGCCACTGGCTGGTCTTGGCCCTCGTCATTCAGCTGCGAGAGCACAGCTCCTATGCCATGCTCAGAAGCGTCTGTCTGCACGATAAACTCCCGTCCAAAGTCTGGAGTCCTGAGCACCGGCGCGGTGCACATGGCACGTTTAAGGGTCTCAAAGGCTTCCTGGCAGGCAGCCGTCCAGATGACTCTGCGTGGCTGCTTCTTCGAAGTCAATTCCGTCAATGGGCCCACGATGGTTCCATATCCCTTGACGAACCGGCGGTAGTATCCCGTGAGGCCGAGAAAAGCTCGGACCTCTGTTTGGGTCTTGGGGGGCTCCCAGGCCATGATGGTCTCAATCTTGGCTTGGAGGGGTTGCACCTTACCTCCGCCCACCAGATGTCCCAGGTACACGACAGATCCCTGTCCAATCTGGCACTTGCTGGCCTTGATGGTTAGACCAGCCCGTTGCAAAGCCTGTAGCACCTCCTGGAGATGCTTCAGATGGTCCTCCCAGCTGCTACTGAAGACAGCTATGTCATCCAGGTAGGCAGCAGAGAAGGCCTCTAGGCCACACAGCACCTGGTTCACCAACCGCTGGTAAGTGGCTGGAGCATTTTTCAACCCGAAGGGCATCACCTGGAATTGAAAGTGGCCCTCGGGGGTGGAGAACGCAGTCTTCTCCTTTGCTCCTTCCGCCATGGCGATCTGCCAATAGCCTGATGTTAAATCAATGGTACTCAGATACCGGGCTGCTCCCAGCCGGTCAATGAGCTCATCCGCCCGAGGGATCGGGTGAGCGTCGGTCTTGGTGACTGAGTTGAGTCCACGGTAATCCACACAGAACCGAAGTTCTGGTGTGGTGCCCGGGGGCCGCTTTCGGCACCAACACTACCGGACTAGCCCAAGGGCTACTGGAAGGCTCAATCACCCCCAGTTCTAGCATCTTGACAACCTCACCCTGGATACTAGCCTTGACCTTATCGGACAGCCGGTAAGACTTGTTCTTCACTGGCGGACTGTCCCATGTGTCCACATCATGGGTACACAGGTGCGTGATTCCAGGCGTGAGGGAAAACAACGAGGCGTACTGCCCCAAGACCTGGCGGCAGTCCCTCTGTTGCTCTGGGGTCAAGGATGGGGCGAGGACTACTCCCTCTACCGAACCATCCTTCTCATGGGCCGCCAGAAGGTCTGGCAGAGGCTCACTCTCCTCCTCCTCACTTCCATCCGTTATCATCAAGAGAGTGAGCTCGGAACGCTCCTGGTGTGGCTTCAGGCGGTTGACGTGGAGCACCCTGTGGGGTTGACGGGGGTCTTCATGTCGACGACATACGTGGTCTGGCCTTTCCTTTCCAAGATCTCAAACGGCCCAGTCCACCGGTCCTGGAGGGCGCTAAGCTCTCCTGGCTCCATGACCCACACCTTCTGTCCAGCGTCTAACTCTACCGTCCGCGCGTTCCGGTCATACCATTGCTTCATGACGGCCTGACTCGCCTCTAAGTTGTCCGAGGCCTCCTTCCACAGCTTGGCCACTTGGCTGCGGAACGCCAGCATATAGCTGACCACATCACGGGGAAGCTTCGAGGAAGACTTCTCCCACCCCTCTTTGACAAGACTGAGGGGCCCCCGAACGGGGTGGCCATAGAGCAGCTCAAAGGGGCTGAAACCGACCCCCTTCTGCGGCACCTCTCGGTAGGAGAAGAGCAGACAGGGTAAGAGGACGTCCCACTTTCTTCTCAAGTCCTCGGGTAGGCTCCTGATCATCCCCTTCAAGGTTTTGTTGAAACGCTCCACGAGCCCGTTCGTCTGGGGGTGGTAAGGAGTGGAGAACCGGTAGGTCACTCCACACTCCTTCCACATGGCCTGCATGTAGGCCGACATGAAATTTGTGCCCCTATCTGACACCACGACCTTGGGGAATCCCACTCGGGTAAAAATCCCCATGAGGGCCCGCGCCACCACCGGTGCTGTGATGGTCCTCAGAGGGATTGCCTCTGGGTACCGGGTGGCGTGGTCTACTAGCACCAAAATGAACCTATGCCCAGCAGAAGTCGGCGGATCCAACGGCCCGACAATGTCAATCCCTACTCGCTCAAAAGGGGTATTGACCACTGGGAGAGGTTCTAGAGGGACCTTCACCTTAGTCCCTGTCTTGCCGCTCGCTTGGCAAGTGGTGCAGGTCTTGCAAAACGTGTCAGAAGTGACGCGCATCCTGGGCCAGTAAAAATGTGGGACCAAGCGTGCAAACGTCTTGTCCTGGCCCAGGTGTCCTGCTAGTGGTATCTCATGTGCCAACTCTAGCAGAAAGGCTCGGTAGCATTGGGGGACCACCACGGCCCTTGAGGACCCATGCACCGGAGCCTTAGGCTCACTGTAGAGGAGACCATCCTCCCAGTAGACATGGTAATTACCAGTCTCTGTTCCAGCTGCTTGGGCTTCGGCCTGTTGCCGTATGCCATCAAGCGTAGGGCACTCCCTCTGTGCCCGGCAAAATTCTTCCCGGGTAGGCCCTCCTTCCACCTGCCACTCTGCAGGGGTCGGCAGGTCCCCCACGGGAAAACCAACCACCTCAGCGGACTCCGGGGTCACCTCCGCGGGCTCCCCATCCATCTCACCGGGTGTCTCCTCCCGGACATCTCCTCGTCCAGCAGTGGGCTGGGCCATTATTTCAGGCTCCAACCCGGGCTGAGTTCCTTGTCGGGCAGCCATGGACCGCGTGATAACGCAAGTCCATCCTGGTAACCCCAACATCTCAGCATGGGCATTGAACTCTACCTCTCTCCAGGCAGTATGTTCCAAGTCGTTGCCCAGCAGACAGTCAACTGGCATGGCAGGGCTCACCGCAACCTTCATCAGACCTGACACTCCTCCCCACTCAAAGGGAACTTGGGCCACGGGGTAATGACCCAGGCTATTATCAGCCATCACAACCGGGTGGAACTCCTCAGGAATCACCTGCTCTGGGGACACCAGCTGACGTCTCACCATCGTCATGCTGGCACCTGTGTCCCTCAGAGCCTCCACCTCCTCCCCGTTCACCAGGACCCTCTGCCGATACTTGGCAGTGTTCTCGGGTACCTGAACCCTTGGGATGATCTCTCTATCCCCCAGGGAAACTAAGGTCAAGCCTGTCCACTCACCTCCCCTACCTAGGGACAACTCCTCCCCAAGCGCTACACTGGCCACCCCGGGGCTCTTACCTCCTGTGGGGGCTGGGGTTCTCTTGCGACACTGGGGATCCCCCTTGTAGTGTCCAACCTCCCCGCACTCGTAGCACCGGACAGTTCTGGGCTGCTGACTCCTGTCAGGGTAAGTGGGTCTCTGGTATCCAGATTGGGATGGGGAACCTACCCCTCTCCCAGGCGGTCTATTTTGGGGACCTTTAAAGAACTCCCTCTTTTATCTCCCCCTCTTTCTTCTGGGGGAACGCCTGTCCACCTTTCGGGGGATCCGCCCCGGCTCCCTTGTGGGACACCCGAGTGCTGACCCACGTGTCTGCCTCCTCTGCAAGCTCCCTTGGGTTGGTCAGCTTGCGGTCCACCAAGTACTGGCGCAGCTCCGGAAAACATTTCTCGAGGAGGTGCTCTCTCAAAAACAGGTCGTACAGCCCTTTGTAATCATCAACCTCGCTGCCACGCACCCAACCCTCCAATGCCTTCCGGGCATAATCATAAAAATCCACCCAGTTTTGTGTGGTGAGCTTGTGGCTGTTGCGGAACTTTTGGCGGTACTTCTCTGGGGTGAGGCCAAACTTCCTGAGCAGGGCCTCCCTCATGATAGGGTAGTTGGTCCGATCCCCCTTTTCTAAGGTTAAAAGTGTGTCCCTTACTAGTGGAGGTATGTACCTATAAAGTCCTCCTCCCCAGTAGCTCTCAGGAACTCTATGGGCCACCAAAGCTACCTCGTACGCCGTCAACCACTTGTCGATGTCGTCACCCACACTAAAGCTGGCTATCACCTCCCTGGGTAGATAAAATTTGGGCTCCTGTGGAACCCCAGCAGGTACGCTGCCACCATTTCCTTTGCCTTCCATCTCCATCTGTAAGGTTCGGAGCTCTAGTTCTTTCAGGCTAAGCTCATGTACAAGCCTCCTTTCCTCCATGGCTAGCCTTGCCTGCTCTCCTTCCCTTTCCATCCTAGCCAACTCTAATGTCAATTGCCTCTGCTCCCTCCTGTCCTTGAATTCCTCTGCTGACAAACTCCCCCTGACGCACTACTGCCTGCCCTGGAACGTCTTCCTGGCAACACATTCTCGCTGACGTCAATGTTCAGTAGGCTCAGTTCTCCTGGGTCGTCTGCCTCCCTCTGCTCCTCATCCCCTCTTCCCTCCGGGTGGGCCATTACCCATGCCCTCAAAGCTTTCTGAAGCACCTCCTTCCTGGCACCTCGCTTGACGGCCACCCCCTCTCTAGGCAGAACTCCTTGAGCTGTGCCACCGTGTACCTCTCTAGGTCGGCTAACTCAAACTCCATCCTCCTAGGTGGGGTCCCAGACAATTTAAGGAAGGGGTTCTAAATGGTAGGTAGCAGGTCTTACGCAGGACTAACACAATCGGCAATCACAAAAGAGTTCCTAGTACTTGCATTTCACTAGGTGTCTAATTGCGGCGCACACTGAGTCACTGTAGGGTGCTGCACAAATACCAGTCCTTATCCCACCGCTGAACACCAATGTTGGAAACGGGGTTACCGAGTCCGTTACGGTAGCATGGCGCAAAGCGGGGAAAGGCACGTGAAGGCAATGTGTAAGGCAGTTGTGCAGCACACTCTTACTTCAACTCAGAAATGCGGAGCAATAACCGGACACCACACCAGGCTTGTGTAATTAAAAATCAAGTTCCTTTATGTCAATCAAGGTTGCATTAGATTAGACAGATTATACATTGCATTTCTTTAACTGGTGCACATTCTTTTAAAAAGACCCTGAACGGTTCTGGCCACTAAAAGGCCGCAGAAATCAGCTCCTAGAACACAGCACCAATAATGATCCGGGTGCACTAATAAATTAGGGCCTAGAACATGCACAACACTTTAGGCATATTAAAATCTCTTGCTACTGGGCTCATACTTCTGGCCTAGACAATCAATACAGCCTGTGGTACAATAGGCGGGAGGGAATCCTAGAGGGGACCCCTCAACATGTCCAGCAAACTGGGGCTTCCCTATGATGGGGGATTCTTATGTCTCCCAGGGGAGGTGAGGGTTAAACTAGGCCTGGACCCCTTCTCACCGGGTGCCCTGCCCGGTACAAAATGTCATTGAAGGCTCCTCCCTCCTTAATCCCCTATGCGTTGTGGCCCCCGGCCCCCAGGGGCTTGATCTAGAGCCCTAGGGGCCTCCTGGGCTCACCTGCGGTGCTGTGGCTGGCCTCGTGGTGATCGCAGTGATCTGCTGTGTCCCGCCGAGGCTGTGGAGCCTCTCTCTCACTTTTCGGGTCGTTGGGGGGCCGGTATGGCACTCCTCCGGCCCCCGTGGAGTCAGCGGTTAGTGAGGGTGAAGGGAGCGGGAGCCGGCAGTCCTTTCAGACGGCTCCCCGCGTCCCGACTGAGCACACGGAGTTCTCCCTCCTCCGTACGTGCTGGGGGGGCGGGCTCTCGATGCCGTCCAATCCTCGCGCGGCCTTGATTCTTCCATGGGCTCCCGTTGGCAGTGGAGCCCCTCCGACGTCTTCCTGCTTGGCTCCGGCGGGGCCAATTACGTCGCAGCCTTCTCCGGTTGCCGGGCAACGCCTCCCGCCTCCTTCTCCTCGGCTGCTGGCTCCGGCGGGGCCAATCCCGTCGCGGCCTTTTCGGGGGCGCGACCTCTGACGCGGTCGGCGTCCCCGGCCCCACGGCAACGGCGTCCGCGAGCCTGGAGGCCGCGGTGGGCCTCAACTCTCTTCACGCGGCCCTCCTGGGCTGCGGCGGTGTTTTTCTTGGCCGCGCTTGCAGCGGCAGGGGTCTCGGGCCCGGCGGTGATTTCTGTGGGCTTCGGTGAGGGCGCGGACGGCGCACCTCACCACACTCATGAAAGGGGGAGAGGTCTCCCTCACCTTAGCACCTCTCTTCACGCGGCGGCGGCCGCGGCGGCAATCCAGTCACAAGGTCAGTGACTGGGGGTCAAGTTCTCCCACGTGGGGTTGCAGCGCGGGGTGCGCTGACAGCCTGATTCATAGGGCTGTGTGGGAAGGGTTCTTGGGGGACAGTCCAGCTGTCGGTCTGGGTAGATAGGGGGGTGAAGGTCTAGCGCTTAGGACACAGCGCTTCGCCTCGTGATCCCCATTCGACGATTCAGCTTGGGTTCCAGTTACTCTTTGGTTTCAGGCTCCTGCGAGGAGCTTCTTGTCAGAAAAGTTCTTCTTCTTATGAAAGGGGGGGTTGTGAGTTGGTGGTTCTGGGAGTGCTTGATGTTCCTCCCAGCACGCTGAAGGTGGTTCCCTGGGTCCCCTCACACTGGGCAAGGTCAGTGGGTGGTGGGCGTTCCTCAGCTATCTTACTTCAGCAGGGCCTTAGCCCTGTCAGCAGCAGTAGTGTAGGTCTCCCCCCTAGGCCCTAAAGCCTATACTCCGGCGCAGGTTCTCCCAGGTTCAGCGGTGCCTCATCCTAACTGACTAAAAGGTTTTCCCTCCAAGCCTCTTATACCCCTAGGTCAGGTGACCCTCCTAAAGGCGGCAAAACTTAACTCCTCCCACAGCCCGGAAGGTTCTGGAACCTTCCACCTACCTAGCTATGTGGCCCAGAGGCGGGGACGGGATGGATACTGTATCCCTATGTCCCAGCCTGACTCTGTCTACTAGCGTGTATGTGTGTAAGGCCCTTCTGCAGTAGCAGGGGCCTGTGGCAGCCATCTTTAGTGAGAGAGCACCTGCACCTCAGCACTGACCAGCAGTGGCAAGGCGCCCGGAGACCTAGGTCCAGTAAAAATATGGTGGCAAAAATGAGGCGCAAAAGGGAAAAAAAAACAGGGCAAGACCACCCTAGGGCTGACAGGTCTAACAAATGGCTACAGTGGAGGCAGGCAGATAGAAAAAGAGCAAGTTCTCAATTACAACTTTACATTGTAGGGAGGTATGCAGTGACAGACAGATGGGTGTAAGTAATGTGTGGTGGGTGCGAAGTATGCAGGCATAGCTGTTTGTTAGGCAGACAGCAGGTAGAGACTGTGAGGGGCCAAGGAAAGCAGGTGCTGTGTCATGCACTGTTATTTCTGAAATGAATATAGAGGCCACGGCATTCCGTAATGGTAACACCTGTCATTAGGGCTGGCTTTAAGGTGGTGCATTCTGTGCAGCCGCACCTGGCGCTAACCTTGGAGGGTGCTATGCCCGCTGCGAAGAACGTGTACCATGCAGATCGCCCAGGAATGAACAGACCGTGTGATCCTGGGCACAATTGTTTATGTCTTGCGGTTTTGGAGCATTTAGAAACCAATTGAATGGCATTATGAAACTATTGCTTCCCAGTTGAACGACTGCGAGACCCCCATCCTATTCTGACGAGCCTGAGATCCGGCTAAAACCGCCTTGTCCGAGATGTGCTAATCCCATTGCCCTTTTAGGCACTGGACGCCTGAACTGTTGAAGGAGGGTACTGTTATGGGGGGGAAAAGGAGGGACAGATAAATATTTGAGGACAGATAAATATTTGAGGAAAGACGCCCTCTGCCCCCAAACGGCCTAACCCAACTCCACCCCAAGAAATCCAAATTGCCATTCACCTGGTACTTTCTAGGGTTTAGCGCTTTGCGTCATCGTCAGGGCTGTAAGCGCTTATAAATTATAGAATGCAGAGATGACAAGAGTAGTATGTTGCCTGAAATGAGGGACTATTCTTCGAAAACGGAGGCAGATGCCACCCAAGGCAGGAGCGGGAAGAGATGTAAAATAGTATTCTGAAACTGGTAACCAAGCCGGGCCTGAATGCAGTAATCAACTATGCAGTCCACAAAGGTTCTTTCAATGGGTCCTGCATTGACAGTGCAGCCCGATTGGACTTTTCAGTTAATAAATAGATGCATTCTGGGACATGTAGTCTTTCTTCAATTCCAATGAGACAAAATAACTTGATTACATATGGTTATGGTAATCCCAGTGACAATCACCTGCTAATCTTATGTCTGGGGGCAGCCAGGGGTCCATTATTAATGTATAGAAGCAGATTTACAGCTCATTTGTGTCAGGCTCTCCCTGTTGCATGCCCTGTTCTCCCGCTTGATTCTCAGCACCTCGCTCTTGCCTGGCATGTATAAGGCGATCACCAGGCTGTTTCAGACGCATACATCAGCAGAACAAAAAGCTCCAGACCAGCCGTTGTGGAACCTGCATCGTCACCGAAGGACCCCTCCCGCCCGTGTAGCACTACAATAGCTAATGTATAAAGCAATGGGGCGGTGTTGACGTCACTTTAAAAACAAGTTAATAAAAAAAATTGTACCCACATTTGTTTCCGAAACTGAAAAGCGAACAAATATATGCAATTTATAAGAGCCAACCTGGACTACACAACCAAATGTGAGCAGATTACTTTTATTATAACCACCTGTAGCTCCTGTTAATTTACATACCTACTGGAGCCCTCGGTTCTGAAGTGGAGCGGCAACAGACTGCAGAGGCACCTAAGAACTGTCTTGATGCCTGCTGGGGGTAGTGCCTGCGGCATGGGGGGGGGGGGGAGGGCAGCGAGTCACGGCGGCTGTGAGACCTGCCGCCGCAGAACCCCTCTAGACGCCTTGCTGGTGGGGGTGTGCATGCCGACCTTGTGCGGCCGGAGTTGTGGTGCGGCCTGACCGGGGTCGCAGAGTGATGGGCGATCCCCAGGGCCGGGCATAAAGAGATCGCCGCTGGAGCCTGCCTGCGGAATTGCCTTGCGGCGGCCTGGGGTGACGGTCGCGCTGGTCGTGAGTGGGGGCCCAGCAGGCCCGGGGTGACCAGCTGCAGATCTCGTGGCCTGCGGGGCTCCCGGTACCTGTGCCTTGCCTCCCACAGGGCCTTGAAGACTGCATACAGGCTGAGATCGCCTGGAGGAGGGGTGGAGTGGCGGTGAGCCGTGGCGTCACCCGGGGTGTTCCTGTGGCCTGCCGGGCATACGGCCAGCAATTTGCTGCAATTCAGCGGCTGAGTGCGTCGGCAGTGGGGATGAATATGTAAGAGGCCGTAGAACCAGCACGTAGAGCGCACAACGGAGGGCTCCTCTGCAGACCGGTCTCCAGCTGTTCCGGAAGTTAATAGGAGTGGGAGCTGCAATGAACACGAACGTGCAGAAAGGCGTAAGAGACGCCGTGCGCGTGGAGAAGAGACGCTGTGCGCGTTCAGAATATCCTGTGTGGGGGCATGTTTTGGTGCGGAAGGGTGGTGTATAATAGAAGCAGAAGGGGCCTGATGGAGGGAGAAAAGGAAGAAGCGAGTGATGAAGAGCGAAAGCAAATACCAGCGGCAGCACTCTGTGTCACGAGTGCAGCGGGGGCATTGTTTGAGCGGGCGAAAGTGAAAGCGCTTTGGGAGCACGCGAGATACCGTGAGCGTTCACATCTGCTGTCCGGGCGCAAGCTGAGATCGCCAGAGAAGAGACGCCGTGAGCGTGCACATCGGCTGTCTGGGCAAGTGCACATCTCCTGTCCCCCTTCGGAAGCAAAACCCACAACAATAGATCTCGCCAAGGATGCTAGCTGAAATCATGTTTTAATGCTTTTATTTTTGTTTCTTTCACTCTTAACTTTGCCTGGTCTTCATCTGCTATTACTCTCAAGCTGTGCGTTTGTTTTTGACTGACTTTCTCTACTCTCTGCTGTGTATAGATCATATTTATACTCTGCTACTGTACATAAGTATTTTTGTAAGTTGAAGATTAATGTACAGCACTGTAACCCTCTCCGGGGTTTAACATGGCTACCTCAATAACTACTAAAAAAAAGTTTTAATGTAAGCCAAACATCAGCGTCTCGATTACCCCGATGCTGGGGGTGGTTCCGTGCCCTCCAACCAAACTTGTTTCGGCTCCAGTGCTCTCATCACGCTTTGCATCTCAAATCAAGGCACCAGCCAATTATAACTAGGAAAATTATAAAAATGTATTTGGTTGAGCGCCCACCTTTTATGGTGGTTAGTACTTTACCAACACCAACTTCTCGAAACTAGGAAAACTATGTATCAAACGCGCGGCAAAGTATGGGCATTTCTACTCCTCTCACCAGAAAATTACCAAAATTTAGTTTTGCACAATTTCGTTTACTCTTACATTCTCGTCGCGACTGGGGATGAAGGGAAAGAATGTTGTCATGTTGATGGTTTCTGGCTGAATGGTAAAAGTTGTCACCCTGCTGCATTTGATAAGGGTGATCTTCAGGCATTCCTGTGTATTTAGTCACCAGCACTAAGTGTGATGTGACTTGTAGTTTCTCTTTTCCTATTCTAACGAGGGGCCTACAAGTCACTGCATGCCTAGTGCTGTTGTCTGAAAGAACAGGCCCGCCCGGCTAAAGAGCACCCTTTGGCGTAGGCCAGTTACTTCTATGGGGCCAGCTTCATCCCACAGACTTGTCCACAGGCTAAGTATGGAGATCTGAACACCTGATGTTGGATCACTACACGAAAGTAAATATAATGGGGGCTGGGGATGGCACAGCAATTGTAGACGTGTCGAACCTGTACACAAAAGTATGGACAACTCTAGCCTGCTTTAGTATTCATTTGATGTACAACCGGCTACACTTCAATTAAGATGGATTGTTCATCTGTACTTAAAGACTAAAAAAAACAGCTTCTACGTGCTAGGTAACAGCAGTGGATGTGTTTTCCCTTGAGAAGCAAAATGTCCGCCTCATTTTCTTCTTGTTGAAAATATTCCTGTAATAAACAAAGCATATTATTTTTTCGAAAAAGTTGCAGGATATTTCATAAACACGTATTTTTTTTTCAACAAAAACTACTGCCACTTTGTCTGAATGTTCCTTTCTATAAAACTCTTTCTTCTACATTTATCACTTGAAAGTGACTTTGTCAATGGAGTGAAAGAAGTTATAAATGATGAAAGCTATATAAGGTCAGACTCCGGGCCACTGGAATTATGTGATTCTGCACTTTGTCCCGCATAATGAAGACTTTGCCACATAATCCATCATCTGCTGAAGAATCTGCAGATAGTATCAAAAGAAAACTTTGTTTCTAGCTCAGAGATCAAAAGTTTATTAAAAAAAAAACAGCAACACATGTTGCTGCCCAGTGGAAGGTCCTTCACAAAAGTTGACTGGTCACCTTTCAGTTGTTTATTGATGTTTTTAGATGTTAAATTCTTATTAATTAGGTGAAACATTTGCCCATACAGTGCTAACATGAGTAAAAATAACAAAACAATGAAGTAATGTTATCAGAAAATGTATTCCTCCCTTCCGCATAATTTCAGAGGCCCTGGTTACATTAGTGCAACATGGTCAATCGTGCAAAATTTACCCCAGAAGGCAAAATATTTTCCTCGTCTCTAGCTCTTGTTCCAGGGTCTGTCTTGTCAAAAGTAGCCCCTATTTGTGGATTGCCTGGGCGGCACTATCTGAAAATATATGATCATCGGATTCTCTTAATAAAGTTCAAACAAAAGATTGAATGTTCTGTACCCCTTTGGTTGAAAAGTACATGACCCGGCTTATTTTAATGCTTTACGACGGGGTGGGAGGAGTAGGCCCAGTACACAACAGCCGCCTTTTGGTAACTGATTGGAGCCCTACCACATATAATGTAGCACGCCCTTATTTCCATATGGTACTTCCTGTGATGACGCAGCAGGTCAGTGCTGGGTAACATCAGCACAATTCTCTGGCTTGACAAAAATACCCTGAATCAACACACATTACATTTATCTCATGGATGCATGTATACGGAAAGCAATCACGTTTTTTATTTATTTACTGCAGCAGGCTGTTTAAAAATATGTTAGTCCGGACGCAAAATACAAGCCAGGTTTATTGATTTTGCCAATGCTTGTTTAAAGTTCGTTTTAACTTTCGTTAGATTCCTATTCTTTCGCCCTTAGCCAACTCTCCCCCAAATGTGACAGGAGTTCCCTTGTAAGTTTTCTAACTGTTACCTTGGCAGCAGTGGCGGCGCTCATTCCCGCACTAACCGGATGGGCCTGTGGAATCTAGTCCTATACACAGACGTCTAGAAGAGACCTCCCAAGAGGGAGGGGGTCGGGCACGAGACAGCGAATGCCCGAAAACAGCTCCTCAATAACAGCTGTTATTTTCACTCGTCTGTGGAACGCACTTTATCGACTTCGAAAGGATGAATGGCTAAGTCGGCCAAGCCAGCTTTAAATGTGTATTATCTGATGCTTTGGCCTGGCACTCGCCCACCGAATTTCTTTGCTAGCATATCACGTATAGATCAGTGCCTTCAAAAAGGATTTTTGCAGAGGCCGGAGCAGAATAAAAGTGTTGGAGGAGAGCTCGCTTGGAGTTAAGTAGCATCCATGGTTCCATCTATAGCAGCGATGGGGTCGGACGGTGGCCTGTTGGTCTCTGTCGCAAGAGTAAAAATCCGTCCTAGCAATCCCATGGGCACCCTATAATTCACCATATATGAGAGCAAGAGTGGTCATGCTGCCAAACGCCATGCAGAGGCGCAAAATGACAAAATACATGTTTAAGGAAGAGCGTGCTCCCAAAACACAGCGTCTCAACATCCATGAAGACTACAAGCAAGCACGTGTCTAAGTATGAGCAAGTGTAAATATAAGCAATGTCTGGAGCTCAGTCTGACAGCAAAGCACACAAAACCGAATACAGCAAGTCTAGAACCTTTTGTAAAGACCCATTTCCCACCAAAGATTCATTGAATAAAACGCCCTCCTCGGATGGGGCTCTCGGAGCTACAACACACGCTGAAGCGAGTGATGAAGAGCGAAAGCAAATACAGCGGCAGCACTCTGTGTCACGAGTGCAGCGGGGGCATTGTTTGAGCGCGGCGAAAGTGAAAGCGCGGTGGGAGCGCGCGAGACGCCGAGATCGCCAAAGAGACGCCGTGAGCGTGCACATCGGCTGTCTGGGCAAATGCACATCTCCTGTCCCCCTTCGGAAGCAAAACCCACAACAATAGATCTCGCCAACGCGAGCAAAGCATGCGCTGCGTCGCTAGGCGAGACCTAAAAATCACTTACGTGTAACAATTGGTTTGCAGCCTTTAGTGCTGTAGATCACATTCTATGCGCACTGCTACCATCTAGTGTTGGGCTCGGAATATTGCAAGTTTTGTTTTTGTTTTTTAAGAGGAGGTTTTGGTTTCGACATGCCTCAGCCTGAAACCCACAATGAGTCAGGAAACAGACTCCACCTCAGATTGTATTTTTTCCCTATGTGTCAGTGTGAGAATCAAGATGCAGAATAGTAAGATTTCTGTGTATTGTTACTATATATAAGTAAGGACAATATATTAGCATTCAAACATGTTACTGAGCTCACATCTGGGAATGCGGAAACAATGCATGTAAATTTACAGCACTACAGGCTGTACACTGATTGGAAGTAATGTTTTCTGTTTGCAGCATGTGTGGATAAAGATCATCAGTCTAAAAAGAAGTACACTACTTCTAAAGCGGTGGCTTCTGAGCAGGAGCAGAAGACATCGGAAGTAATATTTTTAACTTTGCTTGTCCCACTTGCACCTCTAAGCATGCATATATGTGCATGCCAAATGGTTTTGTGTGTGAATATTAGACAGACAGCAGCTGTACATGCCATTTTTAGAAAAAAATACACTCTCTTGCACATATCCATTAACGGGATGTTGTCTAGGAAGGCCATGGTAGCTCATTTGATGCACCTTTTGATCCGATGGCAAAGTATATTTGCTTTAGCACAACTTATCTGAATGCATTTAACAATCCATCTAGCAATGCCCGGCTATGAAACTGGGTTACCTAAGCGAGGTTGTGTAAAAGTAAGAAACAGTTGCTTTGTTTTCCTAATAGATGAAATGCAGTTTGACAAAGTGTATGAAGTGTCATTCCTCCTACCGACAGTGGATTTGGACAGAAAGAAAGGTAGGTCAGTAGTTTGTAATAAAAGGAGAGACAACTAAGATAGGAAGGCAGCGTAAGTTTTAAGGACAACACTGACCTTGTGTATTTGAAGGAAAACTCCTCAAATATTAATGCTTGCACTTCACTGGCCCTTCGAAGGGAAGTAATTGGTACAAAAAGGCAATTTTTCAAGAAAGAAACTGGAGCAGGCATGGGTGCATTGGCTCAAAAGGAGGGCCCATTAATCTTGTAAGACTAATGTTAAGAATCTATCCAAGACCAGCCAGACCTCCAGACGAAATGACTCATATAAGCACATCCAGGATGGATTTAATGTCACATATTTTAATAATGGACTGGAGTTGTCTGTTTTGGAGGTAAGCTGCTAGCGGCTAGATGTATTTTGATTGAGATGTAGGCTAACGCTGTTTTTTTGTAAATGTCATAGGTAGCAAACAATATCATTGATTGATACCTGCAATGGCTGTACACTGATTTCAGAACAACAATGGACAAAAAGCTACCATTTGGCAGCATAACATGCACGAGTGGTTGGTTGCTCTCTTATTTGAATATTTGCATGCACTCCTCTTGGAGCTGCAAATATCACAATTCTAAGACTTGAGGTCCCAAACTGCTAGATTCAGGAAACCTGGATCTGGATAAAGCATCTGCCCCTGGTATTCTGTTAATACGTCTGGGTGGGACTGCATCTTCTCATGAGTGTGGATAGACATATCAAGGAGTTCGAGGAACCATCACTGTCTCATCCACATTGGGGTCTTTAGTATGAGTGTCATTCAGGGCCGGCTTTAGAGCTGGTGGCGCCCGGTGCGACAATCAATCTTGGCGCACCCACCCCCACCCCATGACCGTCTCCTCGGATTCTCTCACTACCACCCTGCAAAAGTGCCCTTCATCTCTCCAATCATAAGTTATAGCTAAACACAGCACTCACCCCCTCCCCGAGGTCAGCGCCCCCTCCACAGGTCAGTGCCCAGTGCAGCCTCACCGGCTGCACTGCCCTAAAGCCGGCCCTGGGGTCATTGGTACCTGCTTCACTTTCCTGATGACAAAAGAGATTAGCAGGGAAGAAGCGTATGCAAATATCCCTGACTAATTAATCAATAGAGCTTTGCCCTGTGTCTGCAGGTGAGAGTAACTAGAGGTGACGCATTGGAATTGTGCATTCTCGCATCTCTACAGCACATGGAGATTCATTTTCCATTTCTGCATTTGCTTCGAAGATCTGTAAAAAATGTCTGTCCCTGGAAAGTGTTCTGCCACTAGGTAAACTTGATGCCCTGCAATTGAATACCAGATTGTTTGACTCAACTTCAAGGGGTAGAGTGAACATGTTCCCCCCATGTTTCTGTATGTATCACATTGCTGTCATGTTGTTTGTATGACAGCTTAGTGACTGATTTGCCACAAGAAGGCTGTGAGGGCAAGCTCTATAGCTAGCAGTTCCAATAATTTGATATGGATGAGAGTTTGTTGCAAGGACCACCGACCTGGCCAGTGAGGTTTTCCACAATCCTAGAGATGCTTTGTGTTGATGGTCACTTGCGGATAAGTGCTGAGAAACAACCTGCCCAGTAACAAACTGTTTGCATTTCACTATTGACGTTTGTGCTGAATATTGGGCTCCCCCAACACTAAATCCAAATCCGCAGTGGCGTGTGACCACTGTTTGGATCTACACTCTTGGAGTGGATGCATGTGTAACCTGGCATATGGCATCAAGGCGATACAAGATGCAAACAAGCAGTTTCATGCTCACTCTGACAGGGGTTGTGGGCTGTGGGAAGTAGTCTGTGGAAGGCCCTGATTCTCTAGACTGGGATAGACTTTTGAAGTCATTGCATTGTGAGTCACTCCTTGGAAGGCATGTGTTTGCTGAGGACACAGGATCGATTTCTTTGCATTTGTTCTAGTCCCTTGTGGGATTCAGTTTACAGACTCTTTGTCAGTCCAACTACAGGAATTTGTGATTACAAGATGGGCAGAATTTAAAGGGTGTGTTTTTTATGTCCTTGCCCAAACGCAACCGTGGCCTGTGCAGGTAAGAGCAGTGGGCCGGGTGGGGATTTCGATGGACGATGACGAGGGAAAATTAATTATTTATTTCATTTTCCTTCATCATCGTCCATCGAAATCCCCCACCCAGCCCCACCACTCTTACCTGCATGGGCCGCTGACTGCTCAAACGAAGTCATTTTCATATGACCTTCCATTGATTCGGTGTCAAAGCAGTCAACAGATGTAAAATGTACTCAGATGAAATGTTCTAAGCTGCCAACAGTTTGTCTTGTAATGGCCTGCTTTTCAGTTTATTTTTCAACTATGCTCCGGTCTTCCGAGAACAAATGTTGTGTATTTTGACGTGCAGCTGAATGGAGCTTTCGAGGACACATCTGAACCAGATGATGAAAAAACAATCTGAATTGGAGTCTTTGTCATGGTGCATATTGTGTTTCAGGTGGAGGTATTTCAAGTCACCTTGAAATGGATACCTGATTTGAAGAGAACAACTTGTAACATTCAGTGCCCGACATTAGCAGCAGTGTGCAAAGTATGTGATCGACAATGCAGCAAACACAAGCATACCTCCAGTGCATCCCCCCTTGTGCTGTCTTCTATAGGAATCTGGATTCATTATCATGGCATTTAATATTTTCTCTTGTTTCAAGCCGTATGTTTGGTTGATTCCATCTTTGGAAACACTGCACATCTCCCTATTCCCATTTGAGAGGGTCTATGTATTGCCAACATCAAGAAGCTGACAAACAAGTTATTTACCTTTGGTAATGGCTTTTCTGGTAGAGACTCTATCTAACCTCAGAATCTTCACCCTCAGGCACAAGACTGGATCTCGAGACTCTTCAATACTGATTTCCTCACACGTCTGTAGGTAGCATCATGCATCTCCCTGCTGGATTCGTCTCACCCCTGTGTAACATTAAGGCCACTATATCTGCACCACATCCGCACGCTGATGTCGGTTTCTTTCTTTTTGCACCTTTTAACGCAGAGTCCGAGCTCCTTCGAAACCTGACAATTTAAAATAAATTCTTACCTCAAACTTTACAAGTGTGCAAGGGACATGTCCCCAGCAAAAATGTCAGGGTTCAAACTGTGTTGGGCCCACCATCGCCAGATGTCAGACACCCACGATGCATGTCTTGGATCCAAGCATGATTTGCCATTGTGTGAACACTGCATGAAAATGAACTACAAGGGCATCCATGACCACAAAGCAATACTCACTGTTGCGGAACTCTGAAGGAAGTCAAAGAAGACCCAGTCTCGATCAGAGTTGAGGGTGTGGATGTGCTCTCGAGGCCGATATCATGACCACTCATTGACAAAGTCACAAAGCTCAGCTAAGTCAAAAAGTCCAAGAAACATAAAAGATCCAAGCACGGCTCCCTGTCACTCCCACCATTCGAGACAAGCAATGCCCCTGATACCTTCAGGCCACGGAGTAATTCCCCAAATTCGGAACCAATTCCAATGTTGCTTCCAATGCACCCTGATTTCCCTGCGCCATTTGTGAAGCCACAGCAATTCACAGAACTCAAAACGGTCCTTGGCAGAGTATTTGGAACTCCATTGAATCCATCTGGCTTGTCTCCGGGCTCCAAGATCTGAGGTGGTGGCTTTTCTGCCAGCGTATTTGTCCCAGATGCCAACTGTGCTGCTGTGCTTCAATCCAAGGCCAGCCTTTTCTCTGAGCTTGGCTTCCCCAACTCCAACCCCGGTGCAGTGCCCAATGCTGCCAGCCTGAGTCTTGACACCAGCACTAGTGCTAGAAGCGGAGCTGATATTTTTATCGGACACCGAAACTCGACTACAACCTCCCTGGTAACTCACCTCTACTCTCATTCAGACCCTGAAATGCAGCTACATGATGATGACACCCCATATAATGACGAAAACCAAGGATGGCAGTGGACTGAATACTCCTCCAGACATTGGAGTATCCTCCCCTAATAGAAATATCTATCAGAAAATACTTTTTCTCTTCCTGGAATGTGTAGCGTGCTGAGTGCCATTCCCATCATCAGTGCCAAATCTCCTCACTTCCCCGAACAGTTGCATTGATTGTAGCGCCCTCCCCCCCCTGCTTTTGTACGTAGTGCATACTAGTGGTAACATCTGTATGACTCAACATATTTTTGCTATGCAAGTGTGTTGAACAATTAGAGATAGGCCTCCTGTCCAAAGTTCCATTACCTTTACGTGCAACTCATTTCCTGAAGTGCCAATTTTCCACTTATTAATTTAAGGACGCATCTGTAGTAATCGTCACCAGGGGTCTTGCCATGCAGGAACTGCCTTTGACGCTCCCATTGAGGTGCCCTTTTTCAGAGGCCCCGCGGTGGGACTGCCCAAAAACGCCTGCCAGACACGAGAAAACTCATAATCTGGCAGGAGGTGCTTACGTGGCTTTGGCGGTGAGGGAGCAGGCGGCGGCATACCAGCCCCCCTCCCACACCTCCAAAATCGTAATCGGGCCCTAAGTCATCTTCGTATTGACTGGAGTGACTGCTCTGGCAAAATACTTCCAGGCGTCTACTGAAGAAACTGGCTTTCCCACAGAGGTATCTGTCTGTGTGTCTTCCCTCTACCCACAGGTCAACTGATCACACTTCCAATGTTGTCTTGGCATTGTTGCTATATTTGTAGTTTGGTGCAATGTAACATTTATTTAGCAAAGGATCCTCTTCAGTCAGACGTTTGTGTACACATATTTACTTACTGAGTAAACAGGGAACTGTTGCCACCGGATTAGTAGAGGTGTCAGGGTAATTTAACAGTTACAGTGCTAGGTACCCAGGTGTAAATATGGTTTATTTGTGCACGTAGGTTTCAGTTCTCTGTCTTTCCCACCCACATACAAGGCATAGGTCTTGTACAATGGGGATAAGGTGTTTACTCTGCATGCTTTAATAAATTACTGCACAGATAATATTGTTGAGGCGGAGCATAGGGTAGGCTAAAATGCACCAGGTTAAGGACAATTCAGGCCGCTCTACTATCATTTGTGTGTCAAAGAACTGTATGTCAGAGGCTTGGCAAGACGCTAAGACCAGATATTCAATGAATGCATTTAGCTAGAAAGTATTGTATGATTTTTACAGCTTTTTTTCCCCTCTACTTCATAATAATGTCTCTCTCTTCTGTCTTTCTTTTCGCTTTCTCTCTGTACCTTGGTAAGGTCCGGATTATGAGACTTTGGAAGTAATTCGAGTGGCAGTGTTTTCTTTGTATGCACAATGTTGTGATTGTTGTTGCCTGATTTAGACACAAGGGTCAGTTTAGAGCATGTTGAGTAAATATGGACTCTCCAAACAGTATGAGAGCAGACCTGCGTCTCCACAGGGCTCGCCCACACATCAAATGGCCATCAAAGTAGGCTTTGGGTCCTGCATCTGGATGCCAAAGTGGCATGCATGCCTTAACATCTAAAAATGAAGAACTGCAGTTCCCTTAAAATGGTACCTTGCATTACCACGGATTTGAAACACATGTTGCCACTCAAAGGCAGAAAGATTAGAAATGTAATGAGTGGAATTTGGCAGCTAGAGACTTGCACAGTGCCAGTGAAATAAAAGATAAAAAATAACTCCAGTCTTTAGACATCTGTAACAGAGCTAAAGCAAAGGCCAGTGTTCAAAAATGCAGAAACAGTGGAGCAAAGTAGCCGCCACCACCACAGATATGGATCCCGCTCTCCCGGCTCCTAGTGCTCTGGCATTGGGAGGGGAGGATAAGGAAGACCACTTAGTGGGTGGCATGCTTCTGGGGCCGCCTACCAAGACCACCTCCCCATGCACAGACAGATGGGTGGCTACTGCGCCTTACTGAGATGGAAGCCCACTACGTTTTTGACAAAAGTTGTCAAACAGCTCTCACATTCTGATTGTCTCCTTATAACTGGGGTGTGTACCTGGCATCAAATATTGGAACACTGCCACTAGCCAGCTAAGAAATAACTATACCGCCCTTAGGGACACCATTGCACAATGCCCGAAGGAGGGAGCGCAGGTCCCCACAAATATAATGGATACTCTCTTCTGGCAACAGAAACACAACAACCAATATTGCCCTACAGATACGCCCAGTTTCTCTTATTCTATCCTTATTTCAGAACTGGCTGCAATTGCCAGGGGTCGGCAGGCTAATTATTCTGAATTATTAGCACTAAAGAAATAAGCCATTGACAAAAAACACAAAGGATCGAAATAAGCCTGCCTCTCATACTGCCCCTAAAATGGTAACCCACAAGGATACGGATGCATTTAAGGGGCTCCTGGACAAAACAGCACAGCAAGATTGTGATTCTTCCGGCCTACCTAATTCATGGCCCCAAAAAAATGTTATCCAGAATGCTGGAGCTGGACCACGAATGGGCCTATGAAGCCTCCTCTCTTTCCGATGGAGACTATGGACAAAGTCTACACACCTCAGACGTGAACTTAGAAGCGCTTCTTACTGATTAAAATATGACTGATAAATACAAATGGCGGTCTCAGGTGTTCAAATGTTCTACAGCGATGATACACACTTGAAACATGCCAAAATGGCTTCTACACCTTAAAGAAATAATAGCTTTCATAAGGGATGCCATTAAAGCTGCACAGTACATTTGGACTTGCAGGCACAGGCACACTCTCTTTCTTTTCCTCTGCTTGGTGCCCAGCTTAACCTTATCTCACTCCTACGTGAAATTCCAGTAGAGACAAACGGCCATGACACTGCTCACATGCATACTCCTTGAACGCAGGCTGGTTTACTGTCCTTTACTAGGGATTTCCCCAAATTGTGGGATGAACCCCAGCGATGGTACAGCGGAGCTTAATAG
This sequence comes from Calotriton arnoldi, assembly GCA_963921515.1. NCBI lineage: Eukaryota > Metazoa > Chordata > Amphibia > Caudata > Salamandridae > Calotriton > Calotriton arnoldi. The sequence goes on along the minus strand of CAWUFW010000022.1, from coordinate 1,028,624 downwards.
ACACATAGCCATGGGGCTTTCTTTGGAAAGACTCGAATATCCTTTGTAACATTATTGTGCCCAAAGACTTGTGGGAGGATTGCAAAAATGATGTGAAGTGGTCCATGGAAGAGCCGTCACAGCGCACCTGCCAATGGGCCAGGATCTGAAGTTAATACAAAACTACAAGAGGTTCTTACACACATTAAGAAGAAGCTGTCTGAACAACAAGTAGATTGGTCTAAAATAATTTATACCACTCCAACAAAAGATGACTGTTCATGCATGCTATGAAACGTTGCAAATTTACCAACAGCATAGTGGAATGAAAAATCCCTGGGTGAAGGATTGCTTGATTTTGTCACCAGTTTTGTCCAAGGCTTGCGCCCCAATATTAGAACACGCTTGCAAGCAGTGGCAATATATTGCACAGATGATCGAGAACAGCTTTCTGAAGATCAAGAAGGGAAGTTGATAAGAGGGAAGGAGAGATTGGTGGTAGCACTCACACAGTATTACCAAGGGGGCAGTTCAGGAAATGTTGGCAGGTGTGTGCTTGGAAATGAAGAGGGCGTGACCAGGATAGAGGAAAAGCGGGTTAGGGATGTCTGCTAAGCAGACAAGGAAGTCATTGTTTTAACTGCAATCAGCCTGCCCGCTAGCATGGTCCCTGCCCCAAGCCACAGACAGCACAGAGGAGGGGGTCCGGTTCCACCAGGTCAGGTGGTCACTGCCCATCCTCCCAGTGCCTTCGCTAATTACACACCTCCACAACCACACCCAGGGGTGGAGGCCACCTTCTCATCGCAGCCCCCTGCACACCAGTCCCCAGCACAGCAGGGGGAGCAGTGGGTCCCCAATTTTGATGACACAAATAGTTACTAACCCCATACTCACCACCCCCATGCTCACCACCCCCACAAGACCTTTTAGGGCCATCCAAAAGAAAATGGCTGCCTACAAGCTCCATCAATAGCAATAGATCAGAAGCACCCCTACATTATTGGGGTAATCGTGGAAAGCCTTTACCATCCTTAGTAGATACGGAAGCAACAATCGCCACACTGAAGGCATACAAAGTACCTCATTAGCCCCTTTCTGGAACAACAGTGAAGGCAATCAGCCTCACAGAAGAGCTGGTCAGAGAGCCACTGACCCACCCCTCCAAATACTCATAGGGCCCCCACAGAACAACATCAGTTTCTTTTTAGTCACACTTGCCCTGTTAACCTGCTGGGTGCAGACTGTAAATTGCAATGTAGGATCCACTGTACACCAGATGGTGTTTTTCTAGAAATAGGATCAAGGGAATATTCTTACAGACATTTCATACATGCACAACATTTTTACTACCTATCGATCAGCAAAATTCTGTCCCTTCGTATGTGTGGGCCCAGCACCCAAATGATATAGGTCAGCTCATTGATTACCCCCCTTTTCAAATAACGCTGCAACTGGGAGCAATTCTACTGAGAATACCAGCGTATAAGATTTACAAAGAAGGGTAATTGGGCATCAAGCCAGTTATTTGAGATCTCTTAAAGCAAGGCATATTGAAAGAAATAAGAGGTAGTCCATGGATCACTCCGATTTTTATGGTAAAAAGGCATCTAGAGGACCAGATGGAAAACCTGTCTTTCGTTTTGCATATGATTTAAGAGAATTAGCAAGATAGTGGTATCCTTTGCGGTTGTACCCAATCCTGCTACAATCTTGTCCAACATTCCAGTTGATGCCAAATATGTCACTGTTCTAAATTTGAGCTCTGCTTTTTCACAGTCCCATTTCACCCTGGCTGTCAGTATCATCTTTTGACCCAATTCGACAATAAATTGTACGGTTGGACGAGACTGGCGCAGGGCTATACAGAGAGTCCTTCTATTTTCTCCCAAGCCTTAAAGGATGACCTAGATGCTCTTACATTACCTGGAGACTCCACTTTGATTCAGTACATAGATGACATGCTTCTAGCTTCCCCATCAGCAGAGGCTTGCAAACAAGACATTATTGCTCTTTATGTGAACTGGCAACAACAAGTTACAAGGCATCACCTAAGAATTGCGGAATTGTACCACTTTTGTAACCTATTTGGGCCATGATTTGTCTGACGGGTCTAGAAGTCTGTCACCAGATAGGATCTCTACCATTACACAGTTTCCTCGCCCTCTAACTCAAAAAGTGTTATAGCTTTTAAGGCACAGCTGGCTACTGCCGCCATTGGATCCCCAGTTTTTCACTTATAGCTTGCCCTATGCTGGCATATCCAGTCCCATCATCTCAGCAATGTGCAGATGTGTTTGTTGTATTGAAGAAAGAAGTGTATATACCCAGCCTTGGGGCTAACTGACTACTCTTTTTGGATGTGCTAACTTAGAAGCATGGTACTATCATCTGCCCAATTGCCTATTATTCCACCACTCTAAACCCGGTCGTTGCTGCCTTGACTTCGCTCGGTGGCAGCAGCAGTCGTGGCCATTGAACAGTCTGAAAGTATGGTCATAGAATCCCAAATGGTTCTGCATGTTCCCCATGCAGTAGAAATATTGTTAACAATGACACGAACTCAACATCTCTCTAATGGCAGGTTGACTAGCTGTGAATTGACTTTAGTACCACATATTGCTATAAAAAAAAACTTGAATCCTGCCACATTGTTTACAACTGTACAAAGTGCCAATTGTTAAATGATGATGCCTTCCATGATTGGGCATTAGCTATGAAGCGTCTCACTAAGGTGCGACCTGACTTGCAAGATATGCCCCTTTCTGAGCGGAATTGGTTTGTGAATGGTTCCTGCTTGAGAAACCAGCAAGGGACACTGCAAGCTCCCTATGCCGTTTGCACTGCACACAGGCAATACAAAGTGCATGATTGACGGGTATTAGAAGTGCATAGTCAGCAGAATTTGATAGCCCAATTCAGAGTCAGTTACAACGTAAAAGATATGAAAGCTAATGTCTACACTAATAGTCAATATGTGTTTGAGGTGACCCATGACTTTGAACAGTTATGGGCCATGAGAAGCTTTCTCCCGTCAGCAGGACATAAAATACAGCATGAACAACTGATATATGACCTTTTGCAAGCTCTTTTGTTGCCATCAAAAATTGCTACCATGAAATGTGGGGCTCATACATCGCCAAAAGATTATATTCACTGGGTAACGCCTTTGCAGATTGTAAATGTATATAAAAAGTAATGACTGGAATGCTTGAATTAATCTCAGCCACTGGTAATTAATTGGGCCGCATCCCAAGCCATCGTTATTTTCACACCGTCACCTCGGTTTGGACCCAGCTATATAAAAATCAGCCGTGGCCTTGCTCCAATGGGAAAAGTTCAGCCCGAACTGCCAAGCCAGGTCCTCCCTGAACCAGAACAAAAGCAACCTAGGACTGTTTTCGATGGATTAGGATGCCGTCCGAGTGATTGCCAGTGGCTGAGATTAATTCAAGCATTCCATCCATCACCTTGTTGTTGTTGCATTTGCAGACTGTAAAGCAAAAGAATTAGCAATTTCAGGATTTGTTTTAAATATGCTTGTGAAAACACCACCACATGATGAATGTCCCAACTTCAATAAGTATTTTGAACCACAGCTTGTACAGCAGCAAATTTCAGAATGTGAACTGCAGTCTTGGTTCCAATGTGGATGTGTGCAAACAGAGTAAGGGATATAGGTAGGCCCAGATAGAAAAATGCGTTAGCTAATGTCTTTCCTTCCATCCATGGCATGATTATTTTATGGGACTTCTTCATATGTTGGCTGTGATGGCATGACTAGAATGTATTTCTCAATGCTGGTATCACCTGAAATTCCGTCTAGAAGCTGAAAGACAGTGCAAAAGGTGTACTGTATGTGCACAATACAACTCAGGTAAGAACACTGCCCACTGCACCAGGCCCCTACCCGCCACCACAAAGGCCTTTAGAAAGTTTGCAAATGGATTCAATTGAACTTCCACCCATTCATAAGTTTACATATATCCTGGTTATTGTTAATATGTTCTCTAAGTGGCCAGAGGCATACCCATCAAAGACCTGTTACACATTGAATGTGGTCAAAAGCCTTTTGAAAGAACTGATTCCATACTTTGGGGTCCCAAGTCTCCTCAGAGCAGACAATAGACCAGTGTTTAGCTCTCAGGTCATACAGGGGATCTGTAAGGGGGTGAGGGCGATGTAAGAATTTCACTGTCCATATCACCTACCTGCAGCAGGAGCAGTGGAAAGGAAAAACAGGGTATTAAAACATAAAATGTGGAAAATCTGTGCATCCACTAAACTGTTTTGGGTTGATGCTCTGCCGCTTGCCCTGTTGCCAATGAGGAATACCCCTGATCGAGTCCTCATGATATCCTGTTTGAGAAACCAATGCACCTACCAAGGCCACATGAATTTTGCTCCATTACCAATAACAGATGATTTGCTACTACAGTATTGTAAGAAATTAGCCGAAACATTACATTGTGTTCATCATCAGGTGCTGCAGATCCTTCCAGACCAATTGACAACACCAGGATATTCTCTGCATCTAGGCTACTGGATTGTTGTCAAGTTGCACAACAAACATCATTGTCTTCAACCTCGCTGGAACGGATCATATGAGGTCCTTCTAACAACAGACACAGCAGTCAAGTACACAGGTTTGACCTCTGGGGTGCCCGGTTTCCATGCTAAGAAAGCCTTCCCACCATGGCAGCAACAACAGATCACCAGCTCTAAGGAAGCGCTACCTGTTCCTTTGACTACAAAACCAATGGGGATGATGGACGGTGTGTTGATCATTGCAAGCACTCACCCCCAGTCAACTGATCTGGGTTTAATCCATCATCATTCTTTAGCTCACTCCGCCACCCCAGTTCAGACATGGCCATATGCAAATCAGTCTGACCCTGTGCCTCATGGGAACAGTCCAGCCCGAACTGCCAAGCCATGTCTTCCCTGGACCGGAAACAAGCATCCTGGGACCGGTTTCTGGCTTACAGCCGTCATCAGCCAGGCTATCTTGAATCCAGTGGCAAAGTGAGCAAGGGACCCACGTCTGGGTATACCCTGCCAACTTAGGGCGAACATAGCAAAACCAAAGGGGATGATGGACGGAGTGTTGAACATTGCAAGCACTCACCCCCAGTCAACTGATCTGGGTTTAATCCATCATCATTCTTTAGCTCACTCCGCCACCTCAGTCCAGACATGACCATATGCAAATCAGTCTGACCCTGTGCCTCATGGGAACAGTCCAGCCCGAACTGCACAGGGTCAAGACTGATTTGCTTATAGCTGTGTCTGAACTGGGGTGGCAAAGTGAGCTAAAGAACGATGATGGATTCAACCCAGATCTGTGACTGGGGGGGGTGAGTGTCTGAAAAGTTTCAGCGCTCCGTCCATCATCTCCTTGTGTTTGCTTTGTTCACCCTAAGTTGGCAGGGTATGCCCAGACATGGGTCCCTTGCTCACTTTGCCACTGGATTCAAGCTAGCCTGGCTGATGAGGGCTGTTAGCCCGAAACCGGTCCCAGGATGCTTGTTTCCGGTCCAGGGAAGACATGGCTTGGCAGTTCGGGCTGGACTGTTCCCATGAGGCACAGGGTCAAGACTGATTTGCATATAGCTGTGTCTGAACTGGGGTGGCAAAGTGAGCTAAAGAACGATGATGGATTCAACCCAGATCTGTGACTGCCTGTATAACAAGAGGCATAAGACTACAAGAATTGTCTCTAATAGTGCAGATTGATAGAGCGTCTAGGAGAGGGCGACTCATGAACTACAGTTTGGAGCAGGCAAGGAGTTGACAGGTGCTGCCTAGTTGAGAATAGAACACCACAATGCATACCAGCTCTTCCTGTTGGTTTTCTTCTACAGAAAATTGCAGCCGTGAGGTCTACCTCCATTCCTCTGCTGGTGCAGCTGACACAAAAGGGACCCCAGGAGATGGGCATATATGCATGAAACAGCACTTGTAAGGAGTTTATATATTTCAACATTTCAATGTCGAAAGGGAAATGAAATCAGGACTTTCCCCAGAGGTAAAACAATATAGAGGGATGTAATTTTAGTGTGGACAAATGGCCTACTTTAACTTACCAAAGGGTGGCATGGAAACTGCTACATATCTTTTGTCGTGGCCAAGATGTTTCATGTCCAAAAAGTCCCAGAGGTAAGGTCTTAATTCAAGAACGAGACAAAAGAGGATGATCACTTGGGTTAAGAACATGCTAACAGGCCTTGGAGTAATAATACCACCACTTGGAGTATCTCATAATAGTCATTGGTTAAATCTATTGGCAAAATTGAATGAAGATCTGTCTGAGGAAACAACTACTGCCTTAGACAATATTAGAGAGGAGATGACCGGCTTAAGAACCGTAGCTATTTAGAATAAAGTGACACTGGATATCTTGTTGCCCAAGGAGGGTGGAGTGTGCAAGATAATTAGGCAGGCTTGTTGTACATACCCGATAATAGTGTCAACATCAGAAAAGCAATAGATAAGATCCCCAATATAGGTAAAGAAGCACAGAACTTCCGGGACAGGGAATGATGGGATTCCCTTGTTGAACAATTCCCATGGTAGCAGTTCATAGTTTGTTTATTCAGGACAATGCATGTTATTTTTAGGTATCACCTCAGCACAAGCGCTGTCCTTTCAAGACCTTCTGTTTTTCACCATCCCTCCCACTGTCGGCGTTGCTGTGCACCCTCCCTCCCATTTTTCATGTTACCTTGCAATTATTCGTGGTGCCTTGCTCCTTAAGTTTTATCCATGTTGCCTTGCTTTTTCCCACCTATTGTCCGTGTTGCCTTGCTAGTTGTCTGTGCTGACTTGCGCCCTCCATTGTCCGTGTTACCCTTCCCACCGGATATAACAAAAAAAACTGTTAAGATGTCAAAATAGCTGGCCGCGTCATAGCACCATCTGCAGCATACATAGAAAGAGGAAAATGCCTCCAAGGATTGTTTTTGTGCAGGAAGGTTTCCCTTCCTGCACAAAAGCAACCCTGCCTACTACGCAGCCACCCTTGAACCATGACATAAGGGTGTGTGCGTTGACGCTAGGTGGCCAAAAGTGCGCCAGCACTAGGAAAGGACAAGAATGTGCCATATAATGTTAAATACGGCACATTCCTGCCCTTTCACACAGCAAAGTGGCTTGCTGCGTGAAAAAATTATAAATATGGGCCTGAGTCTTTAGACCAGGAGAGTTGGTCTTCGAGTAAATGAGACTGCCTGACACCTACTCTGCTGTCTATGGTACATAATTGCTGACTCAACAGCTTCAGCACTCACCAAGCTGATTCTCCCTTCAGAAGATACTGTGTGCCAGAACCAACACTGTGCTGCTAGGCCTTAAGTATTCAGGGCCTGAACCTGAGCTTTGCATATGTCCGGCTGGTGATTCATTGGTTGGCACTGATTACAAACTTTATGCTCAGCTAGCAAAGGGAAAATGTGGTTAATACTGGAAAACTTAATTGGAATCTGTTCTATGGCACAGAAATACACTAAACTCAGGAATCCCATAATCAATAAACATATTCTGATATCATCTGTTGCACTCAGATTGTTTTCTGCCCCCCCAAAAAAGATGTATATTCATCAATGCAGTTGTCGCTACTTTGTGCCTGAAAACACTGTACCTGTAGGAGTAGTTCTGCATCTTGAAAACATTTCTGAATTCAAATGCTGTGCCTCATTCTGCCATCTAGTGGCCCGAAACTGTCTCTTATGTAGTCATTTTTTATTTCTCCCCTTCTGTCTTGGTCGGCATTGACCGTTTGGTCCTATGATTTGTTTTCTACTTGGAGACTATACCATTATTTGAGCTTCCCAATTCACATACTGCCTCAATTTCTCAAATCAAATTTTCCTCATTTCTGGGAGGGTCACATGTGGGCCCACAAGATTCTTAAAGCTGCAAAACTACTCTTACAAGTAACCATTATTTTGCAGCGCAAATCTTTTATGAATTTAAATGCTGTACATACAGTGCTTAATTTGAGTGGATGGTGGCCGGTGGAGCCCACCTGCACTCTTTTTTGGGGGCCGGCGCTTATTTTTCCTCATCAGACATTTCCTGAGAGCATAGAGGGGAAAAAACAAAGGGCAAAAAGGAGTAGAAAAAGAAAGACAGAAAACCATCACAAAGGGAGAAAGCAGGAACCTGTAGGAGTGAGGTAAAGGAGCAGGGGGGTGTCTGGTAGTTGATTAAAGAGGCATAAGGTGGATTCCAGAGTATGCAACCTAGATATTCGGTGTGCTGACATGTAGTAGCGTCAGCTGCAGGTTTGGTAGCGGAGCTTTGGGCACCGGCACTCATTCTTTTAAAAATTAAGCACTGTGTACATGAATTCTGTAGCAGTTGTCTCCCTTCTTGGGAGGCCGAGTTGAAATGAGTGTACATTTCCATACATGTAAGTTGGACAGCCACACAATGTTTCATGAAGGTGTATGGAAGGCCTTTTGGCTGTCATACAGATGTTATTTATACAAAGAATAGCGATAAATGCCAGTGTTGCTCCTTTTTTTATGGTCTGGCTTGATAGCACAGCTGTCACCAGACAATTATGTGAGCATCACTAGAGAAGGGCTTTGGCTCCGCCCACAAGTTGGAGGCAGAGTACATGTTTTGATTCAGCAGAAGTTGTGTGCTTCCACAAAAAACATGCTTGCCCTCCAGGTAGCTGGGATTATTTTGTTCATTTATCCAGCTGCCTATGGCTTTCACTTTCAGGGGCACACTCATGATATTGGAATGCTTTTAAAAAGTCTTAGATAATCAGATAATTTATGTTGTTTTTCTCTGGAAGCAGCACAGATGGGAGGAGGGCAGTCCTTACCTACATGGATTTTTAGGTATGGTTTGAGAGTGCAGCTGTCACCTGACCTTTTAGCCACTGCTAATATTTTTCTACAGTTCTTTGCTTCCACACAAATACATATCTATTCCTATGCTATTTACTTTTAATGCCTCACATTACCAATCAAATATTCCTTTAAAAGCCAGGCCTATTGGCATTGCCAATGCTTGTTTCTTGTAGAATGTGCCCTTGGTTATTCCCCCAGCGCTAGTCATGCTGCTTTGTAGCATGTCTGGGTTGTCTGAACTATCTGTCTTGCTATAGTTACCTTGGTGACTTGCGAGTTTTTGTTGTTGAAGATGAAAAATTGTTTCCCCATTGTAGGAAATGAATTTATTACGTGGTAGGATTATGAGACCTTGTAATAATGCCAACATCTTTATCAGGTCCAGTTAGGTTTCTTTAATCAAACTCTTAGCTTAGTTCTGGGTAGCGGTGGCACAGAGCAGTCAGCCTTAATCAAGGGAAGAAGTGTAAAGTATTTAGAAGTACCAAAGCAACAGGAAAGTAAGAAACACGACACAATAGAAAATCAACACCAACTGATAAATAAGCATTAGCAAAGCCTTAGGTTTCGCCTATGCGACATCTATTGGCTTTGTCATTTTTTTTTATTTTTTTTTACACGTTGCACAGCAGCGCGGGCTACTGTGCAACATGGCCTAAAGTGAAGAGGAAAAACGTAGCCACGACACAGCCAGGGTTTGACGCGTCCTAACACTTTTTTCACTTTAAGCCATGATGCACAGCAGCCCACACTGCTGTGCAACATATCTGAAAATAAAACATTGCCAAAGTCAATAGATGTTGCATAGGCAAAACCTATTGGCTTTGTTTTCCAGGGATTTTCTGAAGATTGGCACTCTGAAGTTTGCTTTCTCTGAGGTGGTTTGATTCCACTCTTGGGGTTGAGTTAAGGGTACCTGGTTTGCAACCTGGTTTTTAACTCCTGATTTTTGATTGATGGCCATATGTTGGAATGTTATGTAGTGGAGGATGCTTGTATGATACATAGAGAGGTCCGATTTCTGTAGGATTCTTATTCCAGAAGGCGTCATGCTTTGTAACATGCCACAAGTCACACTGAATGTACTTCTGGGATCTCTGCCATACCCATCGAGGGGTGAGTTCATGACTTCAGCGAAAAATAAGTTATTTTTATTTGACACCTTTTACTACAGTTTGTAAGAGCTGTATGTGTCATATTTACCCAGCTTTAAGAAAACCATTTACCGAACTCGAAAGGATGAAAGGCTGGCTTGTGAACTTGTGATGTGCTGATCTCGCCAGATGCCAGCAGCGAGCGCTTAACTGGTTGACTCTCCAGCTCTAGCTGTGGTTCGTGGGTAGTGGCATAATTGTTTAGCAGCTGGTGGGGCAGTTGAAGACCTGTATGTTTGGATATGTTTGTGTTTTACTGGTAGTCTCACTTCTTTTTGAGTTTAGAAAGCTTTATTAAAATAGATAAAGAAAACATGGTACAAAATTATAATAAAGAGCATGAAGTACAAAGCCATAGGAAGAAGGAATAAAAATGGAAAACAAATGGTAAAGAGCCAAGACATCATAAATGTTCGGGATTAAAAACAAATATTGAGAGTAAAATACAATCATAGAGTACCATAATAAAATTAGCATTTTTGTTTTTGAGTTTCAAGAACAAAAACGGGGGGAAAGAAAGAAAGAGGAGAAAAGAAAGGGGGGAGAAAAGAGGAGAGGAGAGAGAAGAAAGAGAAAGGAAAGGAGGAAAGAAGAAAGAGATAAAGATATCAGCAATCATATCATATAATCTAGTAAAACTTTCCAATGACTAATAAAACAAAATCGCAATTGGCAATATACAATCATAAATTGTGAACAGTATAAAAAGAGAAAGAAAGGAATAAGCACAGCATTCACGGTGGTTGAAAAACAAAGTTACTGTCCTTGGCATGCAGTGAAGAGGAGGAAATATAGTTAGTGAGAGGAGACCAGAAGGCCTCTTTACGAATAAGCTGCTGAGAGGTGGTAACAAAAGCTCTATCCAGCCTATGATGGTGACATAAAAGATTCCACCAGGCGGAAAAGGAGACTTTGGAGGCATCCTTCCAATTCAAAGTTATAACCTGAAAAGCAATGGATAAATCTATAAATGAGCCAAGTTTACGAGCACCTAACCAACGTGTAGAATTACTACCCAAAAATATGGAGTGAATGTCAAAAGGGAAACTAGTGGAGCAAATAGAGGCAATTGACTTGCATACTTTTGTCCAAAAAATGGAAATGTTGGGACAAAGAAAAAAGGAATGAATATATGTGCCAGGAGTATTCTTACAGGACCAACAATTAGGAGATAGGGCAGGGCTGAATTTAGAAACAGCTAATGGGGTTAAAAATAATCTCTGATAAAAATAATAAAGTGTTTGAGTGGTACTGGCATTGCATGAAGTATGATGTATCCGAGCCCAAATGGAGTTCCATGTGTGTATAGAAAAAGTATGTTGCAAGTCTGTTTCCCATAAAAGTTCAATCTTACTTTTAGGACGAGTAGGTAGAGAAACGAAGAGGTATTTGTAAATATGAGAGGCCCGGACAGAAGGGGAAGTAGGTAACGATAGTATAGAAGAGTCAAGTGAAGAGGAGGAAGTATCAGAGAGAAGAGAAGCTGTTGAGTTAAAATCATTCTCAAAGAGTCAAACTTAAAAAGAGACGCGACGGATAAATTATATTTAGATTGGAATTCCTGGAAAGATAAAGGCTGCTTATTATGCATTAAGTGTTTAATCTGTATAATCCCTTTGATAATCCAATCCTTCCAGAAGATAGTACGATTAGAAATTTTAATGGATTTATTATGCAAAATAGAAGAATCCAGAAATAGCTGAAGTGGTGAACGCGATTTAGTAAGTATCGGATAAAGAGTAGATAAGGGATAGTAGGAGATTTGAACGAACGAGGAGGATGAGCAAGGTTGGCTAACGAGGGAAAGGGATGAATGACGGATTCCTCCAGTTTATGCCATACCGATAAGGGAGGGTCATCTGAAGAAGAAAGATAAGTCAAAACTTGCCGAATTAGGAAGGAGGAATGATATTGGCGAAAATTGGGAAAATTAACCCCACCCCTATCTTTAGGAGCTGATAAAGCAGAAAGAGAAATGCGAGCTTTCCGATTATTCCAAAGGAATTTACTCAGAATACTGTTAAGATTCTTAAAATTTTTTGAAGGAAGTCGTACCGGTAACATGGAAAGGTAAAAATTAATTACTGGAAGCATCATCATCTTGGAGGTATCCAACCTGCCCCACCAGGACAGAAATAAAGGGGACCATTTCTCTGCCATATCAGAAATTTTTGATAAAACATCATCCGAATTAAGTTGAACTGTCTTAGCAATTGAAGAAGAATATTTTATCCCTAGACAAGTAATGCAATTAGTATTCCATTTAAAGTCCGTCCCTTCAAACATACTTCTAAGGCAGTGTTTATTTAACGGAAGAATTTCAGACTTAGAAAAATTTAACTTGTATCCAGAAATGGCAGCATAAGAAGACAGAAGATCGATAAAAGCGAGTAAAGAGGTAGAGGGGTCGGACATATATAGCAAAATATCGTCGGCATAAGCAGTGAATTTGACTTCAATAGATTTATGAGTAAAACCTCGAAAGGCAGGAGAGTTCCTAAGGGAGTGAAGAAAAGGTTCAAGAGACAGAATGAAAAGCAAAGGAGACAGGGGACAACCTTGACGAGTGCCTCGTTGGAGAGTGAAATAAGGAGATTGAAAGCCATTTACAAAGACCGAAGTGGTAGGGGAGGAATACAACAAACTAATAAGGGATAAAATAACAGGACCGAATCCATGCCACTTAAGAGCACACAACATAAAAAGCCAATGAATGCGGTCAAAAGCTTTCTCCGCATCTAGGGTGATAGCTGCGATCGGGGTAGAGCTTTTGGAAGCAAGATGTATAATGTTCAAAAAAGTTCTAGAATTGTCTGCAATCGTTCTACCCTTGACAAAACCGGTTTGCTCATAACCAATCAAATCGGGGATGACGTTATTAATACGAAGAGCAAGGACCTTAGCAAAAATCTTACAATCTAAATTAATTAAAGAAATAGGGCGATAATTAGCACAAAAAGAAGGATCTTTGCCCTTCTTAGGAATTAGACAAATCATAGCTTCAAGAAAAGAACCACGAGCCTCTTTGTAAGACAAAAAAGTTTGGAATAAAGATAAAAGGTGAGGAAGTAAAAATTGGGAAAAACAAGAATAGAATTCAGCAGTGAAGCCATCCGGACCAGGGGATTTATCCTTTGGTAATTGGGCTAGGGCGAACTTAAGTTCAGAAAGGGAAATATCCCCTTCTAATATGGAGCAATCAGGAAGCGAAGAGGAACGTGGAGGGAGTGCTTCAAAAAAAGAATCCAATGCCTCTTCAGAAGGAGAGGATTCTGGAGTGTATAACGTCTTGTAAAAATCAGTGAAACTGTTTAATATTTCATCATCCTTGAAGTGATCAACACCACCATTATCAGTAATTTTGACTACCTTAGAACGTTGGGATTTCACCTTTAAAACATTCGCCAGTAGTTTGCCAGCTCTATTACGACCCCCATAGAATTTAGACTTAACTTTGAGTAGGGTACCAGAAGCCTCCTCAGTAGATTTCTTATTAAAAGACAACATAGCTTGAATTAACTTTTTTAAGGTATCCTCATTATTAGAGGTAAAGTAGGCGTGTTCGAGATGTTTAATAGAGGCTAACAAAGAAGCGGAATCCTTCCTACACTGTTTCTTTTTAGCCGCAACATAGTCGATGATGAATCCTCTGGCTGTTGCCTTGAAGGCATCCCATATAGTAGGAAAAGGAATATCCGGAGAAACGTTCCTAAGGAAAAACTCTGGCAAGAACTCTTTAAAACGTTCCAGAAACTTATGATCCTTGAGTAAATAATTATTGAAGCGCCATCTGCGTGACTTGGAGGGTTCAGAGGGGAGATCCAGATTAATCAAAACTGGGGCATGATCGGAAATAAGAATGGACCCAATATCGGACTGGATTAGGTTAGGAAGGAGATGGGGACTCAAAAAAATATAATCTATTCTAGAAGATTTGTGAGTAGGAGAGTAGAAAGTGTATTCCAACGTGTCCGGATGAGATATTCTCCAAGCATCAACCAAACCCCTCGAATGAATTGTAGTCATAAAGGTTTTTTGCATTTTGTTAGGAATGTACCTAACGTTGGACTTCCTATCCGTGAAAGGGTCCATGACCTGATTGCAATCCCCACCCACTAGTAAATTGGTGTCCGGACAGGAATGGAGGGTATGTGACATATCTTTCCAAAATTGTGCATCAACACCAGTAGGGCCATAAATGTTGAGAAGGGAGCTAGGGGAACCATTTATATTAAGATGTAAAAGGAGCCATCTTCCATCGACATCCCTTCTCCCTCCCTCTCCACAACAGGAGAAAGGGATTTGTGAAATAAAGTAATCACTCCATTCTTCCTATCTTTGGACGGGGAACAAAAAACATGGCCAACCCATTGCCTTTTAAGAGAATTAATCTCGTTTTCATTAAGATGGAGTCTCCTGGAGCATTGCTATTTTACATTGCAGCCTAGACCAATGAGTGAGAACCCTCTGTTTCTTAACAGGGTTGCGTAATCCCTTAACATTCCATGAAACAATGCGAACATTGTCAGTCATGATAACCAGAGAGAAACAACAATAAGCAACAAGATATGCAAAAGAAAATTTAGCAACAACTGAGACAACTTATAATTTGTATAACTGTAGAATAAACACATGAAAACTTGTAATGCAGAGTGCCAAAGAATAAATAGTAGAGAGCAGTGAGAAAAATGAATAGTCAAATGAACAGTAAAATGATAACATAGTAGATTATAAAAGGAGATGGAAATAGATAGAAATTGAGCGCTGAAGGGAAAAGAAAATGTAAAGTCTGAGGACAGTGGAGAAAATATAAAAAAGAAAACCATAAAGAAGAGAAAGGAAAGAGAGAAAAGGTAGAGGAGGTAAGTGATAGACAAAGAAAGGTTGACGAGAAGCCGGGGGACTTCAGTCAAGAAAAACAGGGTAAATATCCAGAATAAAGAAAATGACATGAGGAAGCGGGAAGCCGCAGAGGGAAGACAGATGGCCAAGCCAGCCAGGACAACCGAGAACAACCGGAACCAATAATTAGAAAAAATAAATATGAAAACAAGGAGCCAATAAGAGATGACACAACAGGAGAGATTCACTACAAATCAAACCTGAAAAGATAAACGTAACACAGGCAAGCAACAGCAGCAAGGATGCATGAAAAAATACTCGACACTTACCATACATGAGGATAACCATGAACATTAGGATTAAGGTGGAAAGGCAGGGAAGGCAGGGAAGAGGGAAACATCTGGGGAATGGGTCTGTATAGGAGGGGAGAACATCTGTGGAGAGAGACAAAGAGAAACAATAATGAGATAGCCATCCTAGATGACAGACAAGCACAATAATCTAGAAAGAACAACAACAACAACAAACCAAAACCAACAACAGTGAAAGATGACCAATCAATTCAGAACAGTAGAATAGAAAAGATGAACTCAGAGAACATAAGACAAAGCAGAAATGACAAAGTTGATCAGGTCCCTCCAAAGTCCATCTCGTCCCCTTTATGGCGGGAAATAAATTGTCTTAGATCTTCAGGATGATCAAAAGAGTAGGATCTCTCCTTATATGTAACTTTGAAGAAGCAAGGATGTACTAGGCCATATCTAGCGTTCATGGAGCGAAGAGCCGGGCGAAGAGAAAGAAATTCCTTGCGACGAGCTGCAGTAGCGCGGGCAACATCCTGCGAGAAGAAAACTTTGTGACCAGACCATAACATCTGCTTTCGTTGTTTAGCCGCTGAAAGGATCATTAACAACTCAGTGTATTCCAAAAATAGAACGATTATCCCTCTGGAACGGTTGACAGACGATGAAGATGAACCTCCGGTTATAGGACCAATGCGGTGAGCACGCTGCAGATTAAGATTAGTACCATCCTTGAGACCAACAATTTTGGGAATGTGAATTTTTAAGAAGGCGAGAATGTCAGACCCTTCCTCACCCTCAGGAATGCCATAAATTCGAAGGTTGTTGCGTCTATTACGATTTTCTAAGTCCTCCGTTTGCATCTTGAGTAGAGCAATCTCTTTAGACATGGCTGCAACCTGAGGAATCACATCTTAGGTATCACTGATCTTTTGTTCCATCGCCGACACTCTTGAATCCAAGTTCGACCATTTATCATCAAGCCTCTGAAGGGTAGCGTTGGTTTCAATAACAAAAGGTTTAATCAGCTTTATTTCTTCCATGAGATCTTCCAATGTGATGGGCAGTGGAGACTTGGTAGGCGAGTTTGTTTCCTTCTTGTGACGTTTAGGAGGGGCAGTAGAATTGGAATCCTTGCGAAGAGAAGACATACTTGATGAAGTAGATTTCTGACCAAAGGAGGAAGCAGGATCCATATGGATGCAAGTAATAGCGTATTAAAATATGCAGAAGATAATCACCGTATATGAATAAAATAGTACACCAGTATGAAATAGCTAAAAGCAGCAGTGAAGAAACTCTTCCGGTCTTCGCCTCACCGCACCTGGAACGGGATAACGGATTCAACTAGCACCCAAACAAAGAACAAATTTAGTGCCCTCTATCGAGACTTAGTGGCAACCTCCTCGCAATAAAAGGTATCCGCAAACTGATATGGAAAGCATATAGAGCATAACAGCTTGGCTCAGTCCATCGTGATTCGGCCACCAGGAAGGTAACCCAATTTGAGGAGCAAATACATTAGCTGTAAAGCGTTGTACAGACTGCTCCAGCATAGAGCTCCAAACAGAGTGAAGGAAAAACAGCCTCTAATGGCATTCCAAAGTTGAAAAGCGTCGTCCAACAGGAAGCAGATGGGATAAAAAAAATATTCAAGGAAGACCACGGCACAATGCATATAAAGAAGAGGGCACAAAGTTATAATGGAGTCACCTTCTGAAGCTCTGAGTTTTAATGAAGTGTCTTCATGGAAGATTTACCATGCAAATATTTCCATTGAGGCACATAATATCAGGAATCAGTCATTTCAGGAAAGAAACAAGTTTCTGCTGCCAATTTGTATGTATATAAAAGATGCCAAAGTCATGTATTACAGCAAGGCGCAGAGCTCCCAAAGCTTAGCTACCGCGGCAACTTAAAAGTCGCACCGCGAGCAGCACCGGGAAGCCCGTGAAGAGAGGCAGCGTCCCGCCGAGGACAAAATGGCGGGCGCCACCAAGGATGCTTGAGGAGAAAGCGGCACGGGGGAAAACAGGTAAAAAGCGAGTTCAAAAAAGGAAAAAAAGAACAGCTACCTGTGCCCCCGCATCCGCACCGTAAATGCCTCAGTACATGCCTCCCCAAGACGCGAAGAACAGCTCCGGCAATCAAAAAGGGTCCCGCTCGGAACGCGGAGCCTCAACCGGACGCGGCCATCTTGCCGCGGCTCAAGCCATGCCCCCCGTAGTCTCACTACTAACAAGTAGTATTTACAAAATGTAAGCTTTGCCAATCCTTGGCCTCTTGGGGGTGTACTCATTTTTGCACCTGTGCTTTCATGTGCCCGTCAGTGTCTTGCATTTAAGAGACTGCATTTGTGGTTGCTGGGCATGGTTTTTGCTTTAGAACTCGGTTTTCAAAATTATAAAACCTCGTCATAAAGTAATAGAAGTAAAGGCATCTCCTTTCTAACACAGGATGTAATATTGTTATGGACAAAGAACGCTCGAGGCAGACAAAAACAAGAAACCATGCACCCAGAGCCAGATGTACGACCATTTCCTTTTGCGACTCGCAATTTGCGAGTTGCAAAAGGAAGTGTACAAATGTGTCTCAGAGACATTTTGCAATTCCTAATAGAGTTCCAAAGGACCTGCCTCATCAATATTCATGAGGCAGGGCGCAATTCGCGACCCACTGGGAATGGGCAATAACACAGCAGATCCCCCCCCCCCCGTCTGTGTTTGCATTTTAAATAAAGCTATTTTTTTTTTAATAAATGCAACCCGTACTTAAAGGAAACACGGATGCATTTAAAAGATAAAAATGAAACGTTTTAGTTTCATTGTTCCCCCTGCGACTCGCTATTAAAAAGGGACACCCTTGGCATGCCCCTTCCGAATAGCAACCCACAAAACCTATTTTGTGAGTTGGTAATAGGTTACTGACTCTCAAAATAGGTTTGGTACATGCTACAACCCTTTTTAGCAGTGGCAAACGGACCGATTTCCCGTTTGCGACTGCTAAAAAATGTTCGTACATCTGGCCCCCAGTGTATATCAGTCCCCGATCTTAAACATCTATGGTGATCCTCAATGATATACGTCAGCAATGAAACTCTGGTCTTTAACGGGCTCACACCCAACATTCAAGTGCACTAGGTTACGAATGATATATTGTCTTCAACAGTTGTTCCAATATTTAGAAGAGCTTTGGCATGCATCAGTAGACCACACTGGTGGTGGAGAGCGGCACGTCCATGTAGCCATGGGCTGGTAACCACAGCGGCCAATTCACAACCAAATCCAGCAAGGGCTCCCAACACCAAAGCACCCTTACATCGCCACAGACTGAAGCTGTGCGTAGTGTTAACAATACCACATGCCTCTAATAAACATTTTTAAAATAACTGAGTTGTACACACCAATGTTCATTTGTTGTGAGAAAGACACTAGCGTAGCCGTATTTATTAGGGCCAGGGAATCTGTGGACTAACTTGTAAGAATGGAGCTAGGGGGATGCATACAAAGCATTTAATTAAATAATATTCATCAAGGAGCAGACGCTGGATGGGGAGTGGAGGAACCAATTTCACTCACATTAAGATCAGAGGGTAAATCACTGAAGAGCAGAGACTGAAACGGGTTGGTATGTATTTTACCTCCAGAGGGACTGAGACCATGGATCAATTGAAAATGAAATAGTTACTTACCAGTAGGAGTAGTTTTGCAGCTTGAAGAGTTTTCTGGATTCACATGCTGTGCATTATTCCGCCATCTAGTGGTTGGGTCCGGAATCATTCTGGTTTCTCTTTTTAGGTCAAGCATTCGAGATCTCTTGTATATACTTTAGTGTATACTTATATGTGTATGTACTTTGTGGGCTCTGGAGATCAGCCCTAGGACTTGTCTGCTTCCGCTTAGGGACTTTTTTCTGTTCAACTGCCTCTATTTAACTGTCTTTATAGAAAACAACCAGTAGAGGTCAGTAAAATACCAGAATTGCTTTCTGCTGAGGGACTTTCTTTTTAAAAATTTTTGGCAACTGCCTCTATTTAACTTTCTTGATAGAAAACGACCAGCAGAGGTCAGTAAAATACCAGCATCACTTTAGCATTCTCTAGGTTCCAGTCCATAGAAATTGTCTTCCACGAGCACCCGTAGACAATAATATTTTTTTCAAATCTTGTATTTTCAGTGATATGACCACCGAAGGCCCTGATTTTATATTAAAAACAGAGCTTTGGACTATACCATTTACAGCTGAAAGGCAATATTTCTCTCCAGGTGTTCCCATACCTGGCTTGTCACGCAGTTTGTTGCTTACTTTCCCTCCATGTTAAAGAACAATAGATGTTTCAGCACCCAGGCTAATGTGCTGCATAGCTAAATACATATAAGGTCCCAAAGGCGAGACCGATTGCATTGCAAATGCTTGTTTTGTTGTTGTTGTGGGCATCATCGACCACTATTTGATGACATGTCCAACCCCTGTGTGAAGTCAGGCAGCGTCCCAGAAGTTCCTGTGCATAATCACCATCTTTGGATTCTTTTTCCTGTTTTCTTTTTTGTTTATTTCTTCGTCCACTTGTATTATTTCCCACCTGGTTTCTTGAACTCCCATTTCTGGAGAGGCGGGTGGGTTGCATGTGAATCCAGAAAACTCTTCAAGCTACAAAAGTACTCCTACTGGTAAGTAACTATTTTGTTTTGCAGCATGAATCCTTTTCTTGATTCAAATGTTGTACATTAGATGATATAGCGGTATTCCTTTCCTTGGGTTGGATGAGTTGAAATCAGGAAGTGTTAGCAAATAGGTGTTGTAGTACCTTTTGTCCCACCTGTGCTACCTTGTTCATTTGAATGTCCACACAATAATGTTTTGCAAAGGTGTGTGGTGATGCCCATGTAGCTGCTGCACAAATTTCATTAATGGGAACGTTTGCTAAGAACGCCAGTTTTGCACCTTTTTTCCTGGTTGAATGCGCTCTTGGGCGTACGGGTAGGGTTTCCCCCGCTTTGTAATAGGAAGTTGTATTGCGATAGCTCCTTTACTTACTGGTGAACCTTTGCTTGCTATGACAAGAGAGACAAACAATTGGTTTCCTTTACGAAACTCCATTGTTTCCTGTAGATAGTACATTAAAGCCCTCCTCACATCCAATATGTGCCGGGTTCGTTCGGTCTATGTCTTTGGTTCCTTGAAGAAAGTAGATAGCTATATGCTTTGGTTGACATGAAACTGGGTCACCACTTTGGGTGGAAAATGTGGGTTAGTTCTGAGCACCACTTTGTCCCTGTGGATCTGTAGGTAAGGTTCCTGTATGTTAATACTTGAAGTTCATTGACTCTGCGTAACAATGTGATCGCAATTAGAAAGGATGTCTTTGGAGTGAGTGATCTCAGAGCTGACTTTTGCATGGGCTCAAAAGGCCGAGTCATTAATTGAGTTAGTACGGCGTTCAAGTACCACAATGTTGCTGGAATTGATCTTGGTGGTGCCATTCTTTTAGAACCTTCCAAGAATCTCTTTGCCACTGGGGATGTGAAGAGACTTACCTGAAGTAATCCAGGTGTAGGGTACTATTGCTGTTAGGTGTACCTTTAGAGATTTGTAGGTTGGTCTGTCTAGCAGGGGCCGCATTATACATGCGGCGCACTTTCCTTCATTGTGCTGGGTGCACCTTTCAGCACAATGAAGGAAAATGCGCTGCGTTATGATGAATGCGCTGCCCTCAGGGCAGCAACAGACTCATGTGGAAAAACAGAGCAGCTGCTTTGAAGCCGCTCTGTGTTTTCACAGTGCAGGCGGCAACACACCTGCACTTTTAAAGGGGATTAGAGATCCTCTTGCAGGCAGGTGCAGTCAGCAAGGGGATGTCTGGGGGTTCCATGGGCCCCCTTCTCCCCCCTCCAGAGAGCTGCCATCAGGGGGCACACTAACAGTGTTAGTACTGGTAGTGCGCCTGCTGACAGCCTCTTTGCCTCTGCACCCACGTCTGTAATGCGGCGCAGAGGCAAAGGGATTACCTCCTTTGCATGGGGCACACCCCCATGCCCATGAACAAACGCCCTCTGAAGATAGCGCTGGGGCTTTATGTGTGCTATCGGTATTACAGAAGGGGTCACAAAAGTACCTGAGGCCCTTTCTGTAATACCAAAGTGCCCCGGGGTCGTGCAAAGCGGACGCACATGCCAGTTGCGCCCCCGGTCACTTTGTGTAATACAGCCCCAGGTGTGTGAGGTATGAAAGTACCGTTTCCTGTTCTGTCCTCATTTCCATTCTCCTGTTATCAGTGAATGTATCTATTCAATTTTGCAGTGTAATATTTCCTTATACATGGTTTACTTGCTTCTCTTAGGACTTCCACTATCCTGAATAGAAGCTGTAGATGTCTAAATTCTAGATATTCAGGGGCCATGCCACTAGGCTGTGTGTGTCTGGCTCTGGGTAGTACACTTTTCCGTTCTGCTTTGAGTGTGATCATCTGTCTCTTTGACAGTTCTAGTAATTCCAAGTACCATGTTTGTCTGGCCCACTGTGGGGCTATGAGGACGAGCCAGTACCTTTGGGATCAGGGTAAAATCGGTGGAAAGGCGTAGGCAAATTTCCCTGACCAGTTTTTTGGCAGGTCATTCGCCTCTGACTGGTAGTGCTCCCATTCGTGGGAAGTGCTGTCCTGCCTGCTCAGTCTATCCGCCTCAGTGTTTTGTTTTCCTGGTAGGTGGACTGTCTGCAGTGTGATCTGTTTTTGGATCGCCGATCTCTAGATTTCATCGGCTAGTTGGATAGGGTGAATGATTTTGTTCTTCCCGGTTTGTTGTGTTGTCTGTTTGCATCAGTACAGTTTGACTGGTTATGTGCAGTTGGAAAGCCCTCAGGGCTAGGAATACTGTTTATCTCCAAGTAATTGATGTGTTTACTGCATCTGTGCTGTTCCATAATCCCCGTACCTTCAGGTTGCCTGTGTGTGCTCCCCCAACCCTTGTGGGATGCATCCATTGTTATGGTCACCATGGGAGCTGGTATCTTGAATGGTCTTCCAATGTTTACGCTTGTTGATTTCTACCCTTGATGTGACAACCACTAGAATCTCCCAGCGACTTGTGATCATTTGTTGCAGATCCATTCCTGGGGGCGCATGTGTAATCTCACATGTGTGATGAGTAGGATGCATGATGCCATCATGCCCATAATTTCCATGACAGTCATCACTGTCAGAGACCGACCCCGCTGGTAGAGGCGTGTCTGCTCTACAATTGCCTCTGCTCTCTTCCAGACTAGATATGCTTGTGTTGTCATGGAATTCAATGTTGCTTCTAAGACATTTACCTGTTCAGATTGTGGTGAAGATGTTTTGTGTTTTATTGTGGACCCAAGGCACTGCAGTGTGGCAATCACTGTTTGTATGATAGTGCTTTTACTAACCAATTGTCTAAGTATGGGTAGACATGGATTCCTTGTCTTCTTAGGTGGGCTGCTACCAACACAAGGCATTTTGTGAAGACTCTTGGGGCTGACTTTACGTCAAATGGTAGCACCCTGAATTGATGCACCTTATCCAGTACAAAGCGGAGGTATTTTTTTGTGTTTTGGTTCATAGGTATGTGCAGATAAGCATCCTTTACATCTAGGATGGCCATATAATCCCCCTTCCTTAGGAGTGGTATAACATCTAAGTGTTGTGTACGGATGAGCCTGTTTAGGAATCTGAGGTCTAGGGTTGGCCTCAAGGTCAGGTCTTGCTTTGGCACCAGAAAATAGGGTGAATGGTTTCCCTTGCTGGACCCTTTTCTATGGCTCTTTTTTGTAAACGTTCTTTTACCTCCTTTCGGAGTTGTATGATCTCTTATCCCTCAAATTTCTTTTGTCTTGGGGGAATTTGTGGAGGCTCCTTGAGTAGTTCTGTGCAGTATACGTGGCATATTGTTTAAAAACCAATTGTCTGAGGTAAGCTTTTTCCACTCTTGGGGGTAATCCCTTATTCTGTCTCCCACAGGTGATTTGTGGTGGGCTGAGATGCTGCAGAAGTCTGTTGCCTGTTGGGCCTCCCCCTCTGGGAGGTTGGGTTCTTCCACTTTCGAGAAAGGACTGTCTTGCCGAGTGTTGCCACTGTTGGTATGATGTTTGCTGCGTGGCATGGTGTGTGCTGCCTTGTGGCCACTGTTGCCCAGATGTGAAGTGCACCCCACCTGTGGGTATCCTGGGTGCAGTTCCTCCTCTCCTGAACGAACCCCTGAATTGTAGTGTCCCCATTGCAGTCTTGTTATCCTTCTTTAGTTGTTAAAGGATATCATCCACCACCTTTTCGAACAGAGCATCAGCTGTGAATAGCATATTGATGATTGAGGCTTGCACCTCAGGTTTGAGCCAGGCGTGCCTTCTTAATTTTGTTCCTGTGCACATCTGCCTGCTGGCAGTATCTGCTGTATCTAGTGCTGACTTGAGGCAGGTACAAGCAATCTTTTTCCCTATTGCATTACTGACTTGGCTCTTTTTCTGTACTCCTCAGAGGTGTTGTGTGAGAGACTCCATCCCGCCCCATTGCTGGTGGCCGTATCGGTTCAAGAGAGCGTTGGAGTTCACAATCCTCCATTTGGTTGGTTACTGCTTCTCTTTCCACCAAGTCAAGTGTCTTACTCTCCTCTTCCTGGTGGTCGTCACAAAAATTGGGTCCGCAGGAGTATTGCCGTTGATGTATTTAGAGGAAGGCTTGTACTTTTTTCCCACTCTTGGTGTTACAGCCCTTGTAATGGCAGGTTCACGGAAGGCCTCCTTCCCTTAGTCCAGGATGCTGGGGAGCATGGGTAGATAAAGGTTTCCCTTATGTGAGGGCATTCATGTTTCAAGGAAGAAACATGAATCTAGTTTTTCCTCCCCTAGTACCCCATATGTCTCTGCAGCCCTCTTGATGAGGCTATTGTACAGGGATAGGCCGTCTGGTGGAGATGGCTTCAAAGGGTAGCTGTTCACCCCCTCCTCTGCGAATTCAGCATCAAGATCATGCCATGTTTCCTCAAAACAGTTCTGGTCATCAAACTTGGTTGGGTCTTCGACCTCGAGTTCGTAGAACTCTTCTTGTTCCTCTTCACAAGACCCTGGTGTTGCCGGCGCCTCTATCCCAGACTGGTCGTCTTCGGCCTCAGTGGCTGTAAAAGGATTTGCGGGAATATAGAATTCCCTCAAGGAGTCATCAAACTCCTTCTTCCTCTGCAGGAGGGTGGCCATTTCATCGTCGAGCCTTCTCTTCTTGCATTCGACCTTGAGCGCTTTTTGTTCGGCGTCAAGTGTTGGTCTCTTTTTCAGCATGAACGGGTCCACCGTCTTCAAAACTTTGCTCTTGACTCTCTCTCCCGCTCGAGCAGATAGTTGCGTCGAGGGTTTCAACATTGTTTTGCCTCCATCAGTATCTCTTGGATGGGATCAGTGTGGCTCTTTTTGTTTTGGTTGTCCTTCGGTCGACGAGTGCTTCGAAGCACAGTATGCCTTTTGTGGCTTACTGTCCGAGGACTTACTGCCTGAGCCTTTTGGCGGTTTAGTTACCTTCGGCGTCTTCTTTTCGGCATCCTTCGCCGCCTGCCTCTTTTCGGGTGTCGGACGTGTAGATCTCAGCGTCCGACTTTTCTCCACAAGCTGTTTTGGCCTCCTCTACGTTTTCCTCTTCGTCACTGGATAAGCCGAGGTCTTTGAGTGATACCTGTGTCTTCTGAGTACTGGCCATGGTGGAGTGCTCTAGCCTCTGTCATTGATGTACCTTGAGAGCCTTGGGTACAAACTCGGCACAGGCCTCACATTCTGCCTCTCCCCTCTTCATTCTCCGACCACACGGTGGTTACCAGCAGGCTCCCGCATTGGGATATAGGAGGATCCCCTTCTCTTGCTGCTTTTCTTGCGGTCTTCGGCAATTCAGCTAATCTTCTTAATTGTCTCTGGTTTTAAAAAAAAAAAAAAAGTCAGAGCTCCTGTTGTGCTTTCAGACCCAATGGCAGAAAAAAGAATCTGGAGATGTTGACTACACAGGGGTTAGATATACCACCAAATGGTGATCGACGACACCCACAACAACAAAAAAGAAACAACGATTTCAAACCCAACCACTAGATGGCAGAATAATGTACACCATGTGAATCCAGAAAAGGTGTCATGCTGCAAAACCAGAATTATCAATCAAGAATGCCAAGTGATGTGTAGTGGTGCAGGAGGGGTGACTGTATTTAGTGGAACCGCAGGCAAAGAATGCGAGGCCCTGACTTTGCACAGTGAAAGGGAGGGTGCAGGATGAAAGGTGAACATTGTCTTGTGCCTTGGGTCTGAGAAGCCTGACGGGCTGGCACAAACGCAGTTTATACAAATTCTTCGACTGAAATACAACACTGCATGGGCATTCTCAGCATGCACACTGCAACACGCAATCCTTCTAAAAGAAAAGGAAAACACAAAGACTATGGATGAGCAGGAGGTTAAGCCACAAAAACCGGGTATGAAACATTATTTGGCCCCATTGCCTGCAGAGCCTTCCTCCCCTCCATCACATGTCCTTTTCTCATTAACTGTGTTTTTATCTTTGCACCCTTGTATGATGGGTGGAGGGGGGGAAGGGTTAAAAAAAAAAAAACAACAAAAAAACTGTGCAATGAAGCAACCAGCGTTGAGTGCCTTACAGCGCAAGTGTATGCCAAAAGTTTAAATTAAAAAAAGTGCTTGCAACCAGTGGAAGGACACTGGCCACAGGAAGGAGTACTTGATCCATGCTCCATGGCATTAACGAATACTCAAAAGCCCAGGAGGAAGCCGGAGGCCAGGAGGAGCCTCTGACCAATAGGAAGACAGGAAAGGAAAGAGACGTGGAAGCCAAGCAATGGTAAGTAAAGTTAAGTAATGGGCAGGTTCTAAGCCCCTTTTAAGATTTTTTTTTTCATTACAAGGGATTTCGCAAACATAAAAAATAGTGCATTTTTAGCTTAGCTTTAAATAAACATCAAATTGATAAAAGGGGAACCAGAGATGTGATTTTTCAAAGGCAAGTAAAAATATTTTAATTTAGTCTTTAGGTGCAATAAATCATTGCAAGCGGATTCTAGCAACAGGCCGAAAACCCCTATTAGAACCCTCTTGGAATGACCACAAGGGGTTGAGAGCCAGCCACAAGGTCCACTTAGGTCCAGGGGGACAGTTACCTGTCACTTTCAGCAGTCCAACTGCTCTCAGTGCACTTTTCTTCTTTTAATGAGGTCCAGTCAAGAAGTGCTTCTAATGCTGGAGATGGTGCAGAGGTGAGTGTTCCTAGGGCCACTCTGGTATCCACAAACGTCAGGAGTTGTCTCTGGCCTCAAGTATCGATTTATGTCTCCGAAATTGCAGGGGAAGAGTGTACAGTGCAGGTCGAGTCACCACTGTCAAATGGTCTCCCAGTTCCAGCAGTCTTCAGGGGTTCCTTGAAGGTGAGTTTCTCTTTCTTGGTGGGCCACAAGAGTCCACTTTGATGTCTGCTACGGTTTCCACGGACACCTTGGTTAAGTAAGGACTAGGTCTCCCAGAAGGCATTTCGGTGGGCAAGTATTCCTGTAAGCCTGGTTCCCCCGTTGACCCCGTCCTCCTTCCATTTTGGCTTCAGCAGACAAGGTCATCAATCCAGTCTTTAACACCTCTTCCCAGCTGTGCTTCCTTCTAGCTGTAGTCAGGCAAAAGTACTTCAATTTCTGAAGATGTAGAAAGAAAGAAAAAAAAGCCATGACAGATTTGACCCAAATGTCTTTTTTTTTTTTTTACCTATTTCCCAATTGGCTGCAGACTATAAGATGTTGGAGAAGCTTATTAACTTCCAGCTTTCGGGCTAGCTCCAGCAATTAAAATTGCTCCACCCGTCTCGATAGGGCTTTCACAACCTCTATGGTACTGAGATGGCGCGGATGAAGGTGTGTAGGAAAATAGGATCTGCTTTCATTATTACCCCACTTTTAGCTGGTGTCATTCCGTTTTCTGACTATTCTGATTGGGATCCAGCTCATCAGGACCCCTGTCACTGTGTTCTCTCCCTAAATCAGACTATGCTAAGTACTTTCGTACCTTCCTAATTGGTTACTAGTGTACCCTTCCAAGTCCCTAGTATATCGTACGGAGGTAACCAGGGCATCTCGTACGGAGGTACACCAGGGGTCTCCTGTGGGCTGCAGCATATATTATGCCACCCATTAGAGGCAACTCAATCTGTGACTACAGGCCTGCCACTGCAGCCTGTGTGAGCTGGTGCTAGCACCACTCACAACAGATATACGTTTCCTTATATCTGAGGTCACTGCAATTAAAACCTATAAGTCACCCCCTAAGGTAGGCCTTTCAATCCTGAAGGCTGGGTGCTTGGTTGTAAGTGTGAGGGTGCTCTGCATGAGCAGGACACCCCCTAAAAATCCAGGAGTTGATTTTCCAGGCTTTGTAAGTGCGGTCAGCCATTTTAGACATATAGTGGACATCAAGTCAATTACGAGATGTCTAACTATATATTGGCTGCACCGAAACTGGTCATGTTTGGTATCACACATGTTGGAATCCTACCCCAAAACCGATTCCAGTGTTGGATGTAGGATCCCATGTACTGGGGGGCTCCCCTAGAAACTAACAGCAAGCTAGTGCTGCTGCAGACCACAGACACGATTCTGCCCTCCTGCTGCTGAGCCAGGCTCAAGCAGGGGAAGGTAGAACAATAGGTTTCCTGTCACAAGGAGGTGTGACCACCTCCCAGACAGGGCTTAGTGTATTGGGCTGGGGGCACTTGTCGGCGTCACCAGACTGCTTTGAAGGGCACATTTGGTGCCCTCCTTGCATACTCCAGTTGAAACCAGTTCAGGGAGCTGTTTGCTCCTGCTCTGGCACGAAACTGGATAAAAGGACATGGGAGTATCCTCCCCTCTGTCCAGCCCCTCCTCTCGGAGGGAACCCTGAATCATCCCAACCCTTTCCTTTGGATACATAAGGGCTTACCTGTGGGTGGCTCTTTAGATTAGTCGTGGGACAAGATTCAGATCCTAAACCACTTCTACCGTCTGGGCACTTTGGATTTCGTTGAACTTCGCTTTGGGACCCAAGACTGCATCTGGGAAGACTCCTGCTGTTCCTGGTCTCGTCGTCCTCCCAGTCTTCTGCGTCGTCTGTGCCTGTGCTTCATCCAGGTTCTTCTCCAGGCCTGTGGACATCAAAGATATCAAAGGAATCTCCCATGGAGTGAAGGAGTCATTCCCCTGCAGCTGCAATCACCGCAACTAAGCTGACCGGTCTGGTCCTCCGGACTTCGAAAGGCCCAGCAACACAGGTGGTGGTTCTGTAATTCCCTCGAGGCCTGCACTATCTTCTCACTGAGTTTGAGGCCAGCGTCCCTGGTCGGAACCGCTGAAATAGCACCCCTGTGCCCCGCGTCGACTGGCCGTTGCCAAGGCTTGTTGACTCTTCTCCAGAGATCTTCGGGCACCAAGAAGCTCCAGCATCTCTTCCTGCCAAGGTCTTCGTCTTCACCGAATTCCCTGCACCTTTGGTGAGCTGCTGGGGGTCTTCTTGCGACTCCTGTGCCTTTGGCCTGTGGGTCATCTTGAGGGTCTTCTTTGGCTCCAGTGGGCTCTCCTGCTTGCTCAGCGCCTGCTCCTGCACTTGGTGAGTCCCTTGGACCTTGCTGGTCCCGACACTGCACCTTCTTCATTTTCCACGTCTGTTGCTGCTGCCAAGGCTTGTTGGTGCTCCCGCTGGACACCGACCCCCTAGTTCTGGACTAACTAAGTGGGACAGCTCGTGAACGGCTCCTGCTCTTCCACAGCATTGCCTGGTCCTCAGAGCTGCAGCGACAAGGTCACCGTCAACCCTCCTGCATCTTCCGCCATCGGTGGTCATTGGTCTTCCGTGCCTCCTGGTCACTCCTGAGTGGCATAGACTCTGTCCCCTCTGCTAGCAGGTACTCCTCTTCAAGAATCCACTCTTTGATTCCACCGGACTCTTACACCTTCACCAGCGGCATCTTCACTGAAGTACTCCATTGTGGTCTACGGCGGTTTCCGACGTCACTTTGCACCGATGCACCCGGCTTCCCTGGTGTAGGTATTTTGGTTCCTGGGGTATCCACTGGTGGGGTGACTCTCCAACCTTCCATTTTCCACGGGGTTTCTTCAGGCTACTATGGGAAGGGTCCTTCTTCTGCAAAACTGCAACTGCGACTTCCCCATTGACTTGCATTGAGTACGCGGCTGTGTTTCCACTCTGCACGTTCTCCGTGGGGTTCCTGGGTAATTACCTTGGGTGGTTCCTTGGGTCCCCAGCTCTTCTAAGTCTTCTGGGCAAAGTCTCTATTTCGGTCACGGTTGGCATTCCACTTTATTAGTATATGATTTGGTCTCCCCCTGGAGACCACTGTGTATTTGTGCTACTTACCTGTTGTCCTTTTGAAATATTGTGTGTATTGTGTTTATATCTCCAGGTAGGAGATATACCAATGTGTTAGTGTGTATAATAACTATTACAATTTTTACAACTACAATGTGGTTCTTTTTCATTTAACCTACACTACATGATGAGTACTAGTAAAACAAGCTGCTTAACACTCCTTCTGGACTAAGCCTAATCTCTACAGCTACCATTTAGAGAACTTTCTAAGGTTGTCTAAGACCACTAAAATATCCATAAGGGTTGTCTGGATTAGTGCAGGGTGCTTCACTAAGCCAGCCTCCTACAAGTTGTCTGATCAAATGGAAATTAGATTGTGGAGCAATGCTGCGTGATCTGGTCAGATCTCTCAGCGGCAATTGATATTGTCACACCCTGCACTCCTGAAATGTCTTGAGGACAGTGGGATTGGAGGACTGGCTCTAGGCTGGAGCTAGTGCTTGCTGGCAAAAAGAAGTCAAGCTGTATGGATGGCCCCTTATTTTTAGGCATCCAAGGCTCTTCACCTGGGGTACTGCAGGGCTCCTCTGAGCCCTACTCTTTTTAGTATCTATATAGCGCCCTTAGCCCCCACAGGTGGAGTCCTTTGGCTTTAAGATAGTTTCATATGCAGACGACACACAGTTGCTTCTGTTACTTGAAACGGGTAAGGAAGATGGGATACAGGACTCTTAAGACCTACTTAAGTTTGATTTTGAATTGGATGATGCCAGCGATCTCCAATGCAATTCAAGATAGACTGAAACCCTGCTTTTTTGGAACTTTCCAGTCTAGTGGTGGGAGGATTGTTTGCTCGACACCTTGCCACCCCCATGCCCTCCAACCAGAGTGGCATGGAATTTCCTTTAAATTGCAAGTCGCAGGAGTGGTAAGCTCCTGTTTAGCATTGCTCGGAGCACGGAAAACATTTACATTTTTGATCCCTCTGGAAATTCTAGAAAACAGACTTTCACACCCTTATTACATCCAGATTATGCAACTGTCCTGTATCTGGGTCTTGCTAAGTGCGTGGTCAAGTGGTTGCAGGTGGTGCAAAATGCAGCAGTGTGCCTGCTTCTTAAAATTCCGCAACGTGCATCCATATCTTACCACCTGAAAAGCAGATAAAAAAAGACTATTGTTTTAAGATTTGGTGTTAGTACATCGTGGTGACTCTTCTTTCTCATTCTTAGCAGCTCAAGCGTGAAATCTACTTCCTCTCTACCTCCGCAGGACCAATAATGAATTGCAATTTAGGAAACTATTAAAAAGTGGCCTTTGTGCATATATCTAATGCACTCAATTTACAATCTTGCCATTTCCTGCTCAGCTCCGGGACACTTCATGGAGTAGCTGCACTCTATTCAAGTAGGAATTTCTTAAATAGCAGCTTGCTGAAGAAAGCTTTTCCTATGGTTTTTACACATTCTCCCCGAGATCAGAGTCTGGAAGGCCTTGAGGACCGAGAAGACCATCTTTAGCTCCAACACATGAATGTGTTTTACAGCCTCTTCCATAGGCCCCAGACATTAAGCCTCTCCTTTTGAGCTTCTCGCCCTATGTGTGACACTTCTGTTGTGATGGTTACAGAGGGAGTTGGTTGTTTGAAGGGTCTACCCACTGTGATGTTTGTAATTCACCACTGAATTTCTTTCTGCACCCCATCTGTGACAACCACTAGACTAGATCCTCACAACTGTTGCCTATGACCATTGATGTTGGAATGGTCTGATGTGTAGCCTCGGATGGGAGTGTAGGGGTACTCAGGATGCCATTAGCTTCCCCAGTTACAGTTTGTTGGTTCTGGTATAACTAAGTTTGCTCTGTCAGTGTCAGCATCCTCATAATTGGGAATGCCTTTGCTTCCTTGAAATTTAGCCTCACCTGCAGAAATATTTTTTTTCTTTCTCTGCGACGGAGTGTGATACCTCTAAGTTCAGGAATAAAAACTACTCTCTGGAGTGTTTCTATCACTGTAATGAACACTCTTGGCACTGCCTGAACGAATTCACCTTAACCAGCCAATAGTCAAGGTAGGGATAAACATGTATCCAATGCCTCCTCAAGCGTGCTGCCACAACGGTGAGGTATGTTGTGAAAACCCTCTGCGCAGCTTTTATCCCAAAAGACAGCACCCTGGATTGGTAACATACCATGCCAATGACGAACCGAAGGAACGTCTTGTGGCCACAGTTCATTAGCATGGAGGAGTCTATTAGGTTTATGTAGGAGGTGACCCCTGCTTGCAAGATGCTTGATCTCAGCCCTGTGTGGGGTGCGACCTCTCCCTCTGGCTCTTCCTCAAAAAGACTGTTGTGGGGTATTGCCACTTTGATGGTGCACTCAGGGTGTTGGTCGGTGGCTTGAGGCAGCATGGGGAGAATGACTGAGGCCCTCATCTTGTGGGTACCACCTTCTTGGTGAAGCTTCTCTCAGAAAGGATCCTTAAACTGCAATGTGCCCATCTCCTTTGCCATCTCATCCATTTTCATCTTCTGCAGTGACTCATCCACTGCAGTCCCAAAGAGGTTTTTGCCCATGAAAGGCAAATGTATTACTGTTGCCTGTACTTCCTGCTTAAAACCAGACACCTTCAGCCACACGTCTCCTTAGGGTGGTGACTGAGCACAAATGCCGGTGTCAGCTGCATCCAGTGCCAATCTAAAACGTGTTAGAAATGGTTTGTCCTTCTTGGATCATTGCCTTCACCCTCCTCTTAGAGATACATCAACTCCTCTATTTTCGCCCATTGCTGGTGTCCGTACCTGTTGAGCAATGTGTTAAGTTGGCTTTGCCCCATTGTGTGGTGGCTGACTTCTCCATCTTATGCCCAACCATCTCCACCCTCTAGCACTCCTTGTCTGTTGGGGGCCACATGCCAAAGGACATATTGGTCTCTTTCGCAGTGTGATGGAGTCCACTGAGTGCTTCTTCAACTCTCCTTTTTTTGGCATACTCTTTGGCACTTTCTCCCTTTCTCATTCGACGACCTTGGCATCTGATCCTTTCACTTTGCCCACTACTGTTTCCTCAGGGTTCTCTTCGTCTCTGTACGGCCCTACATGTCTCAGCAAGGATTGCTTCTGCTGTGACTGTTATAGTGTAATGGGCCCACCTCTGCTTCTCCCTTGTCTTCAGGGTCTTGAGCAGGAACTTGCCACATACGTTGCTCTCCTCAGAGATGCTGATCTCCAAGGAGACAAACGTTACACACCATGTGACTAACCTAGGAAAACTTGTGGTGATGCTTTGGACCGAACCTAAAGGGGGGTATGCTGCATCCTTGGCGTTCATTTGATGACCAACATGGTTGATGTCCTCGCATTGAAACCCCCCAAAATACTCAAGTTTTCCTCAGTGCTTTTCTGCTCTTTTGACGAGTCTGTGGGAGTATGTGAGATTTATTGGCTTTGTCAGTGTGTTTTTTTTAGCTGTATTGCACACACCAGGGCTGCTGTGCAGCATTCTGAAAGTAAAAAAAAAAAACAATATGACGCAATCAACGCTGGCTGGGTCATAGCACCTTTCCCCGTCTTTTACATTTTTAACCGTGCTCCAGTAAAACATGGCAAAAAAAATTGACAGCCAATAGAGCTCGCAGAGGTGAGACCTATTGGCTTTGCCGATGCTCAGGAAAAAAAAAGTGCTATGGCTGCGTCACAGTACTTTTTATTTCTGGCAGGGGAAAGGGAGAGTAGACAGGTGTATGGGGCTAGTGGACAGGGGTATAGGGCAAACAACGACAGAGGAGGGGGGGCAGGCAAGCAACAACGGATGGTGGGAAACAACGATGAGGGAGACGGCTCAAGCAACAATGCAGAAGGGGGAAGGCAGGGCAAGCAATGACGTTGGAAGGGGACAATGCAAGCAACTATGACAGAGCAACAATGCAGGAGGGTGACAGGCAAGCAACGACGAGTATGAAGATGGAGGAGGGGAGACAGCCTGTAAACACATGCACTCTTATCGAGTGCCATCACTCAAATTAACAAAAAAGGAATTCCGGAAGCGTGCAACCAACCAGTCAAAGGACACTGGCCGACAGGAAGCAGTACTTGGTCCATGCTCCACAGATCGGTCAAACGCACAAAGAGAAAATGAAACCGGCATGTGCTGACCAATGAGAAGCAAAGAAATGAGTGACAATGAAACCAACCACTGGTAAGCAGAGGGCAGGCTCCAAGCCCCTTGTATGTAAACAATGTCTTGCAAGCGGCAGCACATGCACGGTCTCAGGCGAGACCTAAAAAGGACTACAAAAGAAAATTCTGGATCCAACCACTAGATGGCAGAATGATGCACAGCATGTGAATTCAGTAAAGATTCACGCTGAAAAATGGTCTTTCATCATATTTTCTTTCGCAAACCTGTCCTCTTCAACCAGTGTGGTGAGGCCTGATGGCAGCACAAATAATCTGAAGATGGGACCAAGCATTAGGCAAGATAGCTCCATCTCAACACTACACAGAGGTCACATTTGAGACACTTCCCGATCGAAGGCCCGCCTTGGCCTGATAACCTTTTTAAAGAAAAATCACTGATAATTTCCAGCCTTGCTAGGCAGAGGAAATATTCAAAGCATGTGATGCTGTACAAGATTGATGCAAAATCCAATTTTTATTAACATATGGACAATAAACAATTTTACCTGAAGGAATTATTAGCCAACAATATGTTCTGTCTGAGGGCTTGCCTTATTCTTATCCATCCACATTAATTACAAGCCTGAAACTTAAGCAAAGAAAATGGGCTTGTGCCCAAATCCCCTCCCCCAGTGCACAGCCATAGATCTTGATGGCTTCCCTCCAGTACTCATCTAGCACATCAAATATTTTTACCTTCTACACCGGGAAGCACCTTTTCATGACTCCTGAAACAATCTTTTCTATCTGCCACCAACCCCTTACTTTGGAAACTCCTCCTGAATAGTCTCCCTTGCACCAACATGTGCAATATCTTGTAAATCGAACATACTTCATTAAGCAGTTTTTTTATGCATCGAAAGAAAAACTAGAAGTGTTTGAAATGGCAAATTCCACCAAAGGAAAATGCAACCACAGTTATTAGGATGCGATGCATCACAAACCACCTTGCAACGTGAGCACTGGAATAACAATCTTAGTTTTCTGCAAGACCAGGCACAGCAACGTTCACTAGAAAAGAGTAACAAGATATGGCAATGAAACTTACTTTACCTCTTAGAAATTTTAAGTGCTGTTTAAACTATAAACTGTTGTGCAATCTAATATCCCACTAACAAAGGTCACAAATAAAATTCTGAAATGAGCTCTAGTACACTCCAGAAATAAGACACACATTTTAAAGCTTTTAATATTTTTATATGAGTAGAACCCTAACCATTTAAATCAACGCACACAAGGTTTAAATGGTTCATACTTTTAGCTCTGAAAATCAAACTTTATTATTTTACAAAATTAATTTCAGGAAATTTAAAAGGCAATTCTCTATTGAGTGCAGGAATGGCGCGGAGTTGTTTCTGAAAAGCACTCCGGTCAGAATAAGGGTTATAAATGTCAAAAAATATCTTTGTTTAATTCTGAATGTTTCAAATAAAATGTCGAACTGCAGCCAATCTCAGAATGCAGCGTTCCCGCATGCTTCCTGAGAATAAAACAAAAATTTAACAGTTGAAGAAGTTATTTTAAAAGGCAGACATCTTCCCCCACCCCTCTTATTAAACAAGATTTGCCTTTGAATAAATTCTTTTTCTGAACGTGGAATACATAGGTCCACAGTTAAGACACACGTTGCAAATTAACTCTGGTGTAATGCTTTTTTGTTTTTGCTTAAAAAAATAGCAGAAAATCAAGATGGCCTAATAGTCCTCTCCTCTGCTGACAACTTCTTTGCAGGTTGGGCGCAGTAATATGGTATGCTCAAACTGAGCTGTGTAGGAACCTTTAATGTCACACAATGGAGGGTATGGATCCACTATACCCAAGTCACACAGGCTTTTGAGAGCAATTAAGTATTTACTCTCTCCAAGACGATCAAGCCATCTGCGGCAGAATGCAAGGGTGCCAAAGTTTTCATTGATTACATTTAGCAAGTGTTTTGCTCTTGGAAGTCTGTAATAAATAACAAAAATGCATTATTAGAAGCACAGTAATCAAAAATGACAAGTCAATGTCAAGTTCATCAATGTGAGATTAACGCATTCTTCAAACAATTTGGAATGAACATGGTCCACAATCATGAAGCTATATTTACCAAAGATTCTTTATTTACTATTTGGAGGGATAAGGATGAAAAAGGGAACAAATATTTAGTAAAACAAAATAAGTGTACAGATTTTAGAAATCCAACCTACAGGAAGAGTTAGTGAGAATTCAGAAAATGAGGTAGAAAAAAAAATTCTAAATGGATTTCCTAGGACAAACGTGATTCTGAGCATCCAAATGCCTAATTTATTTTCCAACTGTCTTTCTTCCTCATTTCAACAGATAAGCGAAGTATCAAACCTACGCTTCGCATTATGATACATCCTATAAAGTGACCAGTACCAATGTGTAAGCTATCTGGAATGTTAGGAGGCAAACATCTGAAGGGTTACCCCCTGTGGTGGGGTATGTCTGTTTCAAATGAATTGTACTCTGTCAGGAGATACCTTGTTGCGTGGGTTGTGTAAGAGGTCGGTACTGTTGGTACAATCTTAAAAAAATGAAAGGCTTGGTGTCTGAACCATACACTGGTGGAGACTTTAGTCCTAGGCGCTTGGGCCTCTCTTAACTCTGCAGGTGAAAGGGAGACATTTGCTGGGAATAAGTTACACAGAGACATTAAGCATGTATGGAATCCAGTTCCAGAAAGATCAGCTGATGCGATTACAATAAGGTATACCCAATGTGAAGGATACTTACCTCGACCGACACACACACACACACACACACACACACACACACACACACGCACGCACACGCGCACACACACACACACACACGCACACACACACACACTCACTCACACACTCACACACACACACACACACACACACACACACACACACACACACACACACACACACACACACACACACACCCCCACCCTCCCCCCCCCCCAAAATGCTGCTAGTCTAGCACTCAATCAGAATGAGAATGTGTATCATAAACGGCAGAGTAAAACTCTCAAGGAATGGATTCAAAATGCCTGCTCACCTAAACTCTTCTAAAAAGGCATTCAGATCATGGACATTTAAAATGTCAAGTTGTCTTTAGCAGGATTCAGTAAGGCGCTTTCAAAAAAATTGTGCCATTCACTAGCCAGGCACAGGATTTTCTACACATGGTAGGTTGGTCTTACATGGATTATTTAGGGGAGGGGCAGGCTCCACTTTGCCATTCAAAGAGGCTAAGCACTAGCAGGATGTTAGAGTTATCATGGATCTTGAAAATGTAGAGCGACTATTCAGTGTCCTTTCTACTAATTCCCTGCCCACATCCTAATGTGCAGTTACCTCTAATTCATATGATGCCAGGAAACTCCCACTAATTTGCTTTTGGAGCTCAGCCTTCAATGGAATCCAGGAAGAATACACTCTGATACAAAACGGAGTGCCATCAAAGAACATTCACAGCATCTATCACAGCACAGAACCCTAAAATATAAATGTACAAGTGTCTTCCAAGAAACACTGTCAAAATGTGCAAAACAGCAAGATCAGTCATATCTTTAGATGCTCCAAACCCATACTAAGATTAGATTCCTTTCTTTCACAAAGGGGTATGACACTTCTGCCCAGGATTTGCATTGTTTCTGGTCCCAGAGAGCGGGGGCTCTCTACCCAGGGGTCCAGAAACATGTCTGGTGGTGGCTGGCTGCCTACAGCCAGTCAGAGACCACACCAGGGGTGGCAGGGATTCAGGGGGCACCTCTGAGGTGCCCTCTGGGTACACTGTACAATAAATCCCACACTGGCATCAGTGGGGATTTATTGAAAGGAGTAGTTTGGTACCAAACACTCCTGTATACAGCAAAGCCATCATGGTGCTGTGGAACTCGAGTTGTCGAGTTCCCAGCCCATGTACTCTGTGGCTTCACTGGCACTTACAATATTAGGAAATGGGGCATGTGAGCTCTGTCATAATATGGCTTTAGGCGGTTGACATGTATTACCCTTTTGGGGTGTTTGCAACTGCCACGGTCCACCAAATAGGTGACCTCCCCTTTTCACTCAAGGACAGGGTAGGGCCCACTCCACTTGTCTTGGAGGGCCCTATGGGCCATAGGCTCCAATACCTTCTGCCCTCTTTTCAATGCTACCAAAGCAGCCTTTTGGTCATGCCACTGCTTTTGCAGTTCTTGGCTAGCCTAAAGGTTTTGGCTTGCTTTCTCCATGTACTCGGCCATCCTGGAACAAAGGCCAAGCACATAGTCCACTATGTCTTGTTTTGGTTCTTTGAGAGGTTTTCCCCAACCTTCTCTAACCAGACTCCGGGGACCTTTAACAGGGTGCCCAAACAAAAGTTCAAAGGGTGAAAACCCCACTCCCTTCTGTGGCACTTCCCTGTAGGCAAAAAGCAGGCATGGAAGTAGGACATCCCATCTCCTGAGTTTTTCCAGGGAGCCCACCAATCATACATTTCAATGTCTGTTTCAATCTATCCACCAGGCCATTGGTTTGTGGATGATAGGGTGTGGTGAATCTGTAGTTCACTCCACACTCATCCCACATGTGCTTTAGGTATGCAGACATGAAGTTTGTACCTCTGTCTGACACCACCTCCTTTGGGAAACCAAACCTGGTAAATACACCAAGGAGGGCTTTTGCCACCACTGGCGCAGTGGTGGCCCTTAGGGGAATAGCTTCAGGATACCTAGTGGCATGATCCACTACCACCAAAATATATTTGTTCCCTGAGGCTGTTAGAGGGCCCAGGGGGCCAAGAACGTCGACCCCTACCCTTTCAACGGGTACCCCAACCACTAAAAGTGGAATTAAAGGAGCCTTTTGGTGGCCATCTGCCTTGCCACAGGCTTGGCAGGTGACACAGGACTGACAAAGGTCTTTCACCTTCTGAGACATCCCTGGACAGTAGAAGTGGTTGAATAACCCTCTCAAAGTTTTATCCTGGCCAAGGTGCTCAGCTAAGGGGATATCATGGGCCAAAGTAAGGAAAAACTCTAAAACTCTGAGGCACTACCACTCTCCTGGTTGCACTAGGTTTGAGGTCTCTGGCTTCAGTGTAGAGGAGCCCATCCTCCCAATAGACCCTGTGGGTGCCACTGATATCAGCCATTTCCTGTGCAGCAGCTTGCTGCCTCAGGCTTTCAAGAGTGGGACAGGTTTCTTGTCCCTGGCACAGATACATCCTAGAGTGTCCCCCTGGGCCCAAGAGATCTGCCTGGTAAGGCCCAATCTCTTCAGGCTCAGTTCCCTCTGGGAATACAAAGTCCTCTTCCTGGGAAGAGGGGTTCTGACTTGGGATCTGTTTAGAAGCTGGTCCCCCAGTCTTCTTGCCCTTTCTCTTGGAGGGCTGGTCCATTCTTCCAGGATCCAGCATCTCTTTCACTCAGAGCTCTGCTCTGTGCTCTGGTTGTAACACAACCCCATCCTGAGAGACCAACCATGCTGGCATGGGTCCTCAGTTCGACTTCAGTCCAAGAAGAAGTCTCCAAGTAATTTCCAAGACAATCTACAGGAACATCAGGGGGACACAATCACCTCTTTCATGTCCAACTACTCCCCCCCCCCCCAGTCCACAGTGACCATAGCCATGGGATGGACTGTGGTGATATTGTTAGCATTGGTGACTGGATTGGACCTTCCAATCAGGTACTGATCTGAGTGAACGAGCTGCTGGGTCACCATTGTGACACTAGCCCCAGTATCCCTCAAGGCCTCTATCCTGGACCCATTAATCTTGGGAAACTGCCTGTATTTTTCATGTTATCTGGCCAACCAACACAGACTAAGTCTACCTCTCCCCCAATGACTAATGTTGCCTCAGTGGGGTTACTGACATGGTCAGGCCACACCTGGGATCCCATCTGGATGTTGGCTACTGCAGGTGGACAAGAGGCATTTTTCTTTGTTTTACAGCTAAGGTCTCCAGTTCGGTGTCCTAGTGCTTTACAATCATGACACCAAGCCTTGTTGAGATCCCAGTTCTTACCCTGGTACAGGTTAGACTGTGAAGAGACTCTGGGCCAACCCTACTGAGCAGGTTTGTGGGGGGCTTGTATAAGACTCTTGATTATTTTTTGGGTTACTCTTTTCCCCTAGGGGGGTGGGAGGGGGGGGGCATTGTGACCGCTTTCTTTTGGTCTCCCCCACCAGTGTTAGTTTTGGTGACCCTTGTTTTCACCCAATGGTCTGCCTTCTTCCCCCATTCTTGAGAAGAAAGTGGACCTAGGTCTACCAGGAATTGATGTAGTTTCTCTCGGTGACAATTACTTAAAAGGTGCTCCTTCATAAACAAATTATACAACCCTTCATAATTATGTGCATTGTTACCACTCAACCAACCTCCCAGTGTTTTCACTGAATAATCTACAAAATCTACCCATATTGGCCTTGGGTTTTCTGGGCCTCCCTGAACTTGATCCTATATACTCCAGCGCTGAATCCAAAGCCCTGAATCAGGGTACCCTTCATGAGATCATATGATGTAGCATCTTTCTCATCGAGTGTCAGGAGTCTATCCCTGCACTTTAATGAGAACATTTCCCACAGGGTATCTCTCCACAGCTTCCTGTGGACCGGTCCACTAAGACAGGCTCTCTCAAAACAATGAACCACTTAGTGATATCATCACCCTCAAATATTTAGGGACAATTTCTTTGGGATTTTGGAGTCAGCAGAATCTGCCTCCCAATTTATTATTTTGCCATCACCAGAGATGGGTCCTAAGACCATCTCAGCTCTTTCTTTTCCTATGGCTAGGAGTTTAGCTTCTAGTTATCCTCCTTGGCAGTTTCTGAAGATTTGCATCTTCATTACCTGCTTCTTTTGGGACACTACTGGGGTCAAAACTACCAGAAGTGTTGCTTTCTGAGGGGGTAGTGCAGTGGCGGCTGGTGTAATTTCAAAGTGGCAGGGCGAAACATTTGTACCAGAGTATAATGAGCGACAACCAAAGCGTGCGAGCCCGAAGTCAAAAGGAGGGTGAGTAGGGGAAGGGGTTTGAGGGAGATGATTCACCCCTGCAAACATTTTTGGGAAAAAATGGATTCAAATCGAGGCTCTTACGCCACATATTTACTGCAAAATGTTGAAAAAAGGGGCTCCAAATATAGCATTTTAAAGCCCAAGTGTGAAGAAAACATTAGAAACAAATCAAAAATGTGCCCAATCCTCAAACTAGTCTGCTTGTAAAATGACCCCCAAGCCAAGATGCCATGTGTGCAGTGCGGCTACTGTAGGACGCGAGGGAAGGCAGGGTGAACAGACCAAAAGTCAGTGGCCAGATCAGTGCCTCTGATAGGCTGGTAGGGTTGGGATGGTGTCAGTTATATGTGAGATCTGTGCCGCTGACAGAGCTGGTATAGTGTTAGTCATATGTCAGATGAGTGCCTTTGACAGTGACAGCCCGGGCAGGTTCAGCTCCTTTGTTTACTTCATGCAGTCTAAGATTTACTGAG